>OZ022417.1:24566366-24970480 GCA_963989365.1 Rhimphoctona megacephalus
GAATCAAAATTCCGGGACTTTTCTAGAATGATCCCCAATTCGTTCAGTACTGGAGACTATTCATTAATGAAGTCGCGAATAATCAAATATTCATGACTTTTCTCTGACCATTTCCCAATTCGTTCAGTACTGGAGACTTTTCTTTGATCAAGTCACGAATATTCGAATATTCGGGACTTTTCTCTCGTATATTCCCAATTCCTCTAGTACTTGAGACGTTTTTTCTATCAAGTCACGAATCACCGATTATTCGGGATTTTCTCTGGTATATTCCCAATTCCACGAGTACTTGAGACTTTTCTCCTATCAAGTCTCGAATATTCGAATTTTCGGACTTTTCTCCGGTATATTCCCAACTCCTCTAGTATTTTGAGGCTTTTCGTCTATCAAGTCACGAATCACCGAATATTCGGGACCTTTCTCTGATATATTCCCAATTCCTCTAGTACTTGAGTCTTTTCTTGATTGAAGTCTCGAATAATCGAATATTCGGGCTTTTCTCCGACCAATTCTCAATTCTCCAAGATTTGGATACTGGAGATTTATAAGTATTTTTTTTGCCGATCTCTGCTATACAATAACTAAAATCGTTAGTACACCGACCTCTAAATCATCCGATGATTTTAACTTTTCGCCGAAGTGCTCACATGCTCTGCAGAACTGTTTTCGGAGCTATAACGGTTCGGAGGTTTTCGATTCGAAATTTTCGATCGACTCCTCATCACATAGCTCCGTTTTGTTCCTTTTTTACCTGTGTACACTTTCTTATCCTCCATTTCAACTTGAAAATAATAATTTGGAGCATTTGATATTCACAAACGAAACGATTCGGAGCGATTAGACACGAATAGCGTCGCTTCTATTCGCAAACTGACGCTATGACGCTATCCCTATACCTGCCATGGAATTTTTTCATTATCACCACCAAGTGCTATTTTTCGAAACTATATTTATAACAATAGTTAACCGGCTAGCAATAGCCGTTTTTGTGAAGGGAGCCAAAAGAACACCTGAGAAAGGCGGGAAGAATACCTGGCGCCTTAAGGCGCCCAGCTGCGCGGGACCCCGAGCGTCGCCGGACCGCTGCACCGCTCCACAAATATTCAATATCTACGAAAATAATTATTTTTTCGACCTGGGTCCAACGGCATTTCAATCTTAAAAGTATTTTAGATTTTTTAAAATGGTTTTCAAAAAAATCGATTTTTGAAGCCGTCACAGTGGTGTTGTCCCCTTAACAGGTTGTTTGAAAAGTGCTTTCCGATATTTCAAAATATCTTTTCTCTTTGGAAAATTGCTGCTTTCCTTGAAAATGTTTCCTTAAATGAATTGCAAGAAAATTCTTTCGAGATTAAATACATGCAGCTGAAGAAATCGCAGTCTATTTAAACAAACTATTTACTTTGTTTTATGGAAGAAAGAAAATCGCCTCGCTACTTTTCGAAAAATATTTTTGTTCAAACAGTGTGTTGGAAACTTCTTGGAGTAAATATAATGGAAAATCAACGATCTTATCGCAGGGTTTCTAAATTTTTTATGCCTATTATTTTCTGAGTACCCAAACTCCCGTTTACAATGTATCATATGAATAAGGGGAGAAATTCTTGTGAATTAATTATTTTATTTAAAGAAAATACTTCAAAATCGTTTATGTTGAAAATTAAGTTTTATTCAACCTTCACTCGTTGTTCGTCGGGCTGGAGCGCTGCATCCTCCACCGGCTGCACGTAGGGATGGCGTGCTGCCATTTCCACTCGTTCGTCGTAGGGCTCCACGGCTACAACCTCGACCGATTGCAGATAGGAACGCGGTGCCGCAACCTCCTCTCGTTGGCCGTATGGCTGGAGCGCTGCAGCCTCCACCGGTTGCAAGTGCAGATGGGGTGCTGCCACCTCCACTCGTTGGTTGTGGGGTTGAAGCGCTACCAACTCGACTTGTCCTTCGTAGGGCTCACGCGCGATTGGCGCCACATCGTACTGGTCGGCTATTAAATGATTATATGGAATTAATTTAGCTTTTCATTAAATATGCTGTATGGAATGATCATACTTTGTTCTTCTCTTAGGACATACCGTAGCCATTGTCTGCAATGTCGGCGTCATCTGAATTCTCGTTCACTATAAATTACAACCATTATAAAGTAACTGATGCCGTGGGATATGTACAGAGTTTAAACTTTTACACTGACATCTTCTGCTTTCATCATAGCGACGAATAATGATGCGTCACCGGTGCTGCACAGCAGTCATTAAGAAATCTGCCATGCTGTATCTGCAAAAATACAACATTGCAGTCGAAAAATAGAGAGATAAATCGTTTTTCCTTTCTTTTAGTAGGAAATCGATTGAAGCACTGAAATTGATAAACAATTACCTCCCTGAGGCGAGCTTTTCTTGCGCTGCTAAAAGTCGCGCGTCCTCCTGCATCTGCGCGTTATGGCCACGTCGCCTCAAATCCAATCCGATCATTAATCGCCGCCAATTCAAATCGATCGCTTTTGTCAATTTGGCAAGTTTGTCTACATTTAAAAAAATATTTAATTCAGCCCGAAATCAAGACCGCAGACTAGACCTTCGACCATCAACTTGTCCCAAAATATCAAGAGACTCGGTAGAGTCTCGAGACAAGTACATTGACAGCCCTGTCGTCTGCTGGCCCGAGGCTCGCCGAGACTATACTTTCTCTGAATAAAACGTTTCGCGGTGGTGGGGGTAAAATCGGAATAACATTTCGTTTATTTACGAAGCTCATGAGTCATTTGAGGCTTTGAAAATTGAACTGAAGTCTAATTAAGAAATTATCTTTCGAATGAGCCCAAAATCTGCATGATTCGTGGCGTAATTGCTGAGAAAAAACTTTGCATGGGCTCAAGATTCTGCAAAACTTACTAACACATTTACGGACTTGATGTATCTGTATACGCGTTCTGACCGATACATACAAGGGCATTTTGATGCCCTTCATAATCAATCCCCGCCGAGAAAATACCGGCTTCAACCAATCGCCGATGAGAAAACTTCTGATTAATCCTGTCGTCTGTTTTCACATCGTGGGGCTTCTTGGGTACGTTCGGCTTGCAGGCTTTCAGCGCTGTAAGCGCTCAAAGTGCGTTTGACTTGCACGCTGAAAGCGCACGTTATAGTAATACCGAAGCACGGTACAGCGTGCAAGTCGAACGCATCCTTTGAGCGCTTACAGCGCTGAAGAAAGCGTGCAAACCGAACGTACCCCTTGTCACATCGTTCACACGTCTGTTTACGATCGTCGGTCTTCTGTCACATCATTCACGTCGACTGTTGAAATAATTTCGTTCGTTCATCGTTTGTCTAAATTCGTTCATCGTCTGTCTAAATAATAATATTTCCGGGAAACAGTGAGAGGTGTGAATTTGATTTAAAATATTTATGTTATGTGAGTTTTGTGAAAACAGTGCGGGCTATTTACTCCTATGGTAATCGGTTCGCGAGTGTTTGTTTCTTAATATATAAGATATAGTGTTGAGCAATGTCTCCTTGTATAAACACTTTGACTTTCCGCTATTTGTGACAATTTTGCTGCAATCGAAATATCGGTAATGTTTTAACCTATTAGTTTCGGAAGTGTTTAGTGCAGAACGCGTGGACCATAAATGTAAATTTCGGAAAAACTATATTTTGAGGTTCGGTGATATATACAAGAATCAAAAACTTTAAATGTCTGTCTGTGTATTGATAAACGGCAAATGCGAATTTGTGTATATAAAAGTTATTTCGATTTCAGTGGAAAAAAAGTGTTACGCATTGAATTTGTACGATAAAATTATACGTATGTGAAAAATATTTATAAATGTTTTGATTACACAACTGCGAGAAAAATTAGTTCGTTAACCTATAACTTCGAATTTTCTTTTTAATCGGAAATTTTATTTCTTAATAAGGCAAGAACACGCAAATATTGTATATATGTTGATGAATTCAAATAAACAACCGAAAACTTTAATCAAATGAATGTGTGCTAATTAGATTTGTTGCGTCTTTATTACTTTAATAAGTTGTCATATTTTTCTTTATTCAGGTTGGTTGTGTCTTTTAGACCCTTTTTTTATCTCATCGGAACGCATACCAAGATCAAGGATCCATACCAAGTTTCATCACTTTATTGGACAATATGTGTGCTGTTTATTTCTACTTCTTTGCTTTGACTGTGTCAACATGAATTGAAAAATTTGTTACAAAAAGTAATTTCTTGCCCATTTATTATATGAATGGGATAAAATGTTTGTTATTGTAACGCAATGGGTACATCCGAACTTTATATTAAGACAGTTTACGGTGCAGTGTATGCTAAGTTCTTTTTCGCTTCGGTTGTGGCATAATAAATTCAAAAACTTGTTTCAAAAAGTCTTCGGGTAATCTTTTTCTGATGGTATCAAAATTTGAATCATTGAGATGCAGCGGGCACCTAAAAAGTTTGATAACTTTATGAAGTGACATATATGCTGAGTATTTCCACTTTTTGTCTGTGATTGTGGCATTATTAATTGAAAAATTCATTACAAAAAGTCTTGGGCTGCTCATTTATTGATGCAATCAAACTTTTTGTCTGTGCATCGCCATGGAGACATCCAAAATTTCTGAATTTTGTTAGACCCAATGTGCGCTATGTCCTTTCACTTTTCTTCTTTAGATGTGTCATAAAAAATTTCAAAAGATTGTTTCAGGAAGTCTTCAGGTGCTCTTTTTCTGATAGAATCAAAAAATTTGTATCATTGAAATGCAATGGATACCTGCAAATTTTGAAATTTCTGTGAAGCGGCATGTATGCCAAGTATATCCAGTTATCAGCTTTGACTGTGGCATATGGATTGTAAAATTTATTACAAAAGTCTTTAGCTGCTCATTTCTGAATAGGATCGAAATTGCTGTCTTCGAAACCCATATTGGATACATAGAAAATTTTTGAATTCTGTTGGGCTTGTAGAGCGCTGTGTTTTTTTGCTTCCCCTCTTTACTTCTGGTATAATAAATTTAAAAAGTTGTTTCAAAAAGTCTTCGGGTGCTCTTTTCCTGATGGTATCAAAACATAGATAATTGGATTGCAGCGGATACCTGCAAACTTTAAAAATTTTATGAAGCGACATGTGTGCTAAGTATTTCCACTTCTCATCTTTGATTGTGGTATTATGAATTTAAAAAATTGTTACAAAAGGTCAACGGATGCACATTTTTGGATGGGATAAACATTTCTGGCTTCAGAACGCAACGGATATATCCAAAATTTTTCAATTTTGTTGGACTAAAAATAGGTGTCATGTTTTTTCATTATGCCGCATTAATTTTGGCAAAATAAATTTTAAAAATTTGTTTCAGAAAGTCTTTGGGTGCTCTTTTTCTGATAATATCAAAATATGTATCATTGGCATGCAGCGGATGCCTACAAACTTTGAAAATTTCGTGAATCGACATGTGTGCTAAGTATTTTCCATGTTGGGTTTCAATTTGGCATCGTAAATTGAAACATTTTTATTTAAAAATTTTCCTTCTATGGTCGCTCTGGTTCTGATGGCATCGAAATTTGCCCGAAGCTAATGCAACTAATACAACTATCCTCATTCCATTCTCCGAATAACTCACTCCATTTTCTTGGGCAGGATCCTGGTTTGAATTTGTCTACTTCGTTCAATATATTGTTTCGAAGTACCCATAACATACTATTTGAACTTATTGAAATTCAATTAGTATATGAGAATAACTGTCACACAAAACAAAATCAGTTAATCCTCGCGGAAAGCTAAGGTTAGAGGTTTCGCAAAAAGTTATAAAATAAATTGAGCTATACTAAAATATATGTGACCAAGTACGGGAGGCTTTATCGTGTGACATAAAATGTTCAAATACTGTTGAATGTTGATAGAGAAAAGAATCAAGTTCGAAAATGTAGTTGTTTTACCAACCAGAATGAAAATAAAAACTCTGTATCAATAAGTGTCCGAAGCAAAAAAAGATTGCAAACGAAAAAAAATTAGATGAAAAAGAATTTCGGCCGAAGTACTTAGCGAGGTTGTCACCATGACCTATACATTATATGAATTAAGTGAAAAAACCTTCGTCAAGTACTACGGCCGAATTTTTTTTAGCCTAATTTTTTTCTGTGTTTTATAAAACAATTTGTAAGCCAAGGATGATGCATCATATTCTTCCGTCATTTCATCTTTGAAAGAATAATAATTCTGAGGCTCCTTCTGATAATAAAGTTAAATATAATTATATATTTATAGCTTATAGACCCAAACTGCTAATATCCTCGCTGCCTTTTCACCCCTGAATGACTTATTCTAATACACAACTTGAAAGCTAATGATAAAGTATTTAATTTTCTGAATTTTTGCCTTGGGAAAAAACTGGTACTTGAGATCTCTTCTACAACACTTTCCTGCCAAGCTATAATCGAATAATAACCTATCAACGAATTACTAATATCTCGAAAATACCTCGAGTCTGTAGTTAACTCTTTTGAAAACATTATAACTTTTTTCTTATCACAGAAACAAAACACTCCTATATTTAAACAACCTCAATAACAATGAATTTATGATAGAAAATCTGTCTCATTCTCTTATGTCGAATTAATAAAAAAAATTATTTATTAAGGCACTGTGCAAAAGTTTATTTATTAAATTACACTTTATTATTGCACTGTCATTCTTCTATCTATATACATAAAAGTTACTTTAACCAAAACTGAAACTGACCGCGATCTTTATAACCTCACGACAAAGATATTAAATATTCACCGAATACGAGTTTATCATACACCATTCTCTTAGTTATCAAAAAAACGAAGAGAATGGTCTCTAAATAAATCTTATTATTGCATTCGAGGAACATTTTATGGTAAAAAAGAAAAGGGATTGTTATCGATTCCGTTGTAGAATTTACGTTCGGAAAAAAAATTGAAGGGGCTAGGTTTAATAAATAAAATTATTTATTTAGGCACTGTTCAATAGTTTATTATCACACTTTATTTTCCCACTATCACTCTTCTATCCATAATAATACAAGTCACTCTTTACTCGTTTATCTATCTAGCTATAAACGCCACTCTAACCAAAAGTTCAAATTGACCGCGATCTTTATAATCTCATGACTGTTAAGGCCTTACATACGTCCAGCAGCGCCTAAAACGCGCTAAAACAAAAACTGTTTTTAGAAGAGATAGCAATAGAAATTAATACAAATAATTTTTACACATTGTTTATAAGTATTTAAACTTTATAAAAAAATTTATTTCATTTTTTTTTCAAAAATTAAAACATAAAAAATCACGTTTCCCGAAGCACTATGAAAAAAAAGTTGCTTCACGGTCTGCATCATTTCTACTTGAAATGCTGATGGATCTGCAAAACGTAAAAAAATTCTTGTAAAATAAAGTTGTAGTTATAGTCTGTCGAGCCGGATTATTGAAATTCGAAAAATTTTGGCAATTTACGGCAGTTTAAAAAAAGTGTGCATTTTGTGTCATAAATGTCACACTTTAATTATGTTTATAAAATTTTTTAATCACAACATCAAAAATCCGACTCGACAGACTATAGAGAAAACAATTTCGAATATTAAAAAAAATGGATCAAAAAATATTAAAAACTGTATGAGTTATCATGCAGACCGTGCCAGAGAAAGTAGTTTTGAGAAAAATGCATTTAAAGTTTCAAGTGCGTTTCGCTCGAGACATCTACCTGCGTGCATCAGACTCTCGTTGGGCAGTCACGTTTTCTATAATAACTTTCGATCTATGGGGAATTTGTACAATCGACTTACACAGAAATACGCCTAAAACTATAGAGAATAATAATCTGTAAAAAAAAATCGATTTTTCGAAAATTCTGGACGTATGTAAGGCCTTAAGAAAGAATATTGGTCAGCTGTCATATACACGATCGATCGAATGTCACCAGAATTTTTACTAATATCACTAGTATCACTAGACCGCGACTGCGAAAATAACAGTTGAGCATCAAAAATGTGTGCGAAAAAATGCTGAATATCCCGGACCAGCAATTATAAAAAAAAATAATATTATCAATACGCTTTAATGGGGTCACCCCGTATGACGACTGATTTTTTTAGCTTTTTTGCGATTTTTTTTTACGAACAAGAAGTCTATAGAGAATTCCTTCTTCTTCCTATTGGAAGTCCCTTAAAGCTGCTTGCTGCGCTCTTGCTTCAATCCTGGCTTGTTTCACGACATCGCTCACGCGCCACTCGGAGCGAGCGATACGTGCTTCATCACAGCGGTGTACGTAAGGATGCGCTTCGTGGCCAATTGGACATCCCATTGTCGCCAATGTTTTTATGATTCCTTAAAATCCGTCGTTGAAGATAATTGCAGTCAAAAATGTTGCAATCTTAACGATTTTGGCGCCGGAGTGAAGATGTTTTGCAGTGAAAGTTCAGATCAATGAATTCAGAGATTCATTATTGTTCTGCGTCTCTGCTCCTAAGCATCGAGTCAACAGTTCATCTCTTGACAAATCTTCATACACAGGCTTGATAGCTGCTTGGACTGCTGGTGTTAAAGGTGGCTTGTCGTGATGGAATTACTGAGCTCACCCTTAGCTTCGGCCTGCCGCCATTTGCACCAGCTGTCTTCGCCCTCTGGACAGTTTTGATGCTGAGGATTTTCATCTGACGAACTTTTATGAAAGAAAGTGGCCCAAACTTCTTTCTTCATTTCATCAACAGAATCTGAATGTCGACGAATTGCTAATCCGTAGAACTTTGTCATTTCGTTGATGATCTTGTCAGTCAGTTTGCCTGCACCTTTTCCACCGATTCCTTTATTACTTTTTTTTGCATTACGGAGTCGCGTCCCCATTCTTTTCTCTACATGGTCCATGCATACCTTTTTTGATACTAAGGTTTCTCCGTATGGTTCGGCATTTAAAATTCCGTTAAATGTTTTACTATCTCTATCACCCACATAGGTTAGATACTTTACGCCACTTTACGGTCTTCTAACTGCTGTAATTTTCCAACGACTTCGAATATTGGAAAATCACTTTACCAGCATATTCTACACATGTATAGAAATTAATTTATGCAAAAAAAAATTCGATTTTTTCAACATATCACACGGGGTGACTGCCTTAAGCTACGAGGTTCTAATTCGTCGCGATCGAAAGAAAACAAAATACGTGAACTTGAATAATCCTCCAAAACGCTAAAATTTAATAAACATTAAAGAAACAATTTTCGAAAACAGGTGGAGTCGTTGTCCTTCCTGTAAAAGTGACTTGTAGCACTCCCATGTAAATGTCCTTGTCTCGAGTCGCTACCGCGACTCTTAATTACGTTTTTTTCAAAAATTCTAAACTTTGATCTCTCGTAGAAAATAATTGTATGGCACTCTTTAAATTTATTTCGCAGATTTCGCCATTTTGTTGAAAGTCGATTCGAAACTGAGACAAATTTTGATAGTATATCATTGTTATTTTCCTTTATTCTTTGACCTCTTACATTTATCTATTTAAGGACATATAAGGAAAGATAGATACCTGCTTATACATGTTATAAAATGTAAACACGTCGATGTTCATCTCGCGTTTCACAACATAACTCCGGAAAAATACGGAACTTTTCGAAAATTCAAAATTCTTAAAAACGCTAAAAAATAGTTTTTTATTGCTTGCAATTGGCTTCCCCCAAGCTAATATTACTATTTGAACCCTCCTTTAATAAATACACACAGTAAAAAAATTTATCCACCCCTCTGGCCAACGTTGTCAGATTGTGCGACGCCGCTGTGTTAAAAGATAGCAAATTGGGCGATTTCTGACAACGCTGCCTCTGGCTTTGGAGCCCCACTTCGATATAATTACCTTTGCAGAATATAAAGAATCTATTCTTTTTCGAAAGAATGGAAACATTGAGGAAAAAAAATTCCTGATTCTTTTAGGTATCCTGTCTTGCCACGTGTATCCTGTTTTATCCCGCTCTCCCCTATACTTCCAAAAAGGAAAAAAAAATACCAAGTCAGGTTTTCGATATTTGTAATGAAAAAGTAATGCATTGTTCATTACTTTTTTAATGGGAAATGACAAAAATTTTCATTACTCATTACATTTTGTAATGTAGAAAGTTTCTATTTCTCATTACATCAAATTTTATAATAAAAAACAATTCCATTACTTGCAATAGTAATGGGTAATGAGTAAAAAAAATTCCATTACACTGCAATGAATTTTAATGACTGATAATTTCAATGGTAGTAACCCAAAGCTACTGAGTTACCACGATTGGGTTAAACAGCCCTGGTAGTAGTAACCACGCGTTATTTGGTCACCAGTGGCAGTAGCGGCTTTGGCCCGGGTCAAAATGACCCAATGGTAGCAACCAAGTGTTACTCGGCTACCAGTTGGGATATCGGTGTTTGCCCTGGATCAAATCGACCCAATGGTCGTAACCACGCGTAACTTGATCGTCAGTGGCAATAGCGGTTTTGGCCCGGGTCGAAACAACCCAATGATAATGGCAGTACCAGTTTTGGCTCGGGACAAAATGGCCCAATGGTAGTAACCATATGTTACACGGCTACCAGTAGGGGTAGCGGTATTTGCCCTTAGTCAAACTAACCCCATGGTATTGACCACGCGTTACTTGGTAACCAGTGGCAATAGCGGTTTTGACCTGGGTAGATTACCATCCAATGGTAGTAACCAAGTGTTACTCGGCTACCAGTAGGGGTAGCTGTGTTTGTTCTGGGTGAAAGTGGCCCAACGTTAGTAACCACGCATTACTTGTTCACCACTGGCAGTAGCGGTCTTGGCCCGGGTCAAAATGATCCAATGGTAGTAGCCAAATGTTACTTGGTCACCAGTGGCTGTAGCGGTTTCGACCTGGGTCAAAACGACCCAATAGTAGTAACCAAGTGTTGCTCGGTTAGCAATAGGGGTAGCGGTTTTTGCCCTCAGTCAAACTGACCCGATGGTAGTAATGGCGCGTAACTTGGTCACCAGTGGCAGTAACGGTTTTGGGTCGGGTCAAACTGGCCCAATGGTAGTAACCAAGTGTTACTCGGCGGCCAATAGGGGTTGCGGTTTATGTCTTGGGTCGAACTGGCCCAATGGTAGGAACCACACGTTACTTTCGTCACGATTTTCATTATCAAGAGAGGAAAAGAGAGGAAGAGTGCTAGAAAGGGAGAGAGGAAGACAGAGAAAGGGAGAGGGCCCGGGAGAGAGAGAGAGAGAGGAACAGGAAGAGCGAGAGAGAGAGAGAGAGAGAGAGACCGTACAGTTGCCCTATTTTTCTGGAGTAGTTGACAGTTGGATGGATCGGACGTTTTGCCCGAATTATTAACAATCGGTCGCGGCATAAACTGAATTTAATTAATTGCATAACTGGAAACCGTTGGGGCTGAAATGAGAGTGTGTGAGAGTGCTCTTTCAATCATGAGCGAATACATATTGTAACAGGCCTGCACCAGAATGCTGTTTCTTCCTCTCTGCAATGCCACCACCGGTTCAACCCTCCAGAAAAACTTCTACACCCTCAATCCTTTCTCCTCCTCGTTCTTTACTCCGTTCACATTACAACAACCCCCGCCCTCCTGCCACGCTCAATGCACAGCCATTCTGGCTCGTGCCCGAAGAGAGACGGTGAGAGGGATACCTGTTTCAATGCTTTCTCGTATCTATAGATCGCTGGTTCAACCAACGAACCAAGCCAGCCACCAGGAATTAATTATGGCATTCCGCGTTAACTCGGGGAATTAATTACGTCCAGAAGTTGGACGTTGGCGAGAGGATCGTTAGAAATTGTACCTCGAGAGCAAGAGTAAGAGCTTCTCTCTCTCTCTCTCTCTCTCTCTCTCTCTCTCTCTGCTCCCCTCTCTCTGTGCCCCTCTCTCATTAGTTCAATCCACCCGCTGGTGAACGAGTTTCACGACAGAACTTACTACTAGGATATACGATGATAAAGAGGGTTACTCGCCCTTTATAACTGCCACATCAATGATTTATATGATTTCGCATCATGTATGGTCAACCCAATGGGTGGCATCTTGGATATGAATGAACGAATTGATGAGATCATGGTGCACGATAATGAATCCTTATGCACAAGTATACGGGTTTATTATTCGAGGCAGCACTTTTATTCTATTAGTGTCATATAATATACATTTATTCTCCGATAAAGTTGTTCCGTTAAAAAAATCCCCCTTCCCCTCGCCCTACATACAAAGCCCTCACAAAAAGTTATAAAAGAGATTTCCTTCCTGAAATACGAACCTTGCAAAAATTCTTTCATTCACTTCGAATCTCACAAAAAATTATAAGAGAGCCTCACAAAAATTTACCAATTGACCTTTAGAGGACCGACATATTTTTGGACGAATTTTTCAGTTTAAGATCTTAGGCCACTCTACAGGCAAAAAAGGACATATTTGGTGATTTTTTTCAGCGAAACCATACAATAAATCGGATTTACAAAAAAGGTACTTTATTATACATGTAATTGGCAATACCAAATTATTTTTTCACGACGATATATGTCAAAATAGTGACTGTGCAGCATTTTTCCGATGACGCCTTTATTTGAGGAAGGTCAACGGCCAGACCAACAGCTCCTATAATTTTTGAGTTATGATGAGACACCAAAGTTTTTTCGATTATATATAAGAATAGCTATAGAAGTTCAGGGTTGCAAGTAATGCATTACTTGAATTGTGTAATATAAAAAAAATCCATCACTCATTAAATTGAATTTTGTAATGTAAAAAATTCCATCACTCATTACATTGAATTTTGGAATGTAAAAAACATCCATCACTTATTAAATTGAATTTTGTAATGTAAAAAAATTCCATCACTCATTACATTGAATTTTGTAATGTAAAAAAATCCATCACTCATTACATTGAATTTTGTAATGTAAAAAACATCCATCACTCATTACATTGAATTTTGTAATGTAATAAATTTTCATCACTCATTACATTGAATTTTGTAATGTAACAAATTTCCATCATTCATTACATTACATTTTGTAATCTAAAAAATCTCCATTACTCATTGCAACTTCATGGGGATTCTTCGGTCCCCAGTAGAGGTAACTATTTTTGCACTGGGTCAAACTGACCCAATAGCAGTAACCACGCGTTACTTACAAGGAAAGCTTCCCTGGTGTACCTCGCCGATTTTGTTCCGCTTGGAGTATGTTATTTTACATTGAAATCTAAGAGATATGTATTTTTTTTTTGCGGAAACTCATATTTAAGGGGTGAAACACACCCCTAAAGTTGAGGTTTCCTAGGGGAGGTTATTCAGTTCCATAAATATGCAGACAAGGGAGCAAAATCAAACCAATTACATTCAATGCTTCATAAAAAGTTATGACTACTCGATTTTTTTTCAGTCCTGAGGGGGTGAATAAGCCGAAGTTATAGGGGTTGAAAATTAAAAAAACGTTATAACAAATAGAATATGCTCGATATGGAAATGAAAAAAATTGCATAATTAACCGTTTCAAAAGTTAAGAGATACATATTTTTGTATTTTTCGAAAAAATGCATCCTTAAGGGTGTACCATCGGAATACCTTTAATTTCTGTAGATACGTACTTTTTTAAGTATCTATCTGCTAGAAAATATTCTTTTGGATATAGAACATATCGTGAAATTGTTTAAAAAGATTGTTATCAACATAAAAAAAACCCTTGAAAATAATCGATAGATTATAACAATCGATAGAACATATGATTCAGGCATTGCAGATAATGAAAATTCTTTTCTTGAGAGATCATTTCTGTGTGAGGGGTCGAAAAGTAGCTTTTTTCGCGATTTTGTTTCAACCGATTTTTTGATGTTTCATTAAATCACTCTTAACGGATAACACCACTGTGACCCCCTATTTTTTTCACATTTGTCAAGAATTTTTTTTGTGGGAAAAAAGAGATATTCAAAAAATTTTTTTTGGGTTTTGTTCCTTGTTTATTAATGTATCAAAAAACATTTTTTTCACATTTTTCACGCCGCATGGTGGCGCTGGGGAAACTCTCGCGTCAGGTGCTATCATCTCCGCAGTGGTTCGCGGCACGCAGCAGAACTCTCTTCAACGTCGATCTGAAAAAAAAATACCAAGTGTTTTCGTTAATAATATGATATTTTGAAGAGAAATACATAGGGATTTGGAAAAATATTGATTTTTAAAAAATAGGCACGCCTTTGAAATTAAAGAATGATTTTTGAGCAAAATTTCTCGTCGAAAATAGGCTGTAACTTTTATAATTATTGAGGCATCGAAAAAATCTTATGTACTTCTCTAGATAATCTACTTTTATTGATACAGTAAAAATTTGAAGTAGAACGGATAAAAATTGATGAGTTCTGCTGCGTGCCGCACTCAAAAAAGTGGTTTTGAGAAAAACGCGTTCAAAGTTGGGACCCCGAGCGTCACGGACCGCTGCACCGCTCCACAAAATATTCAATATCTACGAAAATAATTATTTTTTCAACCTGGGTCCAACGGCATTTCAATCTTAAAAATATTTTAGATTTTTTAAAATGGTTTTCAAAAAATCTGAGCTTTCTTAACGGGACAGACCTAGTTAGAATTTTCGAAAAATCGATTTTTTTTTTATTTCATTTTCAAAAAGTAGAATCTCTTACGAACATTTTCCGCCCAGGTAAATGTAAATCGGACCATTATTCGCCGAAATACAAGACTTTGTAGCACGTCGTGTCTGAGCCATAGGTAAGCAGGTAGCGGACTTCAAGTGCGTTTTTCTCGAAACCATGTTTTTGAAGTCGGTGATCACTGTAGCTCGAGAACGGCTTTACCGATCGGGTTGAAATTTATATCACTTCTTCTATACATGGTAGTCCTCCATATGAACGAAGGATTTTTTTTTTGGATAATTATTTTTATTCTTAATAGCAAAAAATGGAACTGATATTTTGGTCAAAAAAACACTTTTGACTTTTAACGGCCGCCATTTTGTGAAAAATGGAAATTTTTCAAAACCCTTCGTTCAACTGGAGCATTATATCATTAACTAAAAATCCCCTCCGTTTTTTTTGTTTCAGATGAGCCGTTGCAGCGTGAGCTTGATCACCGCAAACCGTGTTTTTTTTTGCAGCGTCCTGGGCAATTGACGGTCACCAGCTTATTTCGATATGTATTGCGTTGAAAAAATTGCAACATATACATTACATATGTATCTTTTAAACGGAAGAACTTTTGTTGTGAATTATTTTATCGTTTGACCAAAAAAAAATCGGAAAAAAGGCCTTTTTTTTGACGTTCCAACTAGGTCTGTCCCGTTAAATGAGTGTACCCACTTGTCTGAAAATGTGCCAAAACGATTAGTTTTGGCACATTTTCAAGCCCTAAATATACCTAAAAGCCCTATAAATAATGATGAAATACAATTAAAAGAAAGCATTGAAAATATATTAACGAATGCTATGCAAGATTACATGGGCGTCGAAACAATCGTAGAAGATTCATTATATTTCCAAGAACCTTACAAAGATTGGGATATGAAAATAGTAGAAGACGAAGAATGGGGATCGGCAATCAATGATCCGGTACTACCTCCGGATGTTTATACTACTGATGATGAATCTGTTTCGTACGAGTATAAATCGAGGGCAGTCAACTATTGGAGAAGTGGCAAAACTAAAAATTTGAGCCTATCAAGCGTTAAACAAAAATTTAGAATAGTACAATCAGTGACTCAATTAAAAAGATGGGCTAAATATTTAAATAAAGGTGGAAGTTATAAAGAAAAAATAGCTGGAATTTGCGAGTACACTTTAGCCAATTTTAAAGCTGCCGTTGATGCTGGTCTTATGGTACATGATATCGACTTGAAAAAATGGGCAATGCAAGCACAAAAAGAAATCGGTCATGAAGATGTCCGTTTTAAGGCGTCAGACAAGTGGGTACACTCATTTAAGAAAGCTCATAGGATTGTTTCCAGAAAAATTAGTAAATTTATCACAAAAAAAAGTATTGAAAATGCAGACAATCTGCGAAAGCTTGCTGAACAATTTGTTTCTGAAGTGAAGAACGATATAGAAGAATATGGATTATCGAACGTCTACAATTCGGACCAAAGTGGTTTCCAATTAGAAATGCATTCTGGAAGAACATTAGTGGTTGAAGGAGAGAAACAAGTTGAATGCCTTGTACAATCAATTGCTTCTACAACACATAGTTATACGATTCAGCCCACTATAGCAGGTGACGGAAGGCTTCTTTCTCCGCTATTCCTGGTTTTGAAAGAACCAAGTGGTAAATTTGGTCCAATAGTGGAATCGTCACTATTCGGACCAGAAAACGTTTACATAGAAGTATCGAAATCTGGAAAACTCACTTCAGGCAATAATAAAAATTATTTTTTTAGAGAATTCCTTATATTGACACATAAGATACTGTTTATTTCTTGCAACGAAGCAAATTGAAAAATTTATTCATACTTTCAGAACATTTTAAAACCTGGCTACAAAATGTCTTCTTCCCCCAAGTTGGTTCAAACAGTATTTTATTAATTGACTCCTGGACTGGACATTGCCCTCGAGCTGTTGACGAAGCGAAACCTCGGGATAAAAATATAAAATTAAGAAAAATACCGCAGGGTACAACGGGAAAGATTCAACCTTTGGATGTTTTTGGCTTCAGGATATGGAAGAATTATGTGAAACATTTTTCTGACAACGTCATATTAATGGATTATGATTTAAATTTACATTTACGAAATAATATAATTAAGCTTCAGTCACTTGTTCACAACCAATTATCATCTCCACGATATGTACACTTATTTAGGTATTCATGGTTCAAAAGCGGTTATAATGAATGGCGACCGAAGAATTTTGAAAATCCTGTAGATTTTAGTTGTAAAACTTGCAAAGCGCATTGTGATGTACCCGGATGTCAAAATATTGCTGTTGTTAGGTGTTCATGGTGTAAAAAATCATTATGTTTCCAACACTTTTTTGACGATTTCCACTATTGTAAAGAATATAATGAATAATTTCATTTGTCAATCAAAAATACATCTGTACAAAATACAGCATATAAAATATAATAAAAACAATAATACAATAATTAGAAATATTAATATGGTAACAATGTGATTGAAAAGAATTTTCATTATCTGCGATGCCTAAATCATATGTTGTAACGATTATTATATATAACGAAGACGAAATCGCAATTTTTTTATTAAAACAATTTTTTTTCAAGGGATTTTTTTTATGTTGCTAACAATCTTACATCCATTAATATATCCAAAATATATTAATATATCCAAAAGAATATTTTCTAGCAGATAGATACTTAAAAAAATACGTATCTACAGAAATTAAAGGTATTCGGATGTAAGGATAGTACACCCTTAAGGATGCATTTTTTCGAAAAATGCAAAATCATGTATCTTTTAACTTTTGAAACTGTTAATTATGCAATTTTTTCACTTCCATATCGAGCATATTCTATTTGTTATAACGTTTTTTTAATTTTCAACCCCTATAACTTCGGCTTATTCACCCCCTCAGGGCTGAAAAAAATCGAGTAGTCATAACTTCTTATGAAGCATTGAATGCAATTGGTTTGATTTTGCCCCCTTGTCTGCATATATATGGAACTGAACAACCTCCCCTGGGAGACCTCAACTTTAGGGGTGTGTTTCACCCCTTAAATATGAGTTTTCGCAAAAAAAAAATATGTGTGTCTTAGATTTCAATGTAGAATAACATACTCCAAGCGGATCAAAATCGGCGGGGTACACCTGGGAAGGTTTCCTTGTGAGAAACGATTGATTCGCACTACTGGTACTTGCAGTACTTACAGATGTCGAAGGCTCATTATATTCTGTAGTTTCGGAAGCACTGAATATTGAACCTGATGGATTCATCAGGTTCAATATTCATTCATTTTCGTTATCTCTTCTATAACGCTTTTTGTGACTTTCAGCATTTTTTTCCCGCCTAATGCGCTGAAATTCTTCCTCTTCTTCAGTAGTTCGACTTTTTCTTTTTCGTCCCATAGTGAGACTTCTACTTCATAGTCGATAATGCAATGAATAATTATTTGCGAGTCGTATTCGTATTCAAGTATCTAATGAACTATTTGTATATATTAAAAATATTAATGTAAACGGTAAATCTTTGAAACTCGGTGATAGAGTATGTGCAGATTCTGTTTATGTCTATTTATTATAATTTATTATAATATGTTTGAAATTCAATCAATCAATATCATCATCATTATTATCACCACATTTTCATTACATAATCATAATTATCGTCGTGTAAGCATCATTATCATCATCATCATCATCATCATCATCATCATCATCATTATCACCACATCATTATCATCGTGTAAGCATCATCATCATCAGCATCATTATTATATAATCATTACTATCATCGTCAATGAGGAGCGTCAATAATCTGGAATGAAAAAAATGAAAATCACCGCTATTAACAATGAACATTCATAAAAATGTATAATCTTCAATAATATTTTCATGATTTTTATGTTTAAAATTTTTTACTAAAAGATTCATAAATCAATTTGAAAAAAATACCAGAAATATTTCAAGATCAATAATGAGACTGCAATAGACAAAAGAATTCAATAAACGAATTCAATTTCATTGAAGCGCATTAAAAATAATATAAATATCTACAAATTTTTTGTTTTTCTTTGTCATTTCTATTTCGGTATATTTAAATTTGAATGTTTTCAAATAAAAACAATATTGTCATAATTCATTAATGATTTTTGAATGAACCATGAGACATTTCGTAATAAACATTAAAATTTTCTTGAAATTACCCTTTCAGTACGAAGTACGTATCTTTCTCCAACGTGAGATCGGTATGATTTCACGATTCGAGTCGTACACAAAACGTACACTTGAAGTATCTCGTGATGATGGGAACAGAACCTGCAATGTCATTTACAGATTAAAAATGTTTTTATAATACAACTTTATTTTAAATTTATACTGAGCGTTATTATAATTAACGTTTCGATTGCACACTCGTACGATTTTGTGCGACATGACACAAAACCATGAAGTGATTCTTCCAACATCACAAAATAAAAGTCAATTCGATTACACGAATAATTATTTAATGTCTTAAGAAATTGACATTTTTGAATTTTTATTGAATTACAATTGATCAAGGAAGATATCATCAACAAAGGACATGTTAGT
This sequence comes from Rhimphoctona megacephalus, assembly GCA_963989365.1. NCBI lineage: Eukaryota > Metazoa > Arthropoda > Insecta > Hymenoptera > Ichneumonidae > Rhimphoctona > Rhimphoctona megacephalus. The sequence continues at coordinate 24,585,581 of OZ022417.1, forward strand.
TTTCAAGAGTGATGAATAAAATCTTTTACATACCAGCGTGCATTCCGAAATTCGATCAATTGCCATTAACCACTATGATTTTTTTCTACTTACTGTTTTTGGAGCAAAAGTTTCACAACCACAATCCTTGATATTGTTGAAGTTAAGCCTTGATACAAAATCGGTTATGACACGCGTAGTTGTGATACAACTGTCACTTAATAATTTTCCGCGATAAATGCCAAACTCACCAACATGAACTTGTTCGTGAAACACGAGATTTTCTATACAAGATGAACTTGCCTTTGATTAACCGAATAATCACAGCGCGAATATAACAGGAAGATGTAATAAACACATATTTGGATACGCACAAGAAAAATAAAATGACTATTCGATTTTTTTATTATTTAATATTGATTACTTTCTATTAATTGAAATCGATTCATTCAATATTGGTTTTTTTTATCGATTCATTCAATATTGTTTTTTTTATTCAATACTAAATTCACTTCGCAATAGCACTTTGTTGCGAGGGACATGATAATTTTGTTAGTTGTCATGGATACGTTTGTTTATTTGTTGCTAACCAGTTAACAAATTTTTTTTTTCGTTGCTATGGGCATATTAACCAGTTAACTGGTATATTCGCAGAAATGCATGGAAAATGACGCACATGTGCGTCCTCTACCAGTTAACTGGTTAATATTGTTAGTTGCTAAGGTAACAGTCAAACATCAAGTTGGCTGTCATTTGACACTTCGTTGCTAGGTACATGATAATTATGTTAGTTGTCATGGAAACATTTGTTTATTTGTTGCTAACCAGTTAACAAATTTTTTTTCTTCGTTGCTATGGACATATTAATATTGTTAATTGCTATGGTGACAATCAAACATGAAGTTGGCTGTCATCCAGCGACCAATCACAGCACGAATAAAATGAGGAGAATCGAACTCGCAATTCGATCTTCGATTGCCCATGAACTTTTTATTGTGGGATTCTGGTTGGTAGAACAACTGTACTTCCGAACTTAATTCTTTTTTCTATCAACATTCAACATTATTTGTAGATTTTATAAAATACAATAATGCCCTTCCGTACTTGACCACATATATTTTAATAAAGCTCAATTTACTTTATAACTTTTTGCGAAATTCAACCTTAGCTTTTTGCGAGGATTAACTCATTTTTGTGTTGTATGATTTGACTTTATTTGATAGTTTTTTTGAGAGGGTCACTCTTCTTACTTTTTGATAGGATTTGATTTTTTCAGGGATTTTTGTGAGGGGAGATTTCTGAAGTGTATGTATATTTGTGAAAAAATATGGAAACGGGGTCAACAAATATACTTGTCCAGGTTTTTTTCCCCGAGGGGGATTTTTATGCCTGATATAAATATTTCTAGAAAACATCTGCCATAACTATCTTTAAAAACTTACATTGTGATGTAGTAGTTCATTATGATCTCGAAAAAGAGGTGCGAAATTCAATTTGTGATTAAACGAACTTACCTGATTGAAGTTCATCATTGTATGAAGCGCCGCTTCTGAAGACATCAGACCCAATCTCCAACATCTCGAAGGAGATTACCATATTGTTTGTTATGATAGAAATTCAATGAGTGACGAGAGCTAGTTACACGCGAGCGGTATATAAACAGGCAACGTGTTGGGATTTTGTTTTTTCCTAACTGTGAAGCTTTGTGGAGATATTGCTTGAGAGAAAGATATTGTACACTTTTACTATCGCTTCGGAAGAGATGGTGCATGCAATTATGATTGAACTTCATTCACAAGGAACATCAGTTTAGTGTTCCTCTCCGATTTTGTTGAAACTCCTGTATATGAAAGAGCATTAGAAACTAAGAGTTACGTATTTTTTTTTTATCGGCGGAAAAACAGTTCTTAGGGGTGAAACTATCTTTCAAAGTAAGACATGTTAAGGGATGATTTTGCAGTTTCACCCACAAGCACTCCACCAATTTTGATAAAAAAAAGAACTAAAATGTTTCTCATCTAAAACGATGAAAAGTCTACTATGGGTACGAAAAAAAATAAAAAATTTAAGGGGTGAATCATCCATGCGGTTATCTATTTCTCAGTCCCCATTAAAAAAGGTTGGATACATTTGAATGAAATGGGCTCTATTTTTATAAAAACATGAAAATAAAGTTCACATGTTTTTGTATTTTCTGAAAATAGCAACCTTAAGGGGGTAAACTACTCCCACTTGAATTTTCTTACAGCACTTGTTATTTTCTGTTTGGAATGTTTCTGCTGATTCGAAATATTTCTACAAACTCTGAATCGGCGTTTTCTCATATTGCGAAATTAATACGAGACCCTGAGACGATAAATTACCCGCTATTTATTTTTCCTTTCATTCGTATTTTCAAAATTGGCGCATCTATTTCGTTGAATATACTTACCCTCCATTGATGCTACGATTTTTAAGATTATAAACTTGCATCCATATTTACAATAACCTCAGGGGGAGAGAGATTCCCTTTACTCACTACTATTCCAATGTTTATGTCTGGATACGCTCCACGCTATTTTCGTCGCCTATACAGAAGCATATTTTTATTACAAGCGTAATCATATATTGACAATTGATCAATTGTAAGTAGAATGAACACTCTTAAAGTCTACAAACGGATTTTAATTGATGATTATATTGAGAATTGAAGTCACAATTTTCCGCTTTTTATGTGTCTATTAAAAAACATCGTATTTATATGTAATTCTAATATATTATTATATTATTATTTATCATATATTTACCGTGTATTATATTATTGAAACCATATACTATGGTTTCATTTATATCATAATTTTCAGTAATCATGGCTCATACGTCGTACAATAATGATAGTCATCAAAAAATGCTTCAAACATAAAGACTTTTTACACCGTGCACATTTTATAACTGCTCTATTGTTAGACCCAGGTATATCACAGTGTGTTTTCGATTGACCGAAACCAAAATTGACAGGATTTTCAAAATATTCTGATTTTTCTGTTATATAATAACTTTTGAACGATGAATATTTAAAAAGATTAGTATAACGTGGAGATGATATTTAATTATGGGTAAGAAATTGCAGTTTAATTATATTATTCCGCGAATGTAAATTTATATCAGTATCCATTAATATCACACTATCTGAAAAATGACGCAACATTTTTCCATATCCGGTATTCAAATACATCAAGCGGTTGAATCTTTGCAGCGAAAATTTCAAAGGGCATAAGCATTTTAATTTTTTTCTATCTTCACCAAATTTATTCTTCTATACGATAGAAGAGTTTATAAAAAATTTGTAATTTTTTTTAATTATTATTTTTTGGTTTTTAGTATCAATTATCGTTGTATTTATGATTTTTTTAAAATAAAAAGGTTCAATAATCACAATCACTGTAGCGAAATAGTTTTCAAGTTTCTATTTATCAAATTAAGCACTTGAAGCTATACATATGAGATTTTCTCATATATAGAAAAACGGTAATAAAAAAAAACAACTCTGTTTATTTGCCGGTAACTATTCAAACGATGATTTTTGCTTTTTATTTTATTAAATAATATCGCATGGTTCGCGTACGAAATAATGATAGAATAATAATTTAAAAAAAATGATGTCCGGGATTAATTAATTGTAATTATAAAAATAATAGAACAATCTTTGTTGATAGAATAATAATAATAATTCAATTACTAATTGTATTATTTAATATGAAATAATAATTAATAGGGCGTTTGTTGCCGTGAAATTCACTCGTATTGTGAGGTGAATAAATGAAATAATTCGAAATTTCAATAATGCAAAAATGAATTGACTCGATGTAATAATAAGAATAATAATAATAGTTTTGTATGTGATTCTATATAATAGATAATCTTACCGCGGCCTTTTGGATTATCAATTTCAGGATTATTGGTGATTGTTAACGATAGATGAGGATTTCTGAGTATAATAAATTACGCAGGCTGATTTTTTTCATCAAAAATAATTTTGAATTAAAAAATTCAAATTATAAATTTAATTAGCAAATTTTAATCAAAAGAGAGCAAGCAGGTTTCTCATTTCCAGCAGGCATAAATTCAAAAAGGTTAAAATAATTAAAGGAAGCGTAGTATGCAAACTATGGGCCCCGAACGTCATCGAACGACGCCAATACCCCACACACCGCAGGTAAGGATGCGAATCCCGAGTTATGGGATATGAACGTTGCCAAACACCTCCGATACCTCGAACATCCACAGGAAAAAGGAAAAATGAAAAAAAAATAAAGAATGACCTTGGACTATGGGAGTTGAACGTTGCCGAACCGCTTCGATACTCCCAGCATCAAGGAATAATAAAAAAAATGAAAGGAATGAGGAATTGACCTTGGACTATGGGAGTTGAACGTCGCCGAACCGCTCCGATACTCCAAGCATCAAATAATGATAAGGAGGATAGGTTATTACGCTGCTGGAACTAGGAAGTATCTCTGCTGCTGAGAGCTTGTTGTCTCTCCGAGCTCTGTCTCCAGAATGAGCAGAATGCGACCACTGCTGCTGTGCATGGCTTTTTATACCCAGCGCTCGAGTTCCGATGCGCTCGCCGGGTAGTCTCGAACCCGTTCTACGCACGCTTATTTTCAACAATTTTGTGATTCGCTCTTCGTTTCTCCCACTCTCTCATTTTCACACTTTGATTCGCTCAACGCTATCCCCATCGTGCGCGTCGCCTGCGCAAGAATTGTTAATTTTCATATTTTTACATTTTTTATAATAATTTTGTCGTATTTAATCATTTCCTATTTTTATTTGATCATTTCGCGAAGATTTTTGTGTAATAAAAGTCTTGTTAATTATTTTAGAAACAATTAAAAACACACGCTCCTATTCATTCTTTCCCTTGTTGCATGTGTCACGCGCATGCGCAGAAACATTCGTTCTTTTCACTCTCAATTTACCGGTTATTTTCTCATAATTTTACCACTCGCGTATTTCCCTTGGGTTCGTCTAATTTTTCTTCATATTTTACGCGTTAAATTATTAATAACAAAGTCTTTTTTATATTCAATTAATGAAGCGTGCAAAAAGTCACGTACGCATTTTTAATTTCAGTTTTTAACGATAGGCGGCGGCCAGGCACTTTCGTAAGTGTAGCTTCGTCGTCTTCAGAGTGTTCAAAATAGGCGCCGATGAAAATAGTTAACAAAACGCACGCGAAACGTTTTTGCGTCGTTTTCGTCTAATTTTCGACAAAAATGTCGGGATCGGACGAAATAGGACGAAACATAGGAAATAAAAGTTTATAAGGAATTGCCGGAACATCGCGTAAGTGTTTTGGTTATAATATATATATATATATATTGTAACGCTTTATCCCGTCTAAGCGCTCAAATTAACATTAGCCCTCGATAAAGCCTGGGTACCAGTTTAAGATTTCTCTTAAACAAATTTATATGAAATTATCGAGCACGAATGAAGTTATTTTCCCGGCTATAGCTATTTTATCCCAAAGATGGTAGAGGGGCGAGGTCAAAGAATTATACAGAATAATCACACATTACAATTCCGGAATTACAAATTTATTGGACTAAAGAAAAGTAATTTAATTATGAAAAATAAAGATGAATGGAAAAGGTTGTGTTAAATACTTTCCGGAAAAATATAAAATATAATTTACAATCTCTTTTGCTAGATATTTTCTTATATAATAATTCACTTAATAATTTAATTAACCGTCGATATTACAAAACAAATACAATAGTATAAAGATCGAAAATTCACTACTCAATTCTCAAAATTATATCGTATAGGCAACGCCCTAACGATTTTCTCTTACGATATTGTGAATTTTCGATTCTTAATTTTTTCTTAAGTTATGGACTCGTTTGGACGAAATCTAAAAAGTAGAATTCCTCTCGGCAATTCAATAATTAATACAACGAAATAATCGCGGAAGATTTTATCACGCGAGACCAGACTCTAACTGAAAGCTCCCAAACGCGAACGTACCCCGAAACAATATCGCTCTTTTAACTCCAAATTCTCATAATTCTCAAACATCAAAAATAGAGCGCTCTTTATCCCAAAATATACGATATTCAAAGCGAACCGACGGCTCACTGCTAACGTTTCAGTAGGCGGAAATCCGGACAAAGACCACGGAAATTTCCCCTCGATAATTCCGGTGACGTCGGATTTTTGATCGGGTTCGCAACGGCTTAAGAGAAGACGTCTGTTCTCGTTGTTGTCCAAAACGAAAGTCCTCGATAATTATCGAGAGTGCGATTACGCAGACTAGGGTCCTAACGCCCCACCCTTTGCCTACTCGCGGGAATCTGGATCTTTCTCGAACATTCGCTCGCTCGTTTATTTTACGCCAATCCTATTTGAATTTCTCGCGTATGAATTGTTGCTGAGATGACGCTGACCGACGATGGATTTCGGTACAGCCGAGACATTCCGAAGAATCCCGATGCTAATAGACGCATCTTTTGAGTTCGACAGCTCCGGGTGAGGGCTTCGAGCTAGCGACCCATACTCGATATGATATTTTGCTCTCTCTCTCGATGACCTTGACTGCCTTGAGCCTTCCCTCACAATGTTACAACAATCCCGACGTCTTTCGATAATTTGGATGTTCTCTCTCTCTCTCTCCATCTCAATGTTTTCGCTGCATTAACCCGTCGTTCGCTCGTACATAGTTCATAATAAAAATAATACAAAATAAAATTAATAATACGGAAATACGCTCGCATTTGGCCCTTATGGATTTTGCTCGAGATAAATTCTTTAAAGAGAACAAACGTTCTCTCTCGTGCCGTGCCGATATTTAACTTTATGTGACGTGGGCAAAATTACCACGTCACAATATATATATATATATATATATATATATATATATATATATATATTGTAACGGTAGTCACACTTAAATTTATATTCGTGACACGACAGGGAGTAAATTAGTTGAGTCAAAATGCGGGAAGATTTGGTGATATTATTTTTCACTTTTTATTACTTAATTTATGGCGTGTTTCAGAATAAACAATTGGTTTGAACAGTATTAAAATGTTGTCGCTTTTTATTCTATTAAATTCTTTGATTTGATGTCACCGCCCTCTGTGGCCCATAGAACGCGGCATAGTCGTTATCTAGCGCTGTCCGATTTAGCGTGGATGGTGGCGCCCTCTATGATGAAAATCTCGGAACTAGCGGCCCGCGTGGCGCTGAGCACTCGTTTTTCGCGATCTCGATCGATTTTGACAGTTTCGTGGTTATGATCGAGTGTTCGCGTGTTTACGCATAAGTGCTCCGGAAAAGTGGTCGCGTGAAAATTTGTGAAAAATGTTTTTTATTTATTGAATCTTAATTAATTTGGTGTGTTTCTTTTTGTTTCTTTTCAGTGATCGGCGAGTGTGGATAGTGGAATGCGACAGCAGAGGAATCCGTTCAGGTAAGTCTTGCTATTTCCCTAACCTTACTCTTTACCTTCAGGTTTTATTTATTTCCTATTTTTCCTTTTATATTTCCCTTTTATATCCCGAGAAAAATTTGTTATTTATTTTATGAGCGTTCTTCTTGTAGAACAAACAACAAAAAAAAATATTATAAGGATTTTTCTTCCTTATTATTTTAATTAATTTATTTTCTTTTTCTTGTCTTTTCAGGTTTCTTATTCTATTTTCTTCTTTTCTTAATTTTATTTTCTGTTTTCAGGGACATTGGAGGACGGGGCCTGGTTTGCTATTGATATATTCTTCCTGCCTTCGCCGTTCCTGGATATTGGTTTGCCGTCTCTGCGTCTTTGGGGGCTATCCTTGTTGCAGCGGACCTTCTGATGTAACGGGGCTTTTGGGTAAGTTTTCTAATTTATTTTATTTATTTCCTCAATCTTTTCTTCCTTTATTCCTTTTTTTCTTTCTTTTTCAACTATCTTTTTATTATACTTCTTTCTCTTTTTCTATATTCTTATTCCCTTTTATTGGCGTAATTCTTCATTTCCTCTCCCGCTATTCCCTATTTCTTCTCTTTTCCCTTGGTTCCCCTTGACTAAAGGTCCCTGGTTATTACCAGCCGTCTTTAGTCTTGGTCACCCCAAGGCAGAGAGCGTCGAAGAAGTAGGTCTTACCCTGGCAAATCTTCCCATATTTATACTCCCGATTCCTACCCTGCCTTTCACTTTTCCTCCAATCGCAGACTGAGGGTCTGCGTTGGAGATTATTTTATTATTATTATTATTAATTTAAGGTTTTATTTTTCAGATACCGTTATAGAGTTCGCCACCATCGCGTCGCGGGAGTTCCGGATTCCGGCGGGCATGCGCGCAACGCGGGATTTGAGACCCACACGTCTCAATATATATTGTAACGAAAACACTTACGCGCAGTCCCGGTATATTTCTATATAAAAACTTTATCCTATTTTGTGATCCTGAAACGTCCTATATCCGACTTTTTTGTCCAATTTTTGCGAAAACGACGCGACAACGTCTCGCGTGCGTTTGTTGACTGTTGTTGTCGGCGGCCATCTTGAACACTATGCGAACGGCGAAGCTACACTTACGAAAGCGTCTGGCCGCCGCCTATCGTGAAAAACCGGAACTAAAAAATGCGTACGTGACTTTTTACACGTTTCGGTAATTAATTATTAAAAAGACATTAAGGTAATTAAAATAACGTGTAAAATAAGCAGAAAAATCCGACAAATCGAAGTGAATAACTCGCGCGGTAAATTTATGCGAAAATGACCGGGAATTTAAGAGTGAAAAGAACGAATGTTTGTGCGCATGCGCGTGGGACAAGCGACAAGGGAACGCACAAATGAGAGTGTGTTTTCCAATATTTCAAAATTTATTAAAAACACTTTAATTACTGAAAAATCTTTGCGAAATGTTTAAATAAATTTAGGAAATGATCAAATGTGATAAATTTATTATAAAAATTGGTGAATTACGAAAATTGTTAATTTTTGCGCAGGCGATGCGTAAAGTGGGGGTAGCGTCGAACAAATTGAAGTATGAGAATGCGAGAGTGGGGGAAGCGTAGAACGAATCCTAAAAATATTGTAAATGAGCGTGCGCAGAACGGGTTCGAGACTACCCGGCGAGCGAATCGGAACTCGAGCGCGAGAACAAAGGATCTGCTGGGTATAAAAAGCCGTGCACAGCAGCAGTGAACATGCATTCTGCTCATTCTGAAAACAGAGCTCGGAGAGACAACACGCTCTCAGCAGCAGAGATCCTTCCTAGTTCCAGCAGGATAATAACCTATCTTTCTTATCATATTTGATGCTTGGAGTATCGGAGCGGTCCGGCGACGTTCAACTCCCATAGTCCAAGGTCAATTCCTATTCCTTTAATTTTTTTCTATAATTCCTTGATGCTTGGAGTATCGGAGTGGTTCGGCGACGTTCAATTCCCATAGTTCAAGGTCATTCTTTAATTTTTTTACATTTTTCCTTTTTCCTGTGGGTGCTCGGGGTATCGGAGGTGTTCGGCGACGTTCACATCCCATAGCTCGGGGTCTGCATCCTTACCTGTGGTGTGTGGGGTATCGGCGTCGTTCGGTGACGTTCGGGGCCCATAGCTTGCATACTACGTTTCCACTAATTAATTTTATCTCTTGAATTTATGCCTGCTGGAAGTGGGAAGACTGCTTGCTCTCTTTTAATTAAAATTTGCTAATTAAATTTATGTTTTGAATTTTTTTATTCAAAATTATTTTCGATAAAATATAATCAAATAAAACAAATATTATTTTCGATAAAATATAATCGAAATAAAACAAATATTCATTTATTGTAACAAAAATCGGAAGATTTACATTGTTTAATTGAATAAATTAATTTTGTTATTATTTTGAACACAAAATCCGCGTTTCTCACGTTTCTTTCATACCTACTCCAAAATTATTTGAAATTATTTAGGAAGCTCGGACCTGCGCGTAGCGACGTTTAGCGTATGGCAAAAGCGTTCCGTTACAATATATATATATATATATATATATATATATGTGTGTGTGTGTGTGTGTGGTGTGCATGCATAAATAGTTAAAACCACACGCTATCGTGAAATAAATGAACATAGAGTGGAGGCTCTCGATAACTCTCCATTTTCCACCCCTACAGCCCCTAGGTTTCAAACTTACCAAGAGTTTACTGTACTAATATTGACTGTCTATCGTGAGTGTCAGAATGCTAATAAAAACATTAGGTGATCATGACTACCTGATAACATTGTTATCTAGTACAAATACCATAATCGCATTTCCACACCTGTATTTTTTCTTAAAATTTAAAAAAAGTGTCGTATGGTAACACTAATAGTAGATCAGCAGAGTACTTATTCATATGCGCGTAGCATACAAGTTTCCCATAAACATTGGAATAGTAGAGAGTAAGGTGTAACTCTCTGCCCTCGCCCCTATTGAGGTTAACGCACATATGCATATCCGCCAAAAATCATAAAATTCGGATTTTCGATGGAGGGGAAGTAGAAAGAGAGTTTGTAGAAATACTTAGAATCAGCAGAGATATTTCAAACAGAAAAAAAAACAAGTGCGGTAGGTAGATTCAAGTGGGGATAGTTTATCGCCTTATAGTTGCTATTTTCAAAAAATACAAAACACATGAACTTTATTTTCATATTTTTATAAAAATAGAACCCATTTCATTCAAATGGATCCACCCGTTTTTAATGAGGGCAGAGAAATAGATAGCCGCAGGGGTGGTTCACCCCTTAATTTTTTAATTTTTTTCGTATTCACGGTAGACTTTTCATCGTTTTTGATGGGAAACATTTTAGTTTTTGTTTTATCAAAATCGGTGGAGTGCGTGTGGGTGAAACTGCAAAATCACCCTTTGACATTCCTTACTTTGAAGGGTGGTTTCACACCTTAGAACTTTTTTTCCGCCGATAAAAAAAATACGTGTCTCTTAGTTTCTAATGTTCTTTCATATACTGGAGTTTTAACAAAACCGGAGGGGGACACCAAACTCATGTTCCTTGTCAGGTAAGTTCGTTAGATGATCCTTCAGAGCGAGTGGAAATATTTTGGCCGAGATTTTTTTTTTTAATCGAATTAATTTAATGGGCACTATATTTTTTTAAGCGAAACAAACAAAGGCGTCCATGTTTCCTCCTTCTGTGCAGAACCCTTAGAAATACTGGAAAATCAGGAAATGCATGAATCGCAAGGAGGTAGAAGAATGGGAATGTAATAAATAAACAAGTTCAGTTGATTATCTGAAAATTTGTAATGTTATTTTTTTATTATTTAATTAATTAATAAATGTATTTGTGTCTGTGTGTATGTATGTGTGCCGTAATATCTTACAAGTGTCCGGGACACCGACTAGAAATCTCCGTCCCGGCTTGAAAATTGAGATAAATCAATAACAAAATTAACTAAAAGCGAATACATGGATTTTTTTTTATTATCATTTTTCCAATCCGTCGATCGCTGCATCTCATCCCCATCATTTTACTTCTTTTTATGGCCTTGCATATTTCGCAACGTCCTCATTGGCTACATGTATCACATGTGTTTTTATCAATTTATCTATAGGAGGATAATGAATTTAAAAAGTCTCGACTAAACATGTCTTCATCGTATTGAATCCGCCTTCAAACAATTGAAGTAACACTCTGTTAGAACTGTACTTGCAGATGGGAAAGCTCTTGAGGACGTCGAGCTATTGTTTTGATTTTGGTAGGCATATACCCCGTTGTAAATAAACGTTCATCCCTCAGTAGACTTACGAACGACTGTAACGTCACCAAACATTCATCCATTTTCCCCTCCAGTAAGTAGTAAATAACCATTTATATCACACAAATCTTTAACAATATACAAAATGTACCTATATACAATTTTAAATTACATTTTCTTCATAGCTGCGGTTGTTTCTCCACATTTTTTTTTACGTTTCAAAAATCCTGCACATTGATGAGGTCATGGAGGTTTGAGGATCAAATCGCTGCAAGAAGAATTTATTAATTTATTCATAAAACGATTGTAATAAATGTGTCGATATTATGCGGGAGAACTAAAAGTGACGTTTTGTTAGGGGAGGGAAAAATCGGTCGTATAACGTCCTTTGAAGCTCCGTGACCTCCTTGTTGGACTTCCCCATATTTCACTGAAACTCTCTCTCCCCCCTCCCGCCCCTTCCCCTCCCTCCCTTCCTCTCCCCCCTCCCCCTCTCTCTCTCCCCCCTCTCTCGCGCACACTCACTTACCGTCCCACCGGTCAAAAGCTGCTGTTCAACCTTGCAGCTTGATCATTCTTTCTATTCCCCTGTCTTTTCTTAGAGGAGGAATTTAGGGGAACTTTCCAGTAAAAAACGAGTAGAGTAAACGCAGAACGATGAATTTTGTCTCAATTTTGTCTTTGTTTTGCATTTTTTCAGCACATTCTTATAGACATAACACGCCCAAGAATAATTTTGTTGTTGTCATTGATGTTCATTTAATTCCTTATCGTTTGTCTTTTGAATTATTGAGCTTCGAAAGAGCTTGAGCCAGTTCTGACGGAGTCGATCGAGATTGATACTGTTATGATTTTTCATCATGTATTAACACGTGAATACAAATATTGAGCTAGAAAAGTGAACACTGGCACGAATAATAGAAATATTATTTAGTGCGTGTTAATGCATAATATGCTTCAGATTTATTGCTGATGACGTTTATGACCCTGGTATTTTCCACAATGTCCATTTTCGAATCCGGATGTTCGTATTCTATTCGTTACAAGCAGCGAATCACTAAGATTATTTATCTAGCAATGTCGTTATCACTGACGACCGTGCAACAATGTTCTGTGAATAGTCGATATTTAAGTACGAATACGCCTCGGTTATTAAAAATATAGGAATTGTTCTACTATACTGAGAGCCTAAAATGAAAACCGTCCCGATAAATGACAAACTCCGTAAATGTTATTTTATTTAAAATTGTTCTGATCAGTAGCCTCGACTTTTGATTCCAATTATCGATCTAATTAGAAACGTTAAAAAAAAAACTAAGAAACACGGCAAAAGTCTTTTGTTCAACTCGATTCGATAGTCACACCAGCACCGGTTCGATTTGTTAAGTGGAAAGTATATAGTACGGAGCATGAATGAGAAAAGGAAAGCAGGGAAAGGAGAGCCGATGAAAGTTCTGAATCTGAGAGTGTACAAAATGATTAACGGGCAGAGAAATTCTGTCGCGGCTTTGAGAAAACAAGGAACTCCTAACGAACTTCAACGCATTATGGTTTTTTCTCCATTCAACGAGCTGAAAGACCCGATGGTTTTGGAAAAACATTGATTTTCTAAAAGACACGGACCGAGTTTTACTCGTGCAACGATGCTCTGGTAATTTTTCCGACAGGATGTTCGTTTCTACTTGCTTCGATCTGCTCATTCAGACACTTCTTTATTTCGGAAGAATTTGCAGGTAATGGTTCGAACGAATCGTTATCAAAGATGATCGAGTTTCTGTAGTTTGAGGGTAAATTTGATAGCCTAACGGTCATTTCTTCTTGAAATCAAGTTGTCGACGGTTATTCGAATAATTCCCATGGAAATCTATAGATCATTGAAACTTGTTAACTCTTTAAAAAACTGATTTTTCAGTGCAGATCATTGATAGAAAAATTGACAAGCAATGGTGCCATAAAATATCCCCTTGGATTCATCGATCATTGATCCTCTAGACCAGTAATAGTGTTCTACAACTGTGATACATTTTTTTGAGTTGCTGGCTGAGCAGAAAGTGTACACGTTTTTTTCAAAGTCTCTAGACCATTTCCGGTGAGCTCACAGTCGCTGCCATTCGACCGTATTAACTTCGTCAAGTTCTTCAACTTTATAAAGTTTTCGTGTCAAAAAGAAGACTGGCGTACAACAATGATAATTGTTCCGGCTAGGGTCTTTCAATTTGAACTCGTAATCGCATCTGACGATGGCTGGGAATTCCATCTCGTATCGCTCGACCTGCCCTTCATCCAACTCCGATTTTGTCATGCTTTACTTGGTGTATACTCGCTTGTTAACATTCACCAATAGTAAGTCCGGACTGCTTACTTGTTTCGATAAAAGCTTTTAACGTAAAACGTGATAATTGCAGATGGACCGAAAAAGAGGGGCGAGAAGTACCGAACGTGTTAAAGGATGACAGCAGAATCGTAATTTTTTTTGGCGAATAAGAATAAGTAAGTTATTTCGATTTCGTCGACTATTGCTTCGATTTAAAACGTTGAACAGACATTTCGATGGTCTTTGAAAAGAGGTTAGTTGAAAAAAATGAAGAAATTACGGAATTGGTACACCTGGAAAGTTACTCGTATAACTATAAGTAAATTATGCTCGCTCGTTTTCCGTGAAGAATCTAAGTACTGTTAATTTTTTATCCTACTGGGGATAACCCGCTTCCTGTCTTACAGATTGAGCAATAGGTAGGAGTACGCAGCAATTATCACTGCTGAAATCCGTTCGAGTCTCTTTCTCTCTCTCTCTCTCTCTCTCTCTCTCTCTCTCTCTCTCTCTCTCTCTCTCTCTCTCTCTCTTAGATCTGTTATTTTCTGCACAATTGCCATTAATCAATCGTTTACTCGCGTCACCACTCGGTCTTTGTCATAAGTACAATGATTTGATGAGTTCTTGGTAAAATCATTACTGTTACAAATGCACTAAATTGGGTCCTTTCCATTACGGATAAAAAAGAGTAAAATGTATTTTATCATCCCTTGACCGCTTCAATTCTGATGAATCCTTGTTGCACTTACACAGATGAGGACAATTCAGTGTCACATTCGTTTATGTATTTCACCCATCTGAAATTGATTCATACAAGCACTTGATTCCACAAATTTCAAAGCGCGCAATATCTCATTCGCGTTCATCTTCCACTTAAATATATAACTATATATGTAATATCTTTTTGTAATATTTTTGGGTTTTTTAAAAAAGTTCATGACCCTAGTCTCTACTTAAATCGCATGGGCACTTAATCCCCCGCATCAAAGAGCATCCTTAAATTTATTTTCACGTAGTCCCTACTACTTTCCAGTTAGATCATCATAAATGCAACGCGATTAAATCACAAACACCGCATCACAATGACATGAAGAGACGCCGTTGCTAACACCGTCAAAGTCCACTCACGTTAGTTTTGAAGTAATATCACTGTGATATGAAAACGGCTCAGGCTTTTAGATGTCGTTATGAATGTTGGTGAGATGAAATTTAAGACGACCGGTTTCAAGGCACAGCTCAATCGCAAGGTTCACTCCAGTGTGACCATTCCTGGTAGAATGGCTGGCTATGTGAATTGACGGATAATCCTGACTGTTGGTGAACTACGCCCGACTGTAAATGGTGGTGTGGATATTCGAGCTGTTGTTGCTGGTGGTGATGATGCCCCTGATGATGGTGAAGGTGATGATGATGATGAAGATGATTTTGGTAATGTGGATGACCCGGTGGTGGCGGCGAATAGGGATCGCCCCCGACTACAACGTCTACAACGTCAATCTGCCTCGACGATTGTTGCGTACCGACCGGCGTGCCAGGCGATTGCGTCATCGATGCCATCTGGCGGTGATGCTGTGCCAGAGGTGTGATAGATGACGATGCGGTTGCTATCGGCGACGACGCTGATGATAACTGCGACGTCGTTGGTTGAACCTTTTTCGGGCGACCAACCGGGTTGCCACCTCATTCACGGCTCCTCCTTGGACGTCCTACCTTGCCCTTTCTTACTGGTGCACCACCGTTACCCGCTGCCGATGCCGCGGTCGACGTCGCTGTTGCACCCGATGATTTTGCGATCTTCAAGAAATCCGCCTCGCAAACCGGGGAACCTCCGACTAGGAAGTACCTGAAACAATAATATAGAAAGAGAAAATCATAACAGATTAGTTTGAGTCTGCATATTTCGACCTCGGTGTAATTTACTTTCGATAATATTTGTTTGTTTTATTTTATAGTGAAAAAGAAGGTCTTCCAGACAAAAACAATGCGAGGGGTTCGATTAAGTTTTGTTGGAGAACTGTGGTATATGCTTGTAACGGATGCTACATTTTTTGTATTTCAGTAGCTATGAATGCTGATATATTTATAGATTTTACGAGATTTTGAAAAATTGCAGAATGGCCTAGGATTATTAATCAGATTGAATAGAATTGTCAGAAAATAAGGGAGTTTATCCTGTGAAAAGAAGTTATTGGTAATTATTCTATTTTCACTACTATTATATCGATAATAAAACTGGAGCTTGAAGTCTGCTCATTTTTTAAAGTTGACTCACTCACTATAATGCGGAGTGGTCAATATTGAGGTTGATTTTTTTTTATAACATGTCCATTCTTACCCTCGTGGGCTTAAGAACTTTTTACTGCCTCCTCTGTTTTACTTCCACTTCGTTGTCCCCTATTAGGGTTGATGAAAATAACAATATTTATTATAATTGTGTTCGTAAAAAAACACTTTATAAAACGATCTCGAATGGCATTAAAAATGTTCCTTCTAACGATTCTCTCTAGATACTAGGAACTCTTATCATTTTGCACTGAGCATTTGGCTACTACTATGTACTAGGATTATAACTTTTTCAATTTTCAAGATATTGCAATAAAAGTTGATATATAACTACATTTAACCGGCCAGCAGACCTTATTTAACCGATTTCTTTCATTTTGTCGGACGAAAATGATTTTAAAAATTTGGCAACTCTCAACGTGTGACCTTTATAGATTTTGTAAAATGAACACCACCCCTCTTAATTTCCATAATTTTTTGACGTAAAAATTTTATAATCCTATATATATAAAAAGAAATTATTATTATGACATTATGTTAGCTAAGGACGATAAACGCAATTCCACAAAAAATTATACAAACGAAAATTACACAGAAAAGTGCAAATACGCGTACAAATGCACACGTACACGCGTACCTACATGTGCGTACCGTAAAAATTCACGGCAAAAACTACACAAAAACTTGACGTGCATGGTTTACAAAAATAAGCTCGGGAAAACACAGCTGATCGACTCTATTATCCAAATCAATTATCTACTTCATTTTTTCATTCATGCTGAAAGAATCTCCATTTCTTGATCGAATGGAAAAGTTCGTGTTAAGGACGACATGGACGCGATAACTGAATGAAATTTATGATGAAATAGATGAATGGGACGTATGGATAAATGGATGGGGTGAATGGCTAAATGGATAGGATGAATAAGAGATGGGTTTGATAAGAAAATCAGATGGACGGTGGCATGAATGGAAAGATGGATGGGATGGATGGCATGAATGCTCAGTCGAATGAGAAGAATGGGATAGAGGGGTGGGATAGATGAATGGCTGCGATGGACAGACGGGCAGAAAAATGAATGGATGGGATTGATTAACAGATAAATGAACGTACGGGCAGACGAATAGATGGGATGAATGAATTAATGCGTTGAACTGACGAACAGGTGGGTAGGCAGGCAAATGAATGGATAGGTGGACGGATGAGAGATGGCATGAAGGGATAGAAAGAATGGATAAAATAAGTGGGTATTCAAATTTTCTACGGATATAAACGAATGAGGAGTTCCTTTCCGGAGCTTATTTTTGTAAACCATGCACGCCAAGTTTTTATGTAGTTTTTGCAGTGAATTTGTGCTGTACGTACGTGTATCTACAAGTGTACGAACGCGTATCTACGCATTCGTGTGCACTTGTACGCGTACGTGCGCTTTTCTATGTAATTTTTGTTTGCATAATTTTCTGTGGAATTGTGTTGTACGTTCATCGGCCCTCTAACATAATATCATAATAATAATTTCTTCCGATATATCAAGAGACGCATTAACAGCTTGACGCCAAGTATTTAAAAAAAAGGGTAAATATTCAGAATAGCCACTTTTCCGAAAAATGGTGATAGATTTTTTTTCTTTTCTATTAGTTAATAGGCATGTCTAATAATGATAATCCGTCGGGGGAGCTTGAAATTTTTTCATAGAACTTGGTTTTTTTTAGCAAAAAACCAATTATTCAATTTTAGCATTTTTCCAGTTTTCAGGCATTATAGGCATCATTGTAATATGAATATACGTATATATACACAATTTTCATTTCAATATTTATGTCCAAAACAAATTCACAGATATGCGTTGAATTTGAAAATATAAGTATTGACAATTCTACGGATTTATTTTCAAAACAAATTCACAGCGTATGCTGTATATTCATTTTCAAAACAAACTTTATTTTTTTATATTTCAACATTTTTTTATGTTTTTTGTTTTTTATCTCTCTTGGTATCTCATCTTTTACAACTCTTTCTTTTGGCATCTCCAAAATTTTTTATGTTTCGACAAAGTTGCCAATTTGCCACACTCTGAACACTTTATTTGCTCTGCTGTAATATCGTGATTTTG
The DNA here is from genome assembly GCA_963989365.1 of Rhimphoctona megacephalus. Classification (NCBI taxonomy): domain Eukaryota; kingdom Metazoa; phylum Arthropoda; class Insecta; order Hymenoptera; family Ichneumonidae; genus Rhimphoctona; species Rhimphoctona megacephalus. The sequence goes on from OZ022417.1 coordinate 24,603,985, forward strand.
TAAAAAATTAATATGCTTTTGTAAAAAAAACAATAAAATTTTGTAAAAAATCAATAAAATTATTTGTTTGTTTGGGGGTTTTTTTGGGAGATGTCTGAGTTAAATATGATGGAAAAAACGTGACAATCGAATTTTATATTTAAAAAAAAAAACAATGTTATTTGCGGAAATTTCAACCTCCCCCAACTAATTATTATTAGTAGGCATGTTCTCCAACTGATGCGAAAGAAAAAAAAATGTTTTCTCATGTTTTGGAAAAGTGGCTCTTCTGAATATTTACCAAAAAAAGTCAGCGCGAGCCCTACCGCACTCTTATATACTCGAATATAACGGTTTTCGAACTTTTCTTTTTTTTCAAACCACTTCCACGGAGGAATGGGTTGAGTTTAAAACCTGATTGTAGAGGACCATTTTTTATTGATTTTTCCCTTTCCATTGATCCTTGGTGCAAGTAAATCCGTCCACCCAATCTCGAGATACCATAATTTTGTGGACTAAAATCGAATGTTTCGGGATATTTAGTTTTTTGGAGTTAAAAATGCGTAAGTCGCGCTTTTAATATACATTTGTCTACCCTATAATGTCACCGCCCGCTGAACGAGGCTTGCCCCTCTCATCGTGCGCCGCTGAGCGAGAGAGACAGCGCGAGAAGCCGCATGCCCTCTCTCTCGCTCATAGCGCGCGCTCCCTCTTTCTCGTTCATTTATCATATATATATATATATATTGTAACGATACTGCCTATTCACGTGCGCGACGCAAACAGCTGATCGTCCGTCGCTATACTGAGCGAGCGCCTCGCGGACAAAACCGACACTAACGTGCGAAGCGAGTCGCTAGTACAAGCTCCTAGAGGGAAAAATGTAAAATAACAAGTGCGTACGTGACTTTTTGCACGTCGCATTATTTAATAACAAAACAATAACTTTTACTATGAATGCGATAATAGAAAAATTCGAAAAAAATCCCAAAACTCAAATAAAGTACGCAAGCGACAAAATTATAAGTAAAATTTAAATCAGACAGGCGTATTCAATTATTAATAACTTTTGAAAAATACTATTGTTGTTGTTAAAAATGGGAATAATCGATTATTAAAATTCAAAGAGAAATAGGAAATTATAAAATTCGATAAAAAAAATATAAAATTGAGAAGTTAATTATTCTCGCACATGCGCGATGTGAACCGGCCTTGAGCCGAGCCAATCGGGCCTTGCATAGCAACAAGGAGGGCTAATAAGAGAATTTAGAGGCCAGACTTAGGTTCGAGATTATTTTGCGGAGCAACCAGTGCTCGAGTTACTTTTAGACTGTATTATTACTATTATTCCTTTGTTTCGAACAGTATAAAATACCGTGCTCAGAGGCATCGGCAGCTCATTCCCAGCGCATTCCAAGCTCACTCTCAGCTCATACCTGACTCTGAAAAGAGACTAGTCAGCTAGCTCATTACCAGCATCGCTGACTTATTCTGGTTAGATACATTTAGCTTTCAGTATCAAAATATTCTCAGGTTCCATAACCAGCTGAAACACCTATCCTAATTTTCCTATACACTGGTGACGGGGTAGTTCGGGTCCGTTCTATCCCTGCAGCTGGTGTATACCCAAAAATTCTATTTCCTCCAAATTTATCCTTTTCAGGTGACGGAGTCGTTCGGGTTCGTTCGATTCCTGCAGCCGGTTTAGGATAAATTACCGATTGGTGACGGGGTAGTTCGGCTTCGTTCTATCCCTGCAGCCAATTACCTATCCTTTAAGGGGTACTGGTGACGGAGTTGTTCGGGTTCGTTCAATTCCTGCAGCTGGTATTCCTAAACCTCCTATCAAATTCATAATTCATTTACCTAAAATTTATGGCTAGCTGGAATTTGAGATTATTAAATTATTAAATTGAATAATTGAAATTTGAATTTATTATTTTGAGAAATAACCAGAATAAGTCACCAGGGAATTCTTTCTGAATAATAGAATTCAATAAATTATTTTCATCGTCCAAAATAGTTCGATTATTGTAAGATTATATCGAGTCATGAAAAAAAATATTATCATTGTATCGAATCATTATAAATTTTAATTGATTATTTTGGACAATTAATCAGAAAAGTTCACAATTTTTTTTATTATTTTTGAGCGATAAATCGATTATTCCCACCATTATTTCCTTTCGTTTGTCAAGAAAGACACCAAACCGCTAATAATTGATGAAAAAGTAAGAAAAAAAAACCAAATATCATTGTTTCTATGAAAAGAAAAGAATCGAGAAATAAATAATAGAAAAGAATACGCGAAATTAATTAAAATTTTCTTTATTTGAACAAAATTCCTGTACAAGAAGGATCATCTTTGTGTTTTCATAAATAAATTATATTGTTATTTTGTTAAAATCGAATCCCTGTCTATTCTCGCTTTCTTTCATATCTGCTCCTTATTATAAGAAGCTCGAATTCACGCGTAGCGGCGTGTTCGATAAAAACGTACCGTTACAATATATGTATATATATTATAACGCTTTTCCTGTCAAACGTACAAATTAGCCTTAGCTCTCGATAATTCCAGGGCATCAGTCGATGATAATTCATTGACAAAAGTTATAAAGAAAAATCGAGAATTTCGGTGAAAGTTTACCCGGTGAATACAGCTTAAGAAATTGGTAGAGTGGGAGGGGTTATTTCACAAAATAATAATCACACCAATATAAAAGAAATCCGCAATTACAATAAGATCTATTCATTATGAAATAAAAATTCAAATATTAGGCAATAACAATTTTGTTAGAAATTATCATTCCGGAAAATAAAAAATATAACTTACGAATGATATCAAAAACAGCCATGACAATTTTATAATTATCCAATTAAATTGCGATAGTAAAATAAATTAACGCTCACAATTTTCAGATAACGTTCAATAGCAAAATTATGTCCAGTTGATTCCAATCACAACTTGGAATTTTCAGTTAACCGTCAAACAAATTCACATAAATAAATCGAATAATTTCCACCGATTGTTCGCAACAAACTGTTTAACGGAAAAGGCTACGCCTTTAACTAACTTCAACGAAACAAGGGTGAACGATCGGTATTGCATTTTATCTTACATTATTTAAACTATGGATTTCGAGATTGGGCAAAATAAAATATTAGAATTCCTCTCGGCAATTCAACTACTAAAATAACGAGAACTTCGCGAAAGATCTTTACTCGCGTCACAAGACGTAACTAGAATTTTCCAAACACGCGCGTACCCTGAAACAATATCGCTTTTTTAATTCCCAAAATTCTCAAAATATTTCTCGCGAGTACAATAATTAAACAACAGAAAAATATCAGAGTGGGATGACGGCTCACCACTATGGTTTCTGTAGGATGAGATTCGGAAAAGACTACGAATTCTGCATGATATTTCGGCGGCGTCGGATTCTTGAATGGAGAGGGCTACAGCTCGAGAAAAGACGTCCTCCGTCGTTGCTGCCCAAAACTCGAGTCCTCGATAAATGTACCGAGAGTAATTACGCGACCTAGGGTCCGAACCCTCCACCTACTCGTCTACTCGCGGAAATCGCAACCTTCGAGAACCTTCTCTTTCTAGATAATCGCTCGACGACAATGCTGGCAATATTTAAATTCGATGTTCGGCCGAGATTGAATTACAACCTTGAGCCTTGATAATGACAGAAAACGGTGATCCTCCCAATGCTTGAAGACGCATCCAGAGTTCGACAGCTGGGTGAGGGCTTCGAGTTAGAGACCCTCGCGTAACAACTTTTAAATGTTCGAGATATTTAAAATGAACTCGAATCGCCAACGATCCACGATGATATCGATAACCACCCCTCTCCGACGGTTGTACTTTCGTTGATTCGAAACCGTCTCTCGCTCGTACATGAATTATAAAAATAATACAAAAGGAATTAATAAATTGGAAATACGCTCACATTTGGCTCTTCTGGATGCTCCAGAGAAATTTGTCAACGACGAATATATACAGGGTGTCCCATGGGAATGTGTGAAAACCAAACGAATGATCCCCACCCTTTCGACCCTCTCAGAGGCCCTACGTTTTACAAGTATATACCTGAGGTTTGTCAGTTTTATTCTAGCTGCGGTAGAAAGCGGACGGCGTTAGTGAAAATGAATGAGCTTACCATCAAAGAAAAGGTTTTTCTCATTGAGTGCTTCTACACAAGAGGAAAAATTTACAGTGAAGCATTTAGAGGATTCCGTACTAAGTTCAGAACTAAAAGAGTTTCGAGTGAAACTACTCTTAGAAGGTAAGAATCATTTTTTTTATATTGATTTTTCTATAACGTTCCATAAATAATTTTTTCTCGAAGCTTCCGCGAATTCTCACGGCAATATTGTTCTTTTTTACAGAGTAATTGATAATTTTATATAATACGGAACTCTGCAGGATCGTAGGAAAGATTGACCAGGCCCTTCAGTCTCGGTAATTACGGAGGAGACGATCAATGAAGTTGAAAAATATTTTAAAGAAAATCCACATTCTTCGATTCGCAAGGCCGAAAAAGCTTTGAAACTGAGTAAATCAACTGAGCATAGGATTCTACGCTATTTTCTAAAAATGCACCCTTATAAAATAACCACGCATCAGTTGTTAACTGAAGACGCAAAAGAAAAGAGAAAAAAGTTCTGCAACACGATTACGCAAATGTTCGAAAATGAAGAATTGAGTGAAAAAGCAATCATTTTTTCTGACGAAGCGCATTTCTGAATGAATGGTTACGTCAACAAACAAAATTATCGCTTTTGGGGCTCGCAAAATCCTACAGTCGTAATGGCAACGTCTCTTCATCCCCGGAAAGTGACCGTGTGGGCAGCCATGTCAATAAAAGGTATCTACCTGCATTTCTTTGAATCTACTGTCACTGGAGAGGCATACAAAGGAATGTTAGAGACTAAATTCTTTCCTTATGCGAAGAAGCGAGATCTCGTTAAATCTTTTTATTTTATACAAGACGGAGCAGCTCCTCATCGCATACAAGAAGTATTTGAGTCCATCAATAAAGTTTATGGCGATCGGGTTATTGGCCTAGGGTACCCACGCCTTGCTAAAGGAACAGGATTAGAGTGGCCACCTTATTCGCCAGATCTCAATCTTTGTGATTTCTTTTTATGGGGCTACATTAAAGATCATTGCTATGAAAATAACCCGAGAACCATAGATGATTTAATTAAAGACATTAAGAAGATCGTCAATGGCATTTCAGACGAAACATTAGAACATGTTTTTGATAGTTTTAGGAAGCGTTTGGATATTTGTGCCAATTCAGATGGTTCTCATTTATAAAATATATATCATTAATACCTCATATTCTTCACTGTATTTTTAAATTAATAGTTTGTACTAAATAGTTCTTTGTTATATATAATAAAATAGACGTGAAATGAAAATGACTTCATTACTTAAAAAATAGTGACTCATTAGTTTTCACACATTCCTATGGGACACCCTGTATATATATATATATATATATATTGTGACGTGGTAATTTTGCCCACGTCACAAATTGGTTAACAATTGGCACAGCACAAGAAAGGAGCGTTTTTCGTCGCTGACGAATTGCTCTCGAGCTTATCTAGAAGGGCCAAACGCTAGCGTATTTACTGATGATTAATTTCTTTTATTTTATAATTTTTTTTTATACGAGCGAACGACGGTCTCATACATCGAAAAACATCGAGAGAGAGAGAGAGAGAGAGAGAGAGAGAGAGAGAGAGAACATCGGAATTATCATCGTTGTCAAAATTGTCATATCGTTAAGAGGGAAGGCTTGAGAAGTTTCGGTCGTCAAGGTCATCGACGGAGCGCGAAAAATCATATCTAGCGAGGGTCGCTAGCTCGAAGCCCTCACCCGGAGCTGTCGAACTCGACGATGTGTCAATCAGCATCGGGGATCTTCGGTAAACCTCGGACGTATCGAAAGTCATCGTTGATCAGCGTCGCGCCCGTTTCGAATTTACACCCAAAATTCAAATATAGTTGGCGAATAATAAAAGGGCAGGGCGAAGGTTCGAGAAAGTTCTAGATTCTCGTGAGCCGGCGAAGGGTGGGGGGCTAGGACCCTAATCCGCGAAATCGCGCTTCGGGAAAATTATCAGGGACTCGAGTTTTGGGCAGCAGCGACGGAGGACGTATTTTCTCAAGCCGTAGCCATCTTCGATCAAGAACCCGACGCCATCGGAATTATCGAGTGGAAGCATCCGTAGTCCTTTTCCGGATTTCCAATCTCTGAAACGGTAGCGGTGAGCCGTCGTTTCGCTCTCATTTTGTTTTGTTGGGATTTCGTACCGTTTTTTACTCGCGAGTATATTTTGTGAATTTTGGGATTTAAAATAGCGATATCGTTTTGGGGTATGTACGCGTTTGGAAAATTCTAGTAACGTCTTGTTCCGCGATTTAAAACGTTCGCGAATTGTCGTTGTTAAAATTTTATTTTGAATTGCCGAGAGGAATTCTAGTATTTGATTTAGCTCAATCTCGAGATCCATAGATGTAATTTAAATTGTTATCATATCGAGCCGAAAGGCAAATATTTTTGTTATAAAATTATTTTCGAACACTTAAAAATTATAAATTCTTTTAACTTATCGAATGTTAAATATTGAGAACTATTGTAAACTGTTGATATAATATTTTTCCGGAAATCTTATTTTATTCAAAATTGTAATGTCATTTAATAATCAAAGCTATTGTAATTCTGGAGTTGGATTGTTGGTTCGAATATTTATTTTGTATAATTGACCCAGCCCCTCTACCACCATTGGTTTAAAATATAGCTACGACCAGGAAACCTTATTATTTTGTTCTCGATAATTTCAAATAAACTTTGTTTAAGAATTATCTTAAACTGGCGTCCAAAAAGTATCGAGAGCAAATAAAATTTGAAGCGCTTGACGGGAAAAGCATTACAATACATATATATATAACGTATCGCCGGTATCATTTGTAGTGTGCTCTATCTCTTTTTCTGTTGCTTTATATATATAATATATAAAATATATATATGTAGTATTAAACCAAAATACTATTTAAAGATGATAACTATTAAACAAAAATACTATTCAAACCCGGTCTAGGGGGGTCGCAGGAAGCGAAGCCCCCCGTGGGGGGTTGGGCGGAACCGCCCGAGAGGATACAATTAGAATATTTAAATAATTTTTGATATCGTGAAAAAACAAAAAAAACATTAAATTTAATTTTACTATATATATATATATATATATATATATATATAGACAGAGACTTCGAAAAATTAAAAAACAATGCCAAGTATTAAAAAACCTTGACCTTAGTTATAAAATGATCTTCCTACGATCTTGTTATTAGTTTAAATCACTATCATTGAAGTGTAAGTAGATATCATGTTTTTCAAAAAGAAATAATATCTATGGATAAATACTTCCAAAAAGTAAAAAAAAAAAACAACGTCAAGTATTAAAAAACCGTGACCTTAGTTATAAAATTACCTTCCTACGATCTTGTTATCCTTTCTTTAAAAAAACATGTAGACCAAGCAATAGGGATTATTTCGTGACAAAAATAGTACCAGGAAACCGACCATGCCATCACATGAAAGGCAGCCCGCAGCTATATTCTACCATGTTTCCTACCCGCAACTATCATTTATATTAATTTTTAATAAACAAAAAACAGCAAAATATCGTGTATTTTTTCTTTTTTTCGCTTGTAAAATGAATATTAATGAAGCAATTTTGATGCTCCCAAAAGACGAATTGTAGAGACTGAAAATGTGAATAAAAAGAGTGCTGGAACGACTCGATCGGATCATTATTAACGGAGAAAAATCGGAAAGTATATATCGATATATCGATAGTATATATCGAGATAGTATATATCGATAGGTACTTTATGTGTGCACAATCCAGGCGCTGTCGGATAATTAGTTTTTGCATAATTGCAATTTGAATTTTTTAATGCACTATCTTACAGTGTGCCTGGATGCTCTGGAGATCGTCCAATTTCAATTTTCCAAACAGATTTTGAAAGTAGAAGTATTACACTACAAAACATCTATTCTAATTTTGCATTAAAATGCTGCAAAATAGGTGAAAAATACTTGCAAACATGACTGAAAACGGGCGAGCGTGTGAAAGCGGGTGAGCATATATCGGGAGACGTTTCCTTCATCTTTTGTTCACGGTTTAGGAGACATATCCCGACAACTCCTAAATTCGATTATGATTTTTGTCTACATACTTATTTTTAGTCAATCCACATCAGCTGCTATAATGACTTTATTTTTATTATGTCATTGTAGACGATATGGATCAGAAAAATGAAATTGCAAGGGAGTTACACTTACCGAGTGAATAATTTTCATCTTTTTTACTCCTTTTTTTTATTTATTATTACCATTTCGTGATCTAGAGTCGCGGTAGCAACTCGAGATAAGTACATTTACATATACTATAAGATGGTGAAGACGAGTCGCTACTAGAGTCTTTACAGCAAGCAGAACGGTTTCGAACGGTTATCGAAAATTGTTTCGGCGATATTTAATTAATTCCAACGTTTTAAAAGATGTTGCTAGTTCATGTATTTTTTCTTTTTTTTTCTTTCGATCGTGACTATTTAGAACTCTGTAGCCTAACGCATATTGGAAATATTAATATTTCATCCTTCCAAATCATCAAAAAAAGGTGGCATTTTTCGCACACATTTTTTGACATTTAGCGGTTGCTGTCTAGTGAAACTAGTTATAACTAGAAATTTTCTGGTGATATGTGAGACTGTGTTCGTTCATGTGACAGCCGATGACTTTTCTTCAGGATGTAAATAAGTAAGAGTGACAGATGTGAGTTTAGAAAAAAGATCGCGGTTATACTAGTGGCAGTTATGGGGTTAAAAAGTAAGGTTATAAAAATCTCGGGTGTGAAAGCAGATAATTTGATTTTTGGTTAGACATATTCGAGATCAGGACTTTAAACGCGTATTCGGTGAACATTTAATATCTTTGTTGTAAGGTTATAAAGATCGCGGTCAGTTTCAACTTTTGATTAAAGTGACTTTCATTATATTATCAGTAGAAGAGTGATAGTGCAAAAATAAAGTTTAAATCAATAAATAAACTTTTCAACGGTGTCTAAATAAATAATTTTTGTTATTAACCCCAGCCCCAACAATCTATTTTTCCTAACGTAAACTATAGAACAAAGTCGAAAACGGTGCCTCTTCTCTTTTACCATAAAATGTTCCTTGAATACAATAATAAAGTTTATTTATTGGGATAGCAACTAAGTCTTGACTCACATTCTTTAAATCTCCTTTTTTTATTCTAGAACATTCTAAAAAGTTTCCATAACTGGCAACTGCTAGAATGTTCTAGAAGCTTTCGCACGGTGGGTATAAAAGCCCGGCTGCGGACGTCTGCGGGAGTCTAATTTTCGACATGGACGAGCGCGCTATTCGAGGTGTAATATATTACGAGTTTCGGCGTGGCAGCAGTACGAGGCAGGCAATCACCAATATCAACGTTGCTCTCGGAGAGGCGACCGTAACACAATCGACAATGAGCCACTGGTTCCGTCGCTTCGTTTCCGGAGATACGAGCCGGGAAGTTCGAGAGCGCTCCGGTAGACCTATTGAATTAGCAGACGACGCCATATCAAAAGAGCTGAAGAAGCACCCAAATGCTACCACTCGGGAATTGGCACAGGCACTCGGCTATAGTCATACAGCGATCGAGAACCGGCTGCATACACTCGGCTATCGGCGAATGCTGGCGAGATGGACACCTCATCAGTTGAGCGATGCCAATCGGGCTGCCCGAGTGTCCATCTGCCAGTCGTTGCTCCTACAGCCGAAACGCAAGGAATTTCTTGGCAGCTTAGTGACTGGAGACGAGAGTTACATTCTCTACGAAAACAATGAACGGAAGCCCTATTGGATGCCGCGCGAAATAGAACCGCCAGCTCAGCCGAATCAGAGACCCACGGACGAAAGGTTTTTCTGTGTTGCTGGTGGGATGCACGCGGAATGATATATTACGAACTACTCCCTGGATAACAGACGGTGACCGCCAACGTATATGTCGAGCAGCTTCACAAATTGGCTGCTGCAATGCGAGCAAAGAGAAGAAGAGTGACAAAGGTGCACTTATTGCACGACAACACTCGGCCCCACGTTGCTTCAATCACCCGCCAGCTACTGGAAGAGTTTGGTTAGACCACGGTTCCACATCCGCCGTATTCCTCGGACTTGGCACCTTCAGATTATCACCTGTTCCGAGGCCTTAAAACTTTCTTGCGTGATCAACGCTTCAGAGACTTCGACCATGTCGAAAACGCAATCTCGGAATTTTTCGAGCAGCAACCCGCTAAGTTTTGGGAGCCCGGCATTCAGTCCTTGCCCATTAGATGGACGCAAGTCATAGACACAGCTGGTGATTATATTGTAGATTAACACGTTTAAATAAAGAACAAAATTATAAATATATCTGTATATCTGAAGTGAGTTAGAACTTAGTTGCCAACCCAATAGAAACCGTTCTCATTGTTTTGTTTTTTTTATAACTAAGAGAATTGTGTATGATAAATTCGTATTCGGTGAATATTTGATATCTTTAAACAGTCGTCAGGTTATAAAGATCGCGGTCAGTTTCAGTTTTGGTTAAAGTAACTTTTATATTATGATAAGAATGATAGTGCAAAAATAAAGTGTAATTTAATACATAAACTTTTGAACAGTACCTTAATAAATAATTTTTTTTATTAACTCTAGCCCCAACAATTCATTTTTCCGAACGTAAACTCTAGAACGGAGTCGAAAACAGTGCCTCTTCTCTTTTACCGTAAAATGTCTCTTGCATGCAATAATAAAGATTATTTGGAAACCATTCTCTTCATTTTTTATATAACTAAGAGAATGGTGTATGATACCACCCAAGGTCTGAATTATATATGGTTTTAAATCACCCTAGAGTGGTAGAGACCTTAAATACATGAAAATTCTATTTGCACTTGCAACCCAAAACGGATTCAGGTGATGCGAAATAGTTTTGAGCGAAACGATATTTGATTCATGAAAAAAAAATTCATAAGTACTTCACCAATTTTTTTTTTATCTATTGCTCATGAGATATAATTCGTAATCAATAAATATTATAAAAGAAAAACTTGCGTAGTACTTCAGTCAAAATTATTTTTTCCAATCAAACTTTAGCTCTCGAAATTTTGTACGTATATTTTTTTGTTTCAAAATCTCGTTTCGTTATGATTACTTATATTTAAAAACTTTCGGTGCATTCTGATACTATTGGAGTATTTCTTTGGCTTCATGTTCTATGGAATATTTTCCGATCCATTGATCTGTTGGCACGGATGTTTCGATGCAATATTTTTTGAAATTTTTTTTTACTAAATTAAAAAAAAATTCAAGTTTTTACTTGTTCGTTGTTCTTTTATGCATCGTATCTTCTCAGAACTACTGTACGTTTTAAGTAATCTAATAATTTTATAAGTATTGACGGTTAATTACGAAGATTGCATTCATTTGAACACTTCTTAGATCAATATTTCACATTGCATTTTTATTCCGAATATACACCAGCTCAAAATTCGATCATGTATCCATTTTTAGCCGAAATCATTAAAAAATCGCTTGAGCGACCTCTAAAATGTTTATTCAGGATTCAATTCTTGCGAGAATCACTGTTTGATAAAATATTACCATATTTTGCTGCAATGCCGAAAAAAATGTCAATTCTTTTGCATCACTCAGATACATACATAATATAGACATGTTTAATTGGCAAGCTATGAATTTCATACCCGAGTACGTATACAATATTGACATGCGTAATTAACAAGCTATGAATTCTCAATCCTCCCCACCACCCAGCGCCAAAATACCGATCCCCACAAAAATTTACAAAAACCTGTCTATGTCGTTCATGCAAAGATCTCCGCACAAAAATCCTTTCTAAAAACCAACTCATCATACCAAGTTTTATGGGTAACCGCTCTCATTATCTTATCAAATTAAGTCAAATTGTACATAGGTGATAATTTCATTCTCGCAAATGTTGTAGGTTCACAAAAAGTTGATAAATAAATAGAGATCTACTAAAGTATATATGGCCAATTAACTAATTTTTCGAAAGCATTTCTATATAATAGTTCAGACTTTTTCCGATAGGTGGCGACCTATGAATTTGGAATTTGAAGGAAAATAAAATTACAATAACGGATATTAATCCGATCTCGATTCATTTATGAAGATGGAAAAGTGTGAGTACGAACTGGTAGCGTACGAATAGTTTTAGAAATAATGATTCGATGATCAGTGGAGTTTCTGGAATCAGGTGAAGCTGGGAGTATCATCCATCAATCTGATTATTTTCAAGGAAGTTACCATCGGTCGGTAACGAGTAATCAGCAAATATCGAGACGCGACTGAGGTTTCCCTTTTTTGCAATATCACGTATTTTCTCCTCTATTATTGTTTATTGGTTTTTTGTTTCCTCAACTTTACTTTTACAACTGTACTTTTTACTCTTATTAACTTTACCATTTTACTTCACGTAAACTACTTACGTAGACTACGTTTACATGACGTTTTACGTTTCGAGGAAAAATATAAAACAAAATTGTAATAATTTGTATTATAATCCTATATGGATTCATTTACGAAGATAAAAAAGTGTGATGAATGTTTATAATAAACAAATAGCCACTATAATAAACTAACTAATTTATCGAAAGCATTTCTATATAATAATTCGTCCCAGTAGGTGGCTACCTGTCTACAAATTTTGAATAGTGCAAAAAAAAGTGGACAGCGATAATAACAAAAACCGGTGACGCTCGCAAAAACATTCGCACGGCGATCGTCCTCACGAAAAGGCGTAAGTAGATCTCAAATGAAATATTGTAGTGAATGTTTTTAATTTTCATAAAATTATATAAACGTGCGCTTTTTTTTAGATGACGGAAAACATCAACGACGAGATGAAGAAGCTGAACGTTGTCGGCGAACAGGTCCAGGGAACCCCATCCTCTGGCCCTGAGGAACTTGCCTCGACCTCGTCTGTGCCACAATCCGACGCACGATCCACGGCAGAGGTGACGCCGATACCAGTTCCAACGGGGTTTGAGGATATCCTCGACCGCGAAATAGTAAATATAGCAGGGGCTGCTATCATTCATAATGATTTTCATTGTTATTATAGCGTTAATTTTTTTTTCTTTCATTTGTTACCACAGAACGGGGCAAGAGAGCTGGTTGGAGGGTGCGGGAGAACATGCGGAAGCGTTCTCCCTTCAAAATCCTTCAAAATCTTACGATCGACTATATGGTGGCTCGAAATATGAGGACCATGAACCGTCGCCAGAATGGAGGAGGTCGTCGCGACAATCGTGGAGGTGGAGCCGGTCAACATGGCCACAATGGCCTAAATAATTGAAGAAAAAGAAATAAAAAAGTTTAATATTTTTTTCTTCACTCTGCTTATTTGTTTTTATTTATTGACTATATCCTTCCTTCTTATTTTCCTTCATTTCTCCTTTTTCGTTCAATGAGAGCACTGGGACCATCTTGAAGGCCGAGTGAATGTCAGGACTCTAGGCTTGGTTCAGGCAGTTTGCAAACTTCGAAAATTCTTAGTCCAAATACCGCTGATTGACTTCATCTATCAGCGGTATTCATAGTCGGTGCTTAAGTATTACGTGCGTGCTTTTTCATTCTCGGTGCTTAAGTATTACGTGCGTGCTTTTTCGTTCTTGGTGCTTAAGTAATACGTGCGTGCTTTTTCATTCTCGATGGTTAAATATTATGTGCGTGCTTTTTCATTCTCGATGGTTAAATATTACGTGCGTGCTTTTTTAATAAATATCAATAAGTACATATATGTACTTATACCGTCACTTGTACTCGGCCCGAAACTCTCCCCGCTCACATCAGCGAATTGATTTCCTTGAAATTGTTTTTTTTTTTACACATTTTCGAGCTATATTACCTCGGGTTCCTTTCGGATAGTTCGGCATTTTAGTTTTGAAAATTCAACCGTTCACGTCGAACTTTCGAGCTAAACTGACTCTATTGCTCGGGCAACGTTTCGTTTTGCATACCTACAGTTTCACGCTATATATATATTGTAACGAAAACACTTACGCGTAGTCCCGGCACTTCTTTATAAAAACATTATCCTGATTTTATCCCGTATTACGTCCGATATCCGACATTTTTGAGAAAACGACGCGACAACGTCTCGCGTGCGTTTGTTGACTGTTGTTGTCGGCGGCCATCTTGAACACTATGCGAACGGCGAAGCTACACTTACGAAAGCGTCTGGCCGCCGCCTATCGTGAAAAACCGGAACTAAAAAATGCGTACGTGACTTTTTACACGTTTCGGTAATTAATTATTAAAAAGACATTAAGGTAATTAAAATAACGCGTAAAATAAGCAGAAAAATCCGACAAATCGAAGTGAATAACTCGCGCTGTAAATTTATGCGAAAATAACCGGTAATTTAAGAGTGAAAAGAACGAATGTTTGTGCGCATGCGCGTGGGACAAGCGACAAGGGAACGCACAAATGAGAGAGTGTGTTTTCCATTATTCAAAATTTATTAAAAACTCTTTAATTACTGAAAAATCTTTGCGAAATGTTTAAACAAATTTAGGAAATGATCAAATATGATAAATTTATTATAAAAATTGGTGAATTACGAAAATTGTTAATTTTTGCGCAGGCGATGCGCAAAGTGGGGGTAGCGTCGAACAAATTAAAGTATGAGAATGCGAGAGTGGGGGAAGCGTAGAACGAATCCGAAAAATATTGTAAATGAGCGTGCGCAGAACGGGTTCGAGACTACCCGGCGAGCGAATCGGAACTCGAGCGCGAGAACAAAGGATCTGCTGGGTATAAAAAGCCGTGCACAGCAGCAGTGAGGAGGCATTCTGCTCATTCTGAAAACAGACCTCGGAGAGACAATACGCTCTCAGCAGCAGAGATCCTTCCTAGTTCCAGCAGGATAATAACCTATCTTTCTTATCATATTTGATGCTTGGAGTATCGGAGCGGTTCGGCGACGTTCAACTCCCGTAGTCCAAGGTCAATTCCTATTCCTTTAATTTTTTCCTATAATTCCTTGATGCTTCGAGTATCGGAGCGGTTCGGCGACGTTCAACTCCCATAGTCCAAGGTCATTCTTTAATTTTTTTACATTTTTCCTTTTTCCTGTGGGTGCTCGGGGTATCGGAGGTGTTCGGCGACGTTCACATCCCATAGCTCGGGGTCTGCATCCTTACCTGTGGTGTGTGGGGTATCGGCGTCGTTCGGTGACGTTCGGGGCCCATAGCTTGCATACTACGTTTCCTCTAATTAATTTTATCTCATGAATTTATGCCTGCTGGAAGTGGGAAGCCTGCTTGCTCTCTTTTAATTAAAATTTGCTAATTAAATTTATGTTTTGAATTATTTTATTCAAAATTCTTTTCGATAAAATATAATCAGTCTGCATCACTTATTATGCTCAGCAATCCTTGTCTATCTCAGAAATCATCAATAATCCTGAATTAGATAATCCAAAAGGCCGCGGTAAGATTATCTATTATATAGAATCAATTAAAAATAGAAAATTATCATTATTATTATATCGAGTCAATCCACTTTTGGATTATTAAAATTTTGAATTATTTTTATTATTCACTATAAAATAAAAGTGAATTTCGCGGCAACGTAAAGCCCTATTAATTGTTATTTCATATTAAATAATTCAATTATGGTTTGAATTATTTTTATTATTATTCTGTCGACAAAGCTTCACCGAGTATTTCAATTATTATTGTTAATTAGCCTCGAAGACATCGTTTTTTATTATTTGACCCTTATTATTGTTATTTTTCTCAGTTAAACGATAATTCTGACGCAAAAAGAGAATTAAAATAAATATCATCGTTTGAATAATTACCGACAGAGAAACAGAATTGATACCGTTTCTTTCCGTTCTGATCCGGATTAATAAATAAATTCATGCAAATAAATAATCCGAACGCGAAATAAAATAAATATGCATTTATTGTAACAAAAATCGGAAAATTTACATTGTTTAATTGAATAAATTAATTTTGTTATTATTTTGAACACAAAATCCGCGTTTCTCACGTTTCTTTCATACCTGCTCCAAAATTATTTAAAATTATTTAGGAAGCTCGGACCTGCGCGTAGCGACGTTTAGCGTATGGCAAAAGCGTTCCGTTACAATATATAATGTCATTCACATGAAAAGGAGTGGCGTGCCGTTTCAAGAAATTCCTCGAAACATCTGCCTGGCCATACAAAAGGTAAATAAGGAAGTATTGTGAAGCAAAGGTTGCTCCGTCTCTAACGGTCAAAACAGGTTTAAAGGTTGAGCGCGCTTGGGAGTCGAGCGGAGAGTCTTTATCATCTATCTACATACCGTTAGAAGGAATCCGAATATCGTTTTGAAATTTTCAAGGTGTATTCTTAAGATATTAAGATATATCAGTAGGGCCATCCGAAAACTGAAAATCGTGAAGCTCATGACCATAAAGGATGTAGGCGTATTCAATTTTTCAGATAATTATAACAGCTGATGTACATGCGAAATAAATATTTGTTAGCATATAAGTCGACATACAATATTAATAAAAATATTTGAATTAAAAAAAAAAATATTTCGGTGCTTAAAATGAAGTTTGAGAATTTAAGGGTGTTTTCCCCCTTAATTTTTTTTTCTAGAAACAATCTAAAGACACGTCAACTTTATTTTGTTTTACTCTTCAAAATAGTATTTTGTTTTATTAAAAACGGATAATTTTTTTTTATACAAAAAAATTATAAATATCGGGGGGTAGTTCACCCCCCTGCAATATGAGTGCATAAGAAATTAGATATGTTAAATAGGTTATTTGACGTGAGGAACATTTTGCAATTGGTTTTGTTTCGATTGGTTGAGTGCTTCCATATGAAACAATGTATCAGCTATAAAACATGCCCAACTTTGAGGGTTGATTTTACCCCTTAAAACCACTTTCGGGACGATATAAAAAAATATGTCTCTCTTATTTTTTGGTGGGCTACAACATATAAAAAAATTATCGAAATCGGAGTGGGACACTAAAGTACCTTCCCTTATACGCCGCCGTGAGTACAAGAGGTATATAATAGTTTATGAAATTTTTATCGCCTGAGAATACCGTGAACCGCACGGTTGATAAAAAAGTATATTCAAATGAAATGACACTTCATTCCCATACTATTATTTTAAGGGAAGGTACCTGAGTAAATTTTTCAAAAAATCGATTTTTTTTCTTGTAGTTTGTAGTTCAAAGAATATTGTGTATAAATTTCATGTAGAAATACGCAATATTGAAGAAGTTGTGGGTTATTCTGCAAAAGGCGGCGAACGTCAAACTCGCGGTCGGTTGGGTCTGCAGCTGTCACGCTGGGGCCCTTTGTTATAGCGAGCAGGTATACAAGGGTAGAATAACTCCGGGGGCCTGGGGTTGTTTCGAAACGTCAGTCTATCGTTTATCCTACAGGCGTGAATAGTATTTTATATTCTGTGCATCGTTAGTGAAATCAATAAAATGAACCGTAAAGACCAGCGAAATAAAATCTCAAGAATGGATTGAGCGACGTTCAAGATCCGTAAAGACAATCTTCCGAAAAAAACGTCCGTTGAATCGCCATTAATGTGAAAAAGATGACAGTAAAGCGAATGCTTCTGCCAAAAAAATTCGGAAATCAATCGATTTAGAACCGAATGTAAAACACGATATCGGATACGTTTTACTGAATTTTGTGACTGTTTTTTCGTTTATCAGTGGACACGTGAAATTTAAAGACTGCGGATAGACAATTACCATCACGAAAATCTTCACTCGTGGCCTTGGTTTCAAAATAAAAATAGAACGTCCATCCTGTGAGCCCCGAAGTGTATCCTCGTGCCCATATATTTCAAACGCGTACGAAATATATACGAGATTTATCTTTGCTTTGCGGATGATTGGAATTGGTCTGAGAGGTATGCAAAGATTTTGTGGGCTGATGGATTTAGCATGACCGGTTGAACAATGCACGTATGATGTAATTGTGAAGAATATTCTAACTGTGTCAGAATCAGTCGTGAGATGATTTGTATCTCAAGTGTGCAAGAAGAAAAGGAAAGGACGACTGAAGCGATAGAACGGCCCAATGAAGGGTTGACCGTATCTGGCGATGGGACATGGCAGAAACGGGGTTTCAATTCGTTGATGGGTGTATCAAGTGTCATCGGTCATTACACTGGCAAAGTACTTGATATAAACGTCAAATTCAAATTTTGCCAGGCATGTGCGAATTGGCAAAACAAGAAAAATCCTAGTGGGTATGAAGAGTGGGTACAGGATCATGCTGACCAATGTAAAGTAAACCATGAGGGTTCTTCGGGGAAAATGGAGGTAGATGCAATGTGCGAAATATTTGCAAGATCCAAGGAAAAATACGAAGTGAAGTACACAAACTACATAGGCGACGGAGACTCGAAAACTTATAAGAACATAGTCGATAGCGCGCCTTACGGGGATACGAGAATAATAAAAAAAGAGTGCGTAGGATATGTTCAAAAAAGAATGGGTACCAGGCTCAGGAACTGTACAAAGAATACGAAAGGATTGGGAGGAAAGGGAAAATTAACGGGCAAATTGATTGATAAGCTCACGATTTATTATGGCCTCGCCATCAGACGCAATAGCGATTCTGCCGAAAACATGGAAAAAGCTATCATGGCCACGTTTTTCCACATGATTTCAACGGATGATAAGCCACAGCATGACTGGTGTCCACAAGGAAGTGACTTCTGGTGTTCTTGGCAGCAAGCGAAGGCTACCAAAACATTAAAGGACTATCACCATGAGCCCGCTCTACATTCGGATGTTGCTAAAGCCATCGAACCAATATTTAGCGACCTAAGTTCTGATGATTTACTACAACGCTGCGTCGGCGGTTTTACGCAGAACGCAAATGAAAGCTTCAATAACGTTATTTGGAGAATAGCTCCCAAAATATTCCACAACGGTTCAAATATTGTCAACATTGCTGCCAATATCGCCACATGCGTTTTTAACTGTGGGGAAAAATCTCCAGGTGATGGATGCTTTGGGAATTGAAGTCAGGAGAAATGATGACAGGCAATGCGAGATCGAGGATGCGGACCGCATTGCGAAGGCTGAAATTCAAACTCGAAACGTGACCCGTGAAGGGAGAATTCAGCGCAGACAATCGAGAATTGCAGCTGACGAAGCAGCGAGTACTTCGGAGGGACCAATGTATGGTCTTGTGTTTGTTGATTAACGGTAAGGTAAAAATATCTCTATCCTGCGAGTAATTTTTCTGATAAACTTCGAAACAGCATTGAAGTACACTTTTTGAGAAATCGATTTTAACTTTTTTTTTTAATGTTTGAAGTACGAAAAATATTGTGCGAACATTTCATGTTGAAATTCCGCAATCGCCAAAATTATACGGAGAATTTACCGAAAGATCGTGCAGCGGCCCAACAGCCGAGCGCGGCATTTCTTTACACACTTTTCAAACGCGATTATCTCGAAATATAGTTTTCAAAGTCCGTGCCAGATGTATCTCGAAAACGGCTTGTCCGATTTTGTCCAAATTCGGATCAAGAGACGCGGTAACAGCTCGACGTCAAGTATTAAAAACAAAGGCCGCGTGAGCCCTGCCGCACTCTTATATACTCGAATATGACGGTTTTCGAGCTTTTTGTTCGAACCGCTCCCACGGAGAAATGCGTTGAGTAAAAAATCTGAATATAGAGGACAATTTTTTTCGATTTTTCTCTTTCCATTGGTCTTTGTTACAAGTCGATCCGTCCGCCCAATCCCTACATATGATAATTTCGTGCATTAAAATCGAATGTTTTGTGAAAAATTGTTTCTTGGAGACAGAGAGGCGTAAGTGGCGCTTGACTAGGTGGGCCATACGTTCTTTTGATAATAATGGACATTTCTGTACTTCGCGTCATGCAGTCCGCTAAACGAGACTACCCCCTCTCATCGCGCGCCGATGAGCGAGAGATACAATATTCTTCGATAATTTTTCTCGTTCGCCACGCAGGGGTTTTTCATTTGATTGAACCATTGCTTTTTTATGCAATCAAAATCGTCGGAAATTGCGAACGAAAAATGAATGTTAAATTAAAACGGCCGCAATTCCGTCAAAAATGGAAATTTCAAAAAAAATCCTACGAGGCGAACTCCTTTGTATATTATATTTCAAGAATCCGTTGCGTTTTCACGTTTCAGATCAACCGACTGCCCGGAATCCTTGCCACCACAAGCCATGTTAACGAACAACGCGTCTGACGCTGACCACAACAACGGCGCTTCCAGTCAACGAATTTATATTAAAAAATTCCTAAATGTACCTCAATATACATATTTTCCAATAAAAAATCCCGGATCCAATCGAAACATTAGTTTTTGAGATAAAAATTCCCGAAGTTTACCTGTTTTTCTCGCCGTTCACTCAGGTACCTCCCCTTAACTAAACACAAAACTGGTGAGGCTAATCACCATTAATAAAGGCTGTATTCCAAAACCTGCTGCCAGTGCTGTGAGCGTGCTATCGTCGAAGCACGCTGCAAGGAGCGTTCCAAAATGAAAAGCGTGCTGCCATTGCGTTATGCCGCGATAAAATTAGAACGCCGCTCACAGAACTATCGGTAATCTAAAAAAGGTGGCGACGGAACGAGACATTTTATCAATAATTGGGGTACTATTGTACTTGCTCTATAATCATTTAACGAATCAAGTGACTCTGATACCGATTATATTATTAACTTTACATATGAGAATAATTGTTAACTTGTGCTGAGAATCCGGTACAAAAATTTTATTGAAAATGTCGTGTGGCAATAACACCCACATAAACTCTGGGTTCTTTTCGTGTCTTTAACGAAGAGAAAAATGTAGTACTCTTGATTGTGCTTACAATCGAGCTGAACGAACGCTTCTTTTTCGAAAGTACCGCCATTTTGGACGTAGGTGGGAGCGGGTGCTTCAGCTGCTTCATCTATTTTACGGCAGCAGCCGCAGCAGGAAGTGACGACAAAATCCGTGACGTCATCATGTTTCGAAGCGCTGCCACAGCGCGCTGCGAACAATTATATGGAACGCAGTTCGAAGTGCTGACAGCGCTGGCAGCATATTTTGGAATACAGCCATAAATGACACTGGATTTTCGCCCTATTATTCTGTCTACTAACCAAAACTCATAACTGTCACTTTAACCATAAGCCAAAACTAATTCGAAAATTTAGGCCAGCTGTCACGTTCACGATCTTTATAACCTCACGACTATTACTCTAACAAAAAGTCAAAACTCATATCAAAATATTGGTTAGTTGTCACATCCACTACAGATCTCTAGTACCACCAGAACTTTATACCAATATTACTAGTATCACTAGACATAGACTGCAAAAAAACAGCTGAGTAGCAAAAATGTGTGCGAAAAAATGCTGAATTTTGCGGTGCAACGATAAAAAAATAAAAAAATAATATTATCAATACGCTTTGAGCTACGAGGTTCTAATTAGTCGCGATCGAAAGAAAAAAAATAATACGTGAACCCAAATAATCCTCCAAAATGCTGTCATATAATAAATATTAGAGAAAAAATTTTCGAAAACAGGTAGAATCGCGGTGCTTCCTGTAAAAGTGTCTTGTAGAGATTCGCTTGTAAATATACTTGTCTCGAGTCGCTACCGCGACTCTTAATGTCAGTCGAAACGAAACAGTCTTTCGCGCGAATATAGGCTTCGCACGATGTCATATCTAAAACAAACGACGCTGCTGCGGTCCGTTCAATGCCTGCATCAACTCTTTTGGCCAACAAATTCTACAACACTGAGGCGTCGTCCATCATGGCGGTAAGTGGCCTCCAGATTGGCTGAGAAAACCCAACTTCTATTGCTTGCCATTTAAAAACTATAGTATCGAAAAAATCGCCTTTGCAATTTTCCTTAAAATCGCGTCCCGAACTCGCCAGTCACGGGTTTATATGCTATTCTGAATCACCATGTACATATACATATGTGTATATATATAGCGTATTGCATGATGTTAGGGTAGACAAACCATTCTCGCGAAGGGCGTATGTCCAAACAAATCATAGAAAGAAAAAAAAGAGTCGTTTATATACTTTTTAGTTTCGCAGTAGCGAATCAAGATAAGTACATTTTCGAAAAAGTTCGAAAAAAACAAGACATGATAACATCTACCGCGATCTCTATACAGCAAGGACCGTGATCTAACCCTAAATTTTTTATTTCAAATTAGTATTCTACATAAATTGTTCCATCTTGACGAATGTAATGCTGGCAGTTATTTTTTATTTTTTTTTCTTTTTTTTTAAATAAGTACCTATATGCAGTATGGAGATCTCATTTATTACATGACGTTCGCAACTTCTAGCAGCTTCTTGGTCGGTATCGATTCTTCCCAATCCCTGAATTTCGCGTTTTTACGAAAGACTCACTATTGACCAATAAAGTTGGCAGTACTGTCAGTATATTTCGACTACTCTGAACGTACCAACTACGAGTATCAGCTACGAGTACAGGCTATAAATTTTGCCTATATACATATTGGGCATTTCGTGTCAAATGCACAGTCAATTGACTTTTGCACTTTTGTATAGATTCCTCTTTAATGGTCATTGACAGTAACTTACTCGATGTTTGAAAAAAATCTCAACGCGTTCGTTGATGATGAACTTCGAAACATTACCCGACCTTTTTCTTCAAATAATTCTATAACTTTTTGATTCGAGCAAACCAAATGTATGAAAGGGTCAAAATTTTCAATATCAAACGTAATTTCGTTTATAAAAAGAATATGCATCAAATTAATAAAAATATTACTTCAATCAGTTTTTTCAATTTTAAGGGGGGCCCCCAGTGAAATTTAAAAGTCGTTGAGGTCTTTTCCGATTATGCTAAAACTTTAGATAATTGTTTGTACTATCTTAAAACTATGAAATAACCGCAAGACCCACTCCGCCAAATCGTATTACCGGTCCAGAATGAGAAAACGCGAAAAATGATTCAAGTGCCAAGAATTTTTGTCGTTGACAATCGCAAATTTTTTTACATATTTCTGTAAGTATTATGAACAAAAATGAGTATGTGTTTTATGAACCAACCATTTATCGCAGAATTATAATTTTTAGCAGTATAATAACTCTAATCTTTAATTCTCTCTTCTCAAATAACTATATCGAATATCTTTATTCCAAAACAACTCTATTCCTAAATATCTCCATTCCTAAATGACTCTTTGGTAGGTAAACTTTATTCTTTAATAACCTTAATCTTAAATAACTCTATACGAGAAATATCTTTAATCCAAAATATGTCTATGTTCTAATAACTCTATTCGGAAACATCTCAATCCTTAAATGTGGTTAAAAATATCTCTATTCTCAAATATCTCTTATCTTTGACGTCTCTATACTGAAATAACTCTATTCCGGAATTTCTGTATTCCAAAACATCTCTATTCGTGAGGAACAATTGACAATCAAAGTCCGCGATCGTATCTGCAGCCGATATCGTAGAGTAAATGAGATCGAGTAACAGTTATGTACCAGGTAACCCCGAAAAATGCAAAAAATATTATATTCACATAACGGTGGATGAAACGAGATGGAGATAAAACAAAGTAGTATGGAACATTTGTACATATGTACAATCACATATTTTGGCATACGTTGGTATATACTTTTGATATTTTAATTATTTTTTCTATAGGAATAATAAAGGACGATGCTTATAGTGTGAAAGAAATGTTTATACAGTATTCTTTTTGTAAACAGTATATTTCTTACAAGCAGTGATATTGTTTTTTTTCTTTCGAATGTTTTTTATTTATTTATTTATTATAGGAAAAGTGAAAAACTCTGTAGGTTGAATGAAGCATCATCTTCGAGGAGATCCAGGACGAGGCCGGATTTTCTGCACATTTAATATTGGAATATTTTAGTCTCGAATAAATCCTGACACGAAAATATATATAATATACTCACTCAAATATATATTCGCAAAGAACTTTCAACATTTCATCGATAAAGGGGAAACCTGAGAATTCGAGGATGTTCTTCATCTGCATCGAGCTGATTATTCTCGGGTATATTCACTAGCATTTCGGAGCAATTCACACATGAGCACAAGTGGGAACACGGTAGATATACCACGTTTTCCGGTGCGTTTAAACAAATACGACATGCGTTTCCTCCTCCAATGTCACGGAGCATATCATTTTCTTCTATTCCTATAATAAAAAATAAGGTTGAAGCATTTTCAGACAACAAAGGTTTGTATTGTATTCTAGAATCAATTTCTCACCGTTTCTGTCATTGGCTCTCTCTTGCACCATTTCTTCTCCAATGAGATCCATCGGATTATGGAGTTGTTCCAGTTGTCCCTGTAGCCGATGTTCCTGATTCCGCTGCTACTAATGCTGCTATTGATGCTATTGCAATGGTGCATTTTCGATGCGTCATCGGGGTCGTCCACGGCGATGAGGAGAACCCAGAATTGCGACATTTTCTCGTCTTTGCCTCCGTACTGGTGGTTGTCGGATCACTTGTAACAAAACATGATAATGTAGTAAGTCAAAAAAAGTATTTTATTCTCATTCCTAATAATTGGTTGATTCATCTTCAACTTATCCATTATTTACCTCTATTCGGCTGATTACCAATATTACCAATAATATTCATTTAGAGCCCATTCGCTTCGATTCGGTTCGCAGAACCGATTAAATTATCGTCGATTTCTGTTTCCTCCACAGCGATATCGACCTCATCATCTACATGAATTTGAAAATTATGGGGAAAAAGTACTGCGTTATTCGCGTATGTTATACACGGAGAGAATAAAAAATTGTAAATTCCCGTTACAAAATACAAACGTACACACAGTACACAATACACACACCAGCACACAAATACATAAATATAGAATAGAAACGGGGAACGACCTTGAAATTTACGTGACTTTTACCATACAAAATGTAAATTTTCATGAAAATAAAAAGAAATCTCTTGTATACACAATTAATTTTATTTTATTTTGATGAAAATATAGGTTTTACACGGTAAAAATTACCTAAATTTCAGGGTCCCCATTTCTATTCTGTAATGGAAATTTTCAACTTTTAATTTTCTTCATGTAGTAATTTGAAGATTATCGTTAACAGATCGTAATTACTTTCTTGTAAATTAACCCTTTAACGGCTGGTGGGACACATACGTTCCACCTACTTTGAAAAATTGGAACTTCCACAAAAATGAACATATCGACATCGTTAAGGTCGCATTTTGAAGACGAAGGATGCATCTAA
The DNA here is from genome assembly GCA_963989365.1 of Rhimphoctona megacephalus. Lineage (NCBI taxonomy): Eukaryota > Metazoa > Arthropoda > Insecta > Hymenoptera > Ichneumonidae > Rhimphoctona > Rhimphoctona megacephalus. The sequence goes on from OZ022417.1 coordinate 24,629,398, forward strand.
TCATGAAAAATTAGGCAAATGCAAGGGTTGTACCCCTTCAGTTTCACACTCTGTCAAAAAGTGCGAAAATTGCGAAAAAATGAGAAATGAGCATAACTTTCAGGCAAAATTTTTTTTAGAGTCGCGATCTCTAGTGTGTGCTTTGAAATAACATCAAAAATTTGTAGTAAAAAGGTACAGACCAAAAATCACCCATAACAGTAATAAAATATCGATAACCACCCCTAGTGATTGTGATACACCTAAAAATGCACTTCCATTGATGTTCAGTTCATATATATTTTCGAAACTGCATAGAAAATGTGTATCAAGAACATCAGATTAAAAAACTACTCCCAACAGCAACAAAACATTAAAAACCGCCCCTAGCAGTGGTGATGCGCCTGAAAATGCACTTTTATTTGTGTTTAGTTCATATAAATTTTTGAAAACACATGAAAAATTTGCAGCAAGAAAATCTGACTCGAAAACTATCCCCAACAGTAACAAAACATCGAAATCTACCCCTAGAAGTTGTGATGCACCTAAAAATCAACTGTTATTAGTGAGGTCGGGGTGCTTTTTGAACGTGAGCCCTCTTGCCTCTCACGAATATTCACATGCTCCAGGATACTTATATTCCGATTTGGATTAGGATGAAATAATAGGAAATGAGTAATAATGTTTTATGCATTGCGGGTGAATTTTTCCCAACTATAGGGTTGTTCATAAGGATTGGAATTATCCGTAAGTCCTTCAGAATATGCTTCTGTGTTCTGGAACACTCATATTTCGATTCAGATCAGGATAAAATAACAGAAAATGAGATGATAACATTTTATCCATTGAGGGGTGAATTTCTCTCAATTGCGGGGTAGTTCATAAGGGTTCATTGATCCGTAAGTTCTTCAGAATCTCACTACGTATTCTGGAATGACTTTTCCTCAAGTTCTGACAGAAATGAACGATGGGAAATGAAATTAAGATGTTTTCAAACGATTGGGATGGTTTTCTCATTTAGGAGTAGTTTCTGAGGGTAGAAAAATTCTCGAATATTTTTTTTTCTCACATTGAGTACTCAAGAATTTAGATTCATTATGTACCAACTTTGCTAAGCGCTCCAAAAAAACTCGGCTGTTAAAGGGTTAAGTTAATATCGATGTTCTGTTGATCGGCATTCGGTACGCTCATGGTGAGGAAATCCATAATGTTTATTCCGTAAATGCAATAATGCATTATTAAATGTTTCTTTCTCACTTGTGATTCATGGTCCAAGATATTTTGATTTTTTCATTTGTTTCAGATTTAATATTTAATATGCCTTTATGTCTTTATAATTTCTTTCATTATAATTTTTACATTTTTTGGAAGACTTTTTACTGGTTGGATCGGAGCAGATCCTGCAAATGTCGTATGTGACGGTCTTTTAGTTGTTGTATGACTTGGCGTTGATGGTGTAGTACAATCCCTTGAACCATTTCAAGCCAATCAAGTAATGTCTTCTATATATAATTCGTAAGTCGAACTGTATTCAGAAACACAAATACTAATCGATTTTGAGAAGCAAAAATAATACAATTGCATAATTATAAAATCTACGAATCAATATACTTAATGAGAGGTGAACACCGCCGAGTCTCCGCATGATGTGGCGATAGCATACTTCGGCAATGTTGTTCGTACGGACGCTTGAATCGAACACGGAAACAACGCTTGCATTTCTTAGCCAAAAACCCTTTAAATAGGTCATAAACGTGAGCACTTTCGCTTGATTCAGTGGCAGTTATTTAGAATAATCAGCGATGGTCTGAATCGCTTCGACAAAATTGTCCGCTGGTAATAGAGCGATTGCCCAAGTTTTGTGCAAAACGTTGTTTCCATGTTCATTCCACAGTAAACGAAGCATTTTCCACTTTCTAGACACTACCTAAAGTGTGATTGCAAAAAATAATACAATTATTTTTATTATTTAACAATACGATAATAATTAACGTCCTTGAGTAACTATTGTTTGGAAATATTGTTTACCCTAATGAAGTGGAACCAGCAGCCTATTATTTGAATTTGTATTAAACCCAAAAGCTGATCGACTTGCCGATATAATCGCCCTCTCATAGTTGCAATTGATAACTTGCAAATGATTTATTATCGTAGGCACTCGTCCTTTCAAAATCTCCCACATGACTCTGTAAACGTTGGTTGTTCGCCGTTCACACAGTACAAATATTACCGGGATGCCCTACAATAGTAATGAATAAGAAAATTCTGTTAGTTTTTCATTTAATTCTAATACGTTTTTGTAATTAATAAATAATTACTTACAATCTCAGCTCGCCTTATATGAATTATAAGAAGCCGAGAAGTTTTCGGTAACCGCGGGACACACTGTAAATATTAATTACATTATTCCTGGTGAAATCAAGTTTTCTGATAATTCATTTTTTTAAATATTTTTTCTTAATTAAAAAATAGTTTCATCATCTCAAGGATGTATGCCCAGTCAAATCCGCAGTACATCTATTTATTTTTTCAAACAGATCATTATATAAGATATCAATCATAAATATGTTTTTTATTAATTAATACTAATTATACATAACAAATGAACCCGACGAAAGTTACAGTTATTAACTTTAAGAAAAATTAGTTCTTCATTTGATTATTTTTTACTGGATCTAATGTTCGTTCTATCAACCAATCAAAAAATTCCGTTTATATATCGCAAAAATTTGGCAACAGTGTCGGAAAGTGTGTCGTTTGACAGTTAGTTTCCTAACCTAATACATTGTTTAATTTCTTTTTTTCGTGTATAATGTGAGTGAGGAAAATGAGTGACAATTCTTGTGTTGTGCTCGGAGACAAAAAAGGCAAATTTATCACACGAAAAAGAAAACAGTGACTTGAGAGTGTTGCGAGGAGTGCCGAGAAACGAAGACGTTTGAACGACACCGAAAAAAAATTTACATTTCACGGTCGAAGAATTGTAGAACTAGACACTTTGGCAAAAGAATTGTGGTATAAAACTTGTGACGTTCCACTATCACTACGAGACACAACAACAGAAAAGCATCATTGCTTGGCTAGCAGCTTGGAGGTTTGTTGTCGAATTTGCAAAAAAAAAAATATCTTGTCAACACTTGTAAATCGCAAAGCAGTGCAACGGAAACCTCACATTATCTGGTTAATGGTAAAATTGTCATTGGTAAATAGAAAAATCTTTATAACAAAATAGAATAATAGCGATGAATTTGCGGAAACTTACCACCTAGCATTAAATTGTATTTTGCAGCTATGTACGATACTGGCATTGGACCGTGCAAGGTAAATGACATTTTATCAGCGCTTAATATTCCTACATTCAAGCCGGCACTGATAAAAAAATATGAAGAAAATGTGTCACGTGTAATCAAGGAATGTGTCGATGATAGCTTTGCGAAAGCAATACAAGAGGAGAAGGCAGCGACAATTGCAGCGACAAGCGATGACAAGGTAAACGAAATATTATTGTTTATTTAAATAATATAAATTATTATTGAGTACTCTTCAATGAAGAGCACCGTGAAAAATTCAGATTAATCAACATTTTTATTGTCATTGTAGACTTATTCTACTGGATAATCATAAAAATCAACATGAGGTAACTCCGTTACGCCACTCACTATGTACATGTGAGCTGATTTTAACCAAATATGATGAATGAAAATTAACGTATTACTATCACAAAGTTACTTTATTTAGGATTCTTTAATAATTTTGTATGAATATTCTTGACACCAAAACTAACAATTTTCTCCTATGAAGAAAAATTTGCTGACATCAAGAATTTGAGATATTCAATTTCCAATTTTTAACTTTTCCCATCTAAACGCGTGTAAATTTAAGTCGCGTATCGTTTATGAGTTGCAAAAAAATGTGTTTAGGATTTTTCTTTAAAAATTTCGGCTCATGGCCTTTCTGGCTATCTGCAAGAAAAATCTTAAATACATTTTTTTTGCAACTCGATTTTTGCAACTTTTTAATGAAATGCGACTTTAATTTACACGCGTTTAAATGGAGAAAATAAAAAATTGCAAATTAAATATCTCAAATTCTAAACGTCAGAAAATTTTCCTTCATAGGAGAAAACCGTTAGTTTTGGTGCCAAGAACGTTTATGCAAAATTTTGCAAGGACCCTAAATGAAGTCGTTTTGTGATAGTAATACCTTAAGTCATATATGTTTAAAATATAATAGTAAATATGAATATTTCATAAAATGCGCGATTAAAGTAAAAAATGCATTGTGATAGAATATAATCTAAAAAATGAAATAAATTAGAAGAAAATGGAGCGTATGATGATTAACAATCCTCATAATATATAATTTGTCCTTTTTGTTATTATTTGACTCTTAAAAAATCTTTTATTTAGAATTAGATTTGTATTTATGGGCTCCGCTTTTAGATTGATGTGCATGAAGACCAAACAGTGCGTTTGATCGCAGCTTTTGATACTGGATAGCAAAAGCGGGGTTCTGGGTTTAGCAGAAATAGCCTATCGGGTATTTTAATTATCTACTTTCTCACCTTCTGATGTTTTCACTTTTAAATTGATGTAAATAATTTTTAAAAAATGTGTTGTTTTCTCTCTTGTTTTAGGTCATGCTTCTCTGTTCGGCTATTATTCGGGGCGACTGCTCGGAGTAGATACGATGTCCAAAAGTTGCTTTGAGTGCAACAAAAATATCGTCAAAAATCATTTTTGTTTGCGAAATTGGACAGGTAGCTCGAAGGGTATGGAACCCGTAATGGCGGTCAACCTTGTTGCAAAAAACGATCTTTTCAAAAAATTCAATGCACGGATTGGCGTGCTGATCGCAGACGACGATGCAGCTATGATGAGCACTTTAAAGAAAAATGTTTCGTGGCCGATTGAAAAATGGTCCGATGTGAACCACGGGGAAAAAAATTTCACGAGCCAATTGTATGCATTGAAAACGCCGTCAACGGTTATAAAATATTTCGCATGAAGATTAACGCTAATTCTTGAAAGCAACAAAAATAAGCCTAACGAAATAAAAGAGTTGCTGCTATGTGCTGTTGACCACGCATATGGGTGCTATGAAAATTGTGGTTTGTGGTGTGGATACGTCCAAGATTCACAATCTTACACGTACAACAATTTGCCCAGAAAAAAGCCGTTATCGGACAATACCCGCAAAGAGCATCTGAGGGAAATTTAAAAAAAATTGGCAGATCGCGTCGATCAGATTGCTCCGTGTGGCTCGACTCAAAAAAATGAGTCCTTCAATCATACGGTAGCCGTTTCTCATCCAAATAATTTATTCTTTGCGTCGACGATGTCGTTTCCTTCGCGGGTCAAAGTCGCTGCTCTAAAAACCAATGAAAAGTCGGCATACATTGAACGCATCAACGAGAAAGCAGGCGATTCTCCAGGTTGCTGGACTCAAAAATATCGATCGGCAAAAGATGAGTTTTCGGCGATCCAATCAAGAGCGCTGCAAGACCCGGAGATACGAAAAAATCGAAAAAAACAGAAAGAACGCAAGGCTCGGGAAGAATATGCCAAAGAAAATCGCGAGGGTATCTGTTATGATTCCGGATGTGGATGATTCAATTTTTCATCGACATGTAACGTCGAGTGTAGTAAAGGTGCGTAATTATTTAATTTGTTAATAAAAAATGTTGAAAACAATGAAAAAAAATTTCATTTCCAGAAATCGCGGAGATCGGGGACGAAATATTGATCGCTTTTGATTTGGAAACAACAAGTCTTTCAATTCAAACAACTGAAATCTGCCAAATTGCAGCAGCTGCGCATGAAGGGGAAGTTTTCAATCGATACATCGTACCAGACTTCGGAATATCAAGAGCTGCAAGCCTCGTCACCGGGTTGTATGTTCACGACCGACGTTTGTATCTTGAAGACGAAGAAGTCGAAGCTATCTCACTATAACAGGCTCTTCAAGAATTCATTACATTTTTAGAGGACACTGGCGGAAGCAAGAATACTATACTAGTCGCTCATAATGGCTTCAGGTTTCTCTTGAGTTTCGATTCAAAATTATTTTAAAAAATTTGTTTGGTTCTTTAGGATGATTGAATGTAACAAAACCGTTTCATTTATTTCTTGGTCGTCAAGGGTTCAAAATCCGTTTTAGATTGCTTTGAAAAAAGTGTGTGGGTCCTTTTAATTATTTCAAATTCGACACGCACATCCTCTTAAAACATTTACAGAGTCAGGAACTTCTAGAAGAATTCATGATCAAGTTCCCGATGTTTTCTGACTCACTCCCGGCCTTGAAAGAAAATTTAATAAGCCGCCAAAATGAAAGACCATCTTTTTCTTTGACGTCGTTAGTTGAAGAATTCATCGGCGTTGAAGCCTTAGCAGGTACTCATAACGCATCGACTGATGTGGTAAATTTATTAAAAATTATTAATAAATTTAATATCTTATCGTTGATCGTTAAGCATGCGAGATCGGTCCGAACATTATTAGAAGAAAAAAAACAACATCGAAATAGAGAGTAAAAAAAAACTTTGGAACCGCTGAATATTTCAGCGTTACTGAAAAAGAGGCTGGCTACTTCAAAAATTTCATTTGAAACGCTGTTAAACATATACAGGCGATATGGGAATAAAATTTCTACTGAGAGCGAAAGCGTAGATGGAAGGCCGAGAATCACAAAAAATAGTAGAGTAATTGAACACATTATTCAAGAGCTCAAACGTTTCACGAAAAATGAAGATTTCAACAACAACGAAAACACTTTTTGCGAATTAAACAGCGACACTCAAAAAAATGAAAATAACTATGAAGAAGTCGAGGAACGTGATTCCGATGATTTCGACGTTTACGAATATGCAAATTATGATATTTAATTAAAATATTTAAACATTATTGATATGCACTAATTAATTTTTTTTTTTATAAATAAATATGTATCGTTTCTAGAATTATGCATTTTTTTATACTTTCGTTTCCCTTCCTGATATTGATTGATCTAAATTCATAAAGAAAATATTTTAGTTAATTTATTTATATAGCTCATGTTTATCTTGCATTATATATTTGCATTGACATTTCATGATTAGATCACGCTTGTATTTATTTTCTCTCACTACTACTATACACTCGGTTCGTACTGCCCGCGCGTGCAACGTTACCATATTTCCATGTTTCACACATTTAACATGGCGGCTGTAGTAGCAGTTTTCGCACATGGCCCAAACGACTCTATTTTTTTTTTGAGATTTTTGAACAAATACGATGGTGACATCGGGGTTTTATTTCCTTTAAATAGTAAAAAAAATAAAGTTACTAATAAAATTTTTTTAAATCTGTACTCTTATATATCACGGGCTTTATTTTCTTATTTTCTTTTAAATTAGGCTACTTCCGCTACGATTAACATGCGTTTTAATGGGACTGAAAAAATTAATTTATGTAATATCTATACGGTGAAGTCTATTTTTTTTTTTTTTAATCGACGCAGCGTCGTTCACTCTACAACATATTTTAAATTTGAAGGTCAAACTTAAATTGTATATTTTGGGCATATATCCTTAAACGTTCCATCGATGTGGATCTCTGTCGCAGTGCTGAATCTAAGGAGCATAGTCTCTTCATAAAATACAAGTCCCACTGAACCATCGTCAGCCGTAAACTGTCTTTAAATATGTTTGCAGCGCACAGCCAATTTCGGAGTAGTTCTCCAAGTTCACCAATTAATCGGGGAACAAATGGCAGTCAGTAGTGGCCGATTGACCACTGCTTGCGCAGCCATACGATGCGATCGTTGGACGGGGATGATTGTGAATTCCGTTTACTAAAAATTCTCCATTCTTAGAGACTAAGATGGCTACTGGACACTGATTTTTTCCGGAGGAGGCAGTGCATATATATCGTCTTTTAGAGTAGCGTGGATCCTTATGATATGAATAGTCGTTATAGATATATCGCCGAGTTCCAGCTCGTTGCTCAGGAACACTTAACATTTTTTAATGATTTTTTTTATATTTTAAACTTTTTTTTTCAGCACAATGACTTGCCGCTCGGTTAAAACAAAATCTTCACTTGATTACGCGTAATCAAACTTTCTACATTTAAGGCGATCAAATTATATTATTAATTAATATTAATATATATTAATATATGTTTAATTAATGAGATGTACACTGAGAGGGTTATTTAATATCGATCTGTGATCAAAACGTCTAATGAACTTGAAAACAATAGAGAATCTGCAATTATTGCAGATTCTCTACTGTTTTCAATTATATTATTATATTAATTATATTATTAATTATTATTAATATATTTATAATTAGTGAATTAGTGAGATGTGCACTGAGAGGGTTATTTAATATCGATATGTGATCAAAACGTCTAATGACCTTGAAAATAATAGATAATCTACAGTTATTGCAGATTCTCTACTGTTTTCAAGTTCATTAGACGTTTTGATCACAGATCGATATTAAATAACCCTCTCAGTGTACATCTCATTAATTAAACATATATTAATATATATTAATAATAATTAATAATATAATTTGATCGATTTAAATTTAGGAAGTTTGATTACGCGTAATCAAGTGAAGATTTTGTTTTAACCGAGCGGCAAGTCATTGTGCTGAAGAAAAAGTTTAAAATATAAAAAAAATCATTAAACAATGCTAAGTGTTCCTGGACAACGAGCTGGAACTCAGCGATATATCTATAACGACTATTCATATCATAAGGATCCACGCTACCCTGAAAGACGATATATATACACTGCCTCTTCCGGAAAAAAAGAAGTGTCCAGTAGCGATCTTAGTCTCTGAGAATTGAGAATTTTTATTAAACAGAATGCACAATTACCCCCGTCCACCGATCGATCCTCGGAAACCAGTGATTCAAGAGCTAAAACAACGTGCTCTTAATTATGAGATGACGACAAGTGAAATTATAGATTTAGTATTCGACGAGTAAGTAATGTGACGCTTTTCTCTATTTGACAAATGATACGAACTCTAATAGAAAGATTAACAAATTAAAAAATGTCTAAAGTTGATTTATTCATATTTGAGATTTTTATTTCTTACTATTCTGTAAAATAATAACAAATTATCCTAGATTTCCAGAAATCGCTGGTATTATGAATCGTGTGGCTGCGCAAGCAGTGCTCCATCGGCCACGACTGAATAATAGGCCACCTGTTCCCCGATTGATTGGTGAACTTGGAGAAATATTCCGAAATAGGCCATACGCTGCAAACATATTTAAAGGACAGTTTACGGCTGACGATGGTTCAGTGGGACTTGTATTTTATGAAGAGGCTATGCTCCTCAGATTCAGAACTGTGGCAGAGATCCACATCACTGGAACGTTTAAGGTGATGAAACTATATTTCAATTAACAAAAAAATATTAAAAAAATGAATTATCAGAAAACTTGATTTCACCAGGAATAATGTAATAAATATTTATAGTGCGTCCCGAGGTTACCGAAAACTTCTCAGCTTCTTATAATTTATACAAGGAGAGCTGAGATTGTAAGTAATTATTTATTAATTACAAAAACGTATCAGAATGACATGAAAAACTAACGGAACTTTCTTATTCATTACTATTGTAGGGCATCCCTGTAATTTTTTTTTTACTTTTTTTTTTTACTTTACTTTAATTTATTTTAATTTAGTTTGTACTGTATGAACGGTGAAAAACCAACTTTTACAGAGCCATGTGGGAGGTTTTGAAAGGATGAGTACCTACGATAATAAGTCATTTGCGAGTTATCAATTACGACTATAAGAGGGCGATTACATCAACAAATCGCTCAGCTTTTGGGTTTAAACAATTTCAAATAAGAGGCTGCTGGTTCCGCTTCATCAGGGTAAGCAATATTTCCAAACAATAGTTACTCAAGGACGTTAATTATTATTGTATTGTTGAATAATAACAATAATTGTATTATTTTTTGCAATCATTCTTTAGGCAATGTCTAAAAGTGGGAAACGCTTCGTTTACCGTGGAATAAACACGGAAACAAAGTTTTGTACAAAACCTGGGCAATGGATCTATTACCAGCTGACAGTTTTGTCGAAGCGACTCAGACAACCACTGATTATTCTAAACAATTGCCACCGGACCAAGCGAAAGTGCTCACGTTTATGACGTATTTAAAGGATTTTTAGCTAAGAAGTGCAAGCGTTGTTTCCCTGTTCGGTTCAAACGTCCATGTGAACAACATTGCCGAAGCATGCCATCACCACATCGTGCGGAGACTCGGTGGTGTTCACCTCTCATTAACTATATTGATTCATAGGTTTTATAATTATGCAGTCGTATTATTTTGCTTCTCACAATTGATTAACATTTGTATTTTTGAATACATCTCGACTTGCCAATTATTATTAAATTAATTGTGTGTACAAGAAATTTCTTTTCATTTTCATGAAAATTTACATTTTGTACGGTAAAAGTCACGTAAATTTCAAGGTCGTTCCCCGTTTCTGTTCTATATTTGTGCATTTGTGTGCTGGTGTGTGTATTGTATACGTTTGTATTTTGTAACGGGAATTTACAATTTTTGATTCTCTCCGTGTATAGCATACGCGAATAACGTAGTACTTTTTTTCCATAATTTTCAAATTCATGTAGATGATGAGGTCGATATCGCTGTGTAAAGCAAAAATCGGCGACAATTTAAGCGATCCAGCGGACTGGATCAAAGCGAATAGGCTCTAAATGAATATTGGTAATCAGCTGAATAGAGGAATAATGGATAAATGGAAAATGAATAAACCAATTCTTACAAGGAACCCTAGGTAGGTCGACCCCTCCGATTTTGATCTAATTTGTATATGTTGAAGTGCATCGAAAACTAAGAGATACGTACTTTTTTTATCAGCTAATAAACGGTTTAGAGGGGTGAAAATGACCCCCATAGATGGGCACCTAACGGGGTGGTTTCTCAGTTTCGAATAGAAGCGCTTGATGTATTCGAATGAAACCAACGCTGAAATGTTTCTACCGATGAATCATTGAAAATGCACTATGAAGGAAAATTTCTAGGGGGGGAGGGTGTTTACGGGGTGAACAACCCCTAATTTAATAATTTTTTGTTGCACCATAAAAACTATTGTTTCGATTCGAATGTAACCGACTGCATTTTGTAGAGGTCGAAAAACTATTCGATACGTGTTTCGGGGTTTTTACGAAAAATTCGCTTTGTGGCGGGTAAACCCCTCTTTTCTTCGCAATACCCTATATTATTATATTCAACTTTTTCTTCTTGATTATTTTATTCCACGGCAGCATAACCACGTATATAATTTATTCAAATATTGTCAAATACGAAAATAAGTATAGGGATATTTTTACAAGGATCCCAAAGAATAGGAGACGCGGGATAAACAGCACATAATATATAATAGAAAAGGAATAACAAAACTTTATTAATGTTAAATGGTGCAAAAACGGAAAAAATAGACAACTGTCTCTCGTTACGCTCGGACATCGACTACTGCCCCATGGGCCTCTCGCACACGTATCCCCTCCACTCAGTGCGCGCACGCGTACATACAATTTCACGCGCGAAGACGTATTTTTTTTTAAATTGCTGCGGGAGTGTTTTCTTTTCGTTCCTACACTCGGCCTGAACACACTCATCCGCCCTCGGATGTGACTCTTCAGCTTCTTGTAGTTTGTCTTTGGAAACAGCGTATTCTATCCACAGCTTGATGTGGTCAGCTGCTGTTGATGTTTGTTTCGGACCTTCGTGTTCGCCGACTTTTTGAACGAGATAACGATCGTTGTGTAATATACGAATAATCTCATATGGCCCTAGAAACTTGAACGCAAACTTTAACCCTGGGCCTTGTTGGGGTCTTTTGATAGCAACTAGGTCCCCTTCTTTGTAAACTCGTGCTTGTCTACGCTTCTTATTGTATCCTCTTCTGTTCTCGTCCTGAATCGGTTGCAATCGATCTTTCGCTTGTTTTCGTATATCATCGCGTTGTTCTTCGAAGAAAGTTATAAACTCTTTTTCTACCATCTCTCGAAGCGATGAATCGTTTCGTAAATGCGGTTGCACTCCAAACATCACTTGGAAGGGCGTGGTACCAATACTACGATGAAATGATGAATTGAGGCATTGCTGTGCGACATTTACATACCTAGACCATTATCCAACCTTTGGTGATGTCAGCTTGGTAATCAAGGGAATCAATGTTCGATTGACTCGCTCAACCTGGCCATTGGCTCTGGGTATTCCCGTAGTTGTTAGTACATGCTGGATTTCTTCTTATTGGCAATACTCTTCGAACTCTTTAGCGTTAAATGCGGTATCCCGATCTGAAATTATTCGATGAGGATTGCCCAAAACTGCGGATTGCTTCTTGAGACGATCTATGACTTCAGCCGCAATCGTAGATCTCGTTGAGTAAAGCGAGGTAAACTTCGAAAACCCATCGACGACAACCAAAATATGATTGTAGCTCTTTTTCGTGAAAGGCAAAGGACCTAGATGGTCAATATGGAAGCTATCAAGAGGCGTGATCCCCTTCATGATAGCATTAAGGTAGCCCTCTTGTTTTCCTTGCTTTCGTTCTGCTACTATACAGTCGACACAATTACGTATAACTTTTTCCACTTTGCTACGTAAGTCTGATATCCAATAGTCCTTATTCAATATTGCTCCGGTTTTTGCCACGGAGAAGTGCCCCTTCTCATGCGCACGCTTGATAATGTGCGAGCACAATGGTCGAGGAACGATCAAACGAATATCGTCATTGACTTCTTTGTAAAGAAGTTCTCCACGTATCACATATCCAGTCTTTGTTCCTTTTTCGACGTCTTCAACAATTTTTTTCATCTCGTCGTCTCCGTGTTGTGCTTTTTTTAATCGCGCTGGTATTCCATCTTCTCGTTCATCGATCAGCAGGCAAGTAGGTAACGGGTTCCTACTCAGCGCGTTGACATGAGCCATATTTCGTCCTGGACGATGCTCGATTGTGTAATCGAAATCTTCCAAGTAGAATGCCCATCGAGCTATGCGTCAACAAATATCTTTTTTCTTTATTGTAAGTGTGAATGTGCGGCAATCAGTAATTATCTTAAACGGAATACCTAAAAGATACACCCTGAACTTTTCGAGAGATTTTACTATTCCTAATACTTCAAGTTCGTAGCTGAAGTATTTCTCTTCAGCTGCGCTTGTTCTACCGCTTGCGAAGTATACTGGATGCCATATGCTATCGTCGGAATTTTTTTGTATTAACATCGCGTCGTAGCCATGTTTCGATGCATCGGTATGTAGTTCGGTTTCCGCATTGATCTTGTACAAATTTAGCACCGGACGTGTAGTGAATGCGATCTTTAAATTCTCAAAAGCATTTTTTTCCTCATCTTTAAAGCGGAATTCTGTATCAGTCCTCAAGAGATTCATTAACATATTTGTTAATTCAGGAAATTTTCGCCCGGCTTCTGTTTTTCTCTCTGATGATCGTACTTTTCCGTGTCCGATCACATGACCTAAGAATTCAACATCGCGCTTCAAAAAATTACTTTTTGGTCACTTGAAAGTCAAACCAGCTTCACTTGCAACTGTGAACACACGCTCAAAGCTCTTGATTCCGCTTGCGTTGTCTTTTGACGATATTATTAAATCGTCCATATATGTTAGAACTGCGCGCTCATTAATTAATTCTCGAAAAACAGCATTGATAAATTTCTGAAAAATCGCCGGCGAGTTACACAGTCCGAACGGTACTCTGCAAAATTCGTACTGTCCATCGGGTACGATAAATGATGTGTACTTTCAACTTGACTCTTCTACTCGTACATGGAAAAAACCATTGCGCTAATCTAACATCGTGAATACTTTCGCGTCCTGCAACAGATCAAGCTGATCTTCAATGAGCGAAAGTGAATAGCAATCTTTAACATTTTTTTGATTAAACAATCGGTAATCTACGCATAGACGACTGAAACCATTTTTTTTCTAAACCAGCACAATTGGACTAGCATAATCGGAATGTGATTCGCGAATGATTCCATCTGACAACCACTCTTGTATCTGCGTATTTACTTCGCGTTTTTCGATTTCGCCTAGTCTACGCGCTCGTTGATATATCGGTATATCATCTCTCAGGACGATCATGGTTTTTTTGGTTCGTACGCGTCTATCATATTTGCAACCTTTTCTCAACATTCAGGCTCACAAATTTCCGACAAACCTACGCTATCGACTTCATTCAACTCTATCGCTTGGATCCGCAAAATTTCGGGTACGCTTCCACTCTCATCATTATCATCTTTCAACGGCTCAATCGTACAAATTCCGCGACAACGAAAAAGCTTAACACGATCGAGAAAATCGGTACTGAACAAAAGTTTATGATCCAATAAACTTTCCCGACCACATACAAACGAATCTCGTATTCGTTACCATCTACTTTCATCTTCGCGTCAAAGAACCCGGCTGTTTTGTTTACTTCTTTTCCAACACCGATTCCCGCCGCCGAACCCCCTTTAGCAATTTATGAAAAATTTGATTGAAGTATAAAAATTAGTATTTATATACATATTATATTATAATACACACTTCAATGCTATCCTTTCTCAATTTATATTAAATGATACACCGGAGTATATCTGGATATCAATATCATATAATCGTTTGTGTTTAACAGAAACTGTGTACCACGATTAGAATCTCCATATCTTACAAGGAACATCGCTTTGATGTCCGCCTCCGATTTTTTTGAAACTCCTGTATGTGAAAGAGCATCCGAAACTAAGAGATGAAAATTTTTTGTATCGGCGGAAAAACGGTTTAAAGGGGTAAACCACCCTTCAAAGTAAGGCATGCCAAGGGGTGATTTTTTAGTTTCACCCACAAGCACTCCATCGATTTTGATAAAACAGAAACTAAAATATTTTTCATCTAAAACGATGAAAAATCTACCATGGGTACAAAAAAAATAAAAAAAATAAGGAGTGAATCACCCCTGCAATTATATATTTCTCAGTCCCGATTAAAAAGGGTTGGGTGTATTTGAATGAAATGTATTCTTATAAAAACATGAAAATAAAGTTCGCGTGCTTTTGTATTTTACAAAATGGCAACCTTAAGGGAGTGAACTACGCCTTATTCAAATTTTCTTACGGCAGTCGCCTTTTCCCTGTTTTATATGTCTTTGCTGATTCAAAATATCACAACAGCTCCGAATCAACGTTTCCTCATGTGCCGAAATTAATTCAAGACCCTGAAAGGGTGGACCATCCCCTCTCGATTTTCCTCTTCACGATTTAAAAATTTCTCCATCTATTTTGTTCAATCTGCTTCCCTTCCATCGACATTACGAATTTAATGGTTTTAAACATGTATGCATATTTGCATTAACCTAAATTGGGGGGGAGGGAGCTGCCACTTCTACTATTCTGATGATAATGGGAAACTTGTAATCTACGCGTAAACTAATAGGTATTGTGCTGATCTACAACTAGTGTCCCTATAAGGCACTTTTTCAATTTTAAGAAAAAAAAAGAGCGGCGTTGAGATGCGATCACGGTGTTTGTACCAGACAAGAATGTTATCAAGTAGTCACGATTACCTGATGTTTTTGGCATTCTATTACCTGTGATATTAGTCATGTTGAATATTAGTCATCGCCTTTCAAAGCGCTCAAGTGTGATTATATTAGATAAAAACGTGATCAGGTATTGCGAGATAAATGCATATTTTTCTGTTCTGATACTTCCTTCAAAAGGCGGTTACCATTTGTATTGTACTAGTACATATTTGAGCGAGCTCCAAATTATGTTTTCTTTTCTATGCTCTTGGTGAGTTATGGTTAATATCTTTACCAGCATGAAAGTCAACCCAACCAACGTTATTAAACTTTTACTGGCAACATTTTAGGCTATGAATACTGCACAAACTCCTGTTAATAATGCAGAAATAAAGATGACGGGAAATTAAAAAAAAAATTTAATAAATTCTATGCAAGATTACAATGAAATTGAGATGATACAGGAAGAGACTCTAGATTTTCAAGAACCGTTTAAAGAGTACGAAGCAAATGCTGTTGAAGATACTATATGGTAAAAGGATGATGAAAATGTCGATTCCGACGCTTTTTCGAGTGACGATGAGCTGAGCTATGGCTACAAAAAAAGCTGTGGAATACTGGAGACCTGGTAAAAAAAAGAATTACAGTATCGAAACCGTCAAGCAAAAATACAAATCTGTCAAATCCACATGGCAGTTACGACGCTGGGCATATCAACTGAACAAAGGTGGTACTTATAAAGAAAAACTGGTTCGAATTTCTAAATATACTTTGGGGAATATGAAAACTGCTGTAGGCGCTGGTATCATTGTTCATGATATTGACGTTCAAAAGTGGGATCTACAGGCACATAAAGAAATAGGCCATGAAGATATACGATTTAGAGCTTCTCATAATTGGCTATGAAAATTTAAAAAATTGCACCTCATTGTTTTTAGAAAAATAAATAAATTTGTAACGAGAAAAACTGGAGGAAGAAATGTTTATACAGAGAAATAGAGAAAAAAATTTTCAAGATGTTAAATCACTAATTGAAAAGCACGGGTCAAGTAATGTATACAATTCGAACCAAAGCGGTTTTCAACTGGAAATCCACGAACTTTAGCAATGGAAGGATAAAAAAAAGTTGAATATGTTGTATAATCAGTCTTTTCAACAACCCACAGCTATACGATCCAGCCAACAATAAACACCAACGGCAAATTACTTCTTCCATTTTATAGTGTTAAAGGAGGCAAAAAGTGAATTTGGGCCAAGAGTAGAGAAATAATTATTTAGACCTGAAAACGTCATTGTAACAGCATCGAAATCTGGGAAACTTATTTCCGATGCGTATTATCATTAAGGACGCATCAATTTGTTTTAACATATAAATTAAATAGTAATCATCCCCTCTCGGGGAAAAAAACGCGGACAAGTACATTGGTGATCCCTCGTTTCCCTATGATATCGTAAAAAATCCCACAAAAAATACAAAACCCCACTAAAAAAAATGAAAAAAATGTTCACCTATTTCATTCATATCCCGAAGGAAAACTAACCATACAGATCACGAAATATCCGGCCAAAAAATCAGACTTCACAATAAATGTTACTTTGAATTTATTTCCACAGAACAAAAAAGGAATTAATCGAGAAACCAGTTTAGGAGCCCGAAATTTTGGTGTTTTTCGTGAATTTCTTTAACAGGGAAGGAATAATCAGAATTTGTTTACACTTGGAGGATATTTTATTCATGTTTTAAAGTACACTTACAAGGAAACCTTCTCAGGTGTACCCCGCCGATTTTGTTCCGCTTGGAGTATGTTATTCTACATTGAAATCTAAGAGATACCTATTTTTTTTTTTGCGCAAACTCATATTTAAGAGGTGAAACACACCCCTAAAGTTGAGGTCTCCCAGGGGAGGTTGTTCAGTTCCATATATATGCAGACAAGGGGGCAAAATCAAACCAATTGCATTCAATGCTTCATAAAAAGTTATGACTACTCGATTTTTTTCAGCCCTGAGGGGGTGAATAAGCCGAAGTTATAGGGGTTGAAAATTAAAAAAACGTTATAACAAATAGAATATGCTCGATATGGAAGTGAAAAAAATTGCATAATTAACAGTTTCAAAAGTTAAGACATACATGTTTTTGCATTTTTTAAAAAAATGCATCCTTAAGGGTGTACTACCCTTATATCCGAATACCTTTAATTTCTGTAGATACGTATTTTTTTAAGTATCTATCTGCTAGAAAATATTCTTTTGGATATAGAACATATCGTGAAATTGTTTAAAAAGATTGTTATCAACATAAAAAAAAATCCCTTAAAAATAATCGATAGAACATATGATTCAGGCATTGCAGATAATGAAAATTCTTTTCTTGAGAGATCGAAAAGTAGCTTTTTTCGCGATTTTGTTTCAACCGAGTTTTTGATGTTTCATTAAATCACTCTTAAAGAATAGAGGATGAATTCTTAACGTTATTTTCATTTTTTACACTGTTTTTTTTTTATCATTGAAAATGTCCTATAAAAAAACGATGTGCACGATTCTAGCCGTAATTATTGTCTGAAATAAAATTTTAAAAAGATTATTAATTTGCATGTGTGTCACTATTTTGCTATGGAGGGTTTATTTTTATTTTTATTTCTTTATTTTTTATTACCAAAAACTGTTGAAAAAATCGGCTAAATTCATTCTCGTTTTGT
The DNA here is from genome assembly GCA_963989365.1 of Rhimphoctona megacephalus. Lineage (NCBI taxonomy): Eukaryota > Metazoa > Arthropoda > Insecta > Hymenoptera > Ichneumonidae > Rhimphoctona > Rhimphoctona megacephalus. The sequence continues at coordinate 24,647,640 of OZ022417.1, forward strand.
TAGAGAAAAAGAAGTTTGTTATACACGTGATGTTTGTTGTTACAATCACGTAGCAGTAAATGAACTGATATCTTTTATCATTTCGAACCTTACTTTGTATATGCTCGTTAGCCTTGCTTATTAGCCATCTGATTCTCCGAGTTGATATTCTACTTCACCTATCATTGAAAGAAGTTTCAAAATACGTTGATAAGAAACAGGCTATACACGCCTTTGATTGTTGATATTATTTTATCACGAGATAAATTCCTTCTAACTCACACTTATCGAATTGAAGCAATTTCTGAAGAACGCGACTTATAAGCGTAGCACAGGCCATCATATCTTAAATAAGAGAGGCAGAGGCAGATAACAGTTATATATTTCTTATCAACGTATTTTGAAACTTCTTTCAATGATAGGTGAAGTAAAATATCAACTCGGAGAATCAGATAGCTAATAAGCAAGGCTAACGAACATATACAAAGTAAGGTTCGAAATGATAAAAGATATCAGTTCATTTACTGCTACGTGATTGTAACAACAAACATCACGTGTATAACAAACTTCTTTTTCTCTAACAAAACGAGAACGAATTTAGCCGATTTTTTCAACAGTTTTTTGATAATAAAAAATAAAGAAATAAAAATAAAAATAAACCCTCCATAACAAAATAGTGACACACATGCAAATTAATAATCTTTTTAAAATTTTATTTCAGACAATAATTACGGCTAGAATCGTGCACATCGTTTTTTTATAGGACATTTTCAATGATAGAAATTTCAATGATAGAAAAAAAAAACAGTGTACAAAATGAAAATAACGCTAAGAGTTCATCCTCTATTCTTTAAGAGTGATTTAATGAAACATCAAAAACTCGGTTGAAACAAAATCGCGAAAAAAGCTACTTTTCGATCTCTCAAGAAAAGAATTTTCATTATCTGTAATGCCAGAATCATATGTTCTATCGATTATTATAATCTATCGATTATTTTCAAGGGATTTTTTTTATGTTGATAACAATCTTTTTAAACAATTTCACGATATGTTCTATATCCAAAAGAATATTTTCTAGCAGATAGATACTTAAAAAAATACATATCTACAGAAATTAAAGGTATTCGGATGTAAGGGTAGTACACCCTTAAGGATGCATTTTTTCAAAAAATGCAAAAAGATGTATGTCTTAACTTTTGAAACTGTTAATTATGCAATTTTTTTCACTTCCATATCGAGCATATTCTATTTGTTATAACGTTTTTTTAATTTTCAACCCCTATAACTTCGGCTTATTCACCCCCTCAGGGCTGAAAAAAATCGAGTAGTCATAACTTTTTATGAAGCATTGAATGCAATTGGTTTGATTTTGCCCCCTTGTCTGCATATATATGGAACTGAACAACCTCCCCTGGGAGACCTCAACTTTAGGGGTGTGTTTCACCCCTTAAATATGAGTTACCGCAAAAAAAAAAAATGGGTATCTCTTAGATTTCAATGTAGAATAACATACTTCAAGCGGAACAAAATCGGCGGGGTACACCTGGGAAAGTTTCCTTGTTAGTAATGTTTTCAAGTCATTTCCGCCGGAAATAGTGGAGTTAGAAGCTGCTGTCCATGGACGATCGCCATCCAAGTTTTTTGCTGGTGAGCATTCCTGAAGTCACAATTCTTATCTGTAATCATTACAATTTTTTTTTTCGTTAACAACATATTTCCTAAGAATATGAACCTAATTGTGATAAAAAATGTTGAAAATTGCATGTTTTTGAGGTGTTTGAACACAATATCATGTTTTTATACCATGTTTTTTCACATTTTTTGTGTTAAAAAAAATATTTTTAATAATAATATCATCCCAGAGTTAGGTTAATATAGATTATAATTAAATAAAGAATATTCGCACAAATTTTCAGAAAGATTGGTCAATAACTTTTTGAGCTAGAATACCCACCAGTTGAAAAAAGTCGTTTCAAGAAAAACGCGTTTGAAAAAAAATGTAGCGAAAACGAGAAATTCAAGGCAGTAATTAATTATATAAACTGCTCACCGGCTAATCATCTATTCCAGCACCATATAGCAACCCCTCTTCTTCTTCAAACGCATCATTTCGGGCGTGCATCTCCTCCTGATGGGCTTTCCGAGCTTCCTTGGTCTCCAACGAGCTGCGCCTATTCTGTCGTTCCACGCGCTGCTCATCCATATTTCCGGCAAAATTGAAGCTCTGCGAGCTAACTACGAGTTTTAATTTGTTCATCAGCATTAGAAGGGCTGAATTTCTATCATTAAATAACGCAGTAGTTAAGAATGCTACAACCTCGACTATTTTCAAGCCAGCATGTAGGTGCTTTGGAGTTAATCGCGAGAACGGTCGAATTGAAACTTTCATTAGCGTTCTGCGTATGACCGCCTAAACATCTAGTCAGCAAATCGTCTCTCGATAAATCTTTGTATATTGGAAGAATTTGTTTTTGAACGTCGGGGTGTAATGGGGCAGGGTGCGCTTCAGGCTCCGTTCCAAGTGCTTTAGCTTGCTGCCACTTGCACCAGCTGTCTTCTCCCTCTGGACAGTTGTCGTGTTGTGGATTGTCGTCTGTAGATATCATATGCTGAGAAGTTGCCATTATGGCCTTCTTCATGTCTTCGATGCTGTTTACGTTTCTTTGAATCGCTAAGCCGTAATACGTGCTGAGCTTTTTCACCAAAGCCTCTGTCAACTATCCTTTTCCGCCCAGTTTTTTAGTTTTCCTGATGTTTCGGAGCCGAGTTCCCATCTTTTTCTGAACATGACCTATGCATTCACTTTTGACAACTGTCAGTTCATCACCGTAGGGATTTAAATTAACAACTGCTGTGAACGTTTTCGAATCTCCATCACCGATATAATTGTCGTATTTTACACCATATAGTTCCTCCGATCTCAAGAACATCATTTTCACAGATTCCACTTCCATGCTTCCCGCGGAGCCTTCATGTGTTTTCATGCAATTTTCTTCGTCATGATCGTCTTTCCATGCTAGATATTCTACTGAATTTTTCGATTTGTTCTTCCAATATATACATGATTGGCAGTAACTGCTTCGTACAACCAGATCGATGACATTTCCGGAGTAATATCCGATGAGCGATGTAACACTATAAAGTGATTTGAATCCTCGTTTTTTCCAAGTTCTATCACCAGATACTTTCAAATTCAGAGTAGGTCTCTCGCGTTTCTCGTCCTCTTTCATTTCTTCTCCAACAGCTTTCTTACAGCAGAATTCATACACTTTTTTCATAGCGGCGTGGATGTGAGTGCAAATTCCATTGTAAGTTTCTTCAGCTATGCCAATGCCGATGTCCATGTAATTACGAAATAAATTCAGTCCTTGTCTGCCAACACCTAAGAGCCGCATGACAAATACAATCCTATGATTTATCTCAAATCCAGTATTGAGTAAAGGACCTGAATTGATTTGTCTCGATCCACAGTGGCAATCGACAACAAGCTTGAAACCAAGGCCACGTTTTCCAGTTTCTCGAAATTTCACATTCTGTTTGCAATTTCGACAAATAATAATTGCCGACAAACTAGTGAATACGGTGAAAAATTCGATGAGCCTATAACAATGTAAAGGATTTACAGTCACATTCTCACTGGTAGCAGTTGAAAGTTTTTTTGCGCTGGCACTTCCATCTTCACTAACACTTGACTCACTCCTGGTGTGTTGATTTCCTTGGAAGGATCTCTTACGTGGTCTACCACGTTGTTCGCTGCATTCACGATAACCTTTCGGATACGCTGACATTTTTACTTCTAACACTCGGTAAGAAAGCCGGAGCTAAACTGACCAAACTCGACGCTCTGTCGAAATATTCCAAAGGTTCGAGTACCTTCTACCCAAGGCCAATCAAGAACATCTGCCGAAATCCCCCTCTCTCTATTATCCCGCAGTACAGGGGTATTGAGCCAGGTAACTGAATAAGGGACTACCTGAGCGACCGCTCTGTTCTAACTACCGCGCGCTTCGGCGCCGAACCGATGGGCGGTCACTTAAGTGATCATAGCATCGGAACTAATCGGAATTTTGCTTTGAAATTTTGGCAACATATTCTTGAATAGTTTTACTAACAATTTATGAAATAAAAAAAGTCGATTTTTTGACCCGTCTAAACTGGTTTCCCGCCTTAAAACATTAAAAAATTAGCGTTATCAAGATGAGAAAAATACCACTTATAATTGGTGTATAAGAAGTATTAATATTCTAGCAAAAAAAAATAAAAAAGGTTACCATCCAAGTTACGTGCAGTAGTAAAATTTATGATATCAATGCTAGGACAAGTTTTTCTTTGGTGACTCAGAAGATATCAAAATCGACGTGCCGGCAACATAGGACATACAGTTAGTGCATTGCTGTTGGGATCTCCCAAGTCGAGTAGCTACGTGAAGAGCCAGTAGTTGGATGAGTGATCCCTTCCCTGTACGCGAAAAAGTTTCAAATCGTGTTGGCTATGGCGCGGCCAATGTTGCCAAATAATATTTTCTTATATAATCCAATGAAACAACATTGCCTGCGCCATGGCTAAAACAACGAAAAACATTCAGAAACCAGCCGGAATCTCGGAACATAAGCGCAGGAACATTGGATTACGTTTTCACTAATATTTATTTTCAGAAATGATTTCATTTATAAATTTAATTGCCGACGTTCAAGTATCGATTATTTTGTATCGATGAGTGTCAAGCTAAGTTTCGCATAAGATCCCGTACTTTTGTAATGTTAACAAAAAAAACTTTAATTTATGTCCGTACAGGATAGCACAGTTTTGTTTCATTGGAATAATTTGATGAACGTTCACCACCGTAAGTTGAGCGTATACGCACAGAGTACTTGTCCGGCCCATAAGTTTTTATTAAAATAAATTGCTCATTCATGTAAATATCAAATTAGAGGTGGTCAGGCATTGCTTTTCACCGACAGAAACTTATAAGAAAATCAATTCTTGCTGAGTTTCAGGATACCCTTGTTTTATACACAACAGTCGACGTCGATTCAATCGGAGTAAAATGAAATTTTTTTCGTTCGGAGTTTTTTTTGTAGCGGGATTGTTTTATTACTACTGTTTATACTTATAATACAAACAAAAATTGTACTATTAGTTTCATACTTACTTTTTATATTTATTTTTATTACATAGCACAACTGTGCGTACAATCAATTGAAAGATATTTTATTAGAGATTAATAGGTATTAATGTATTTAACTATTAATACTTCTGTAGTCTTAATTCATTTAATGACTTTTTGTGATATTTTAATTTATTGGCAAAGTTTTTGTGGGGGTCTCGTATAATTTTTTGAGGGATTTGATATGAATGAAAGAATTTATATAAGGTTGATTTTTTTCGGAGGTAATCTGTTTTATAACTTCTTGTAGAGGTTTTGTGTTAAGAAGGCGATTTTCTACGGGATCTATTATATAGGGAAAGTAAATATACTTGTCTCAACTTTTTTTACAGTATTTATACTGTTTTTTGCGGGTTTGATATTTTTTTGAGAGTCGTCTCTCTTTTTCCTTTTAGATAGGATTTGATTTTTTCAGGAATTTTTGTGAAAGAAAATTTTTGAAGTGTATGTATTCGTGAAAAAATATGGAAACGGAGGTCAACAAATGTATTTGTCCTGGTTTTTTTACCCAGGGGAATTTTTACGGTTTATATGATTTGTTTTTTTATCATTCTTTTCAAACATCTCGCTTTATATAGATTAGAAAAAGTTTATATTGGGCAATCATTACTTTTTCACTTCCAAACTCTAATCACTTTTATTTCGAGTCAGGTTTTTCCACAGGAAATAAAGTGACACGTATTTTGGAATTTTTAATTTGACAATTTTTTCTACTCTCGAGCCATTCCAATTTTTTGACATTTCGATTTACTCTTCTGGAATCAGGCTGACATAAGTTAGAAATTATGAGTCTGATAAAAAAAATTACTGAATGCAAGTTGGTTTTTTAAAAACTAGTTGAATTTACAAACTTTTTGAGCGCGAGTTTAGAGCAGTCAGAATTTTTTCATGGAATTTAAAGAAAAATTTGAATTTGTTTTTATCGAATGAACATATTTGAATAGCAGTACCTTCTTGTTATATTTATATATTTATAGTAAAAAATATTGCGCTTTCAGCATGTTGTTGATAAAAATGGAAGAAAGATTTTTTTTTCAAGATTTTTCACTATTGATTAATGAAAAATCAAAATACCAGTTTCACTTAATTAAAAAAAAAAACATATCGAATCTATTGTGACAAAAGTTTATGCATCTTTTTATTCTTATTTTTATCAACGAGGTGAAATCATGATATTTGTCAATACCATTGAAGAAATCATTACCATGAGAATAATAAGTTACAGCTATTTTTTTTAAATATTCTCATTGAATTTTAAAAGATTCGAATAGTATGTTATAGGTACTTCAAAACAATATATATTGAACAAAGCGAACAAACTCAGATCAGAATCGTGCCCAAGAAAATGAAATGAGTTCAGTTGTATCAGTTGCATTACCTTTATGCAAACTTTGATACCATCAGAATCAGAGCGACCGTAAAGTAATACTTTTTGAATAAAAAGTGTTCAATTTATAATGTCACAATCAGAGCAAAAAATTGGAAATACTTAGCACACATGTAGCTTCACAAAATGTTCAGTTTGTAAGCTACATTCCAATGCAACAAATTTTGATACTATCAGAAAAAGAGCACCCAAAGACTTTCCGAAACAATTTTTTAAATTTATTATGCCACAACTAAAGTGGAAAAGTGAAAAAACATAGTGCACTTTAAGCCCAACAAAGTTCAGAAAATTTGGATGTATCTATTACGTTCCGAGGACAGAATGAGCAGCCGAAGACTTTTTGTAATAAATTTTTCAATTCATAAGGCCACAATCAGAAACAGAAAGTGGAAATACTTGGCGCACATGTCGCTTCACAAAATGTTAAAAGTTTGTAGGTATTGGCGACATTCCCATTATATAAATTTTGATACTAATAGAAACAGAGGACCCGAAGACTTTTTGAAACCACTTTTTGAATTCATTATGCCACAACCAATATAATATATTAACATGAATTTGTCAATACCATTGAAGAAGTCAATGCCATGAGAATCAGAGGTGACAGTTATTCTCATGTTCTAATTCAATTTCAAAAAGGTCAAATAGTACATTATGGGTACATCGAAATAATATATTGAACGAAGTAGAAAAATTCAAACCAGTATCCTGCCCAAGAAAATGGAGTGAGTTATTCAGAGAACGGAATGAGGATAGTTGTAGAGAGAGTAGTAGGAAGCATTAGCTTCGCGCAAATTTCAATGCCATTAGAATCAGAGCGACCATAGAAGGAAATTTTTTAAATAAAAATGTTTCAATTTATGATGCCAAATCGGAGCTCAATATAGAAAATACTTAGCGCCCATGTCGCTTCACGAAACTTTCAAAGTTTGTAGGCATCCGCTGCATGCCAATGATACATATTTTGATATTATCAGAAAAAGAGTACCCAAAGACTTCATGAAACAAATTTTTTTATTTTATTTTGCCAAAATTAATGCGGAAGAGTGAAAAAACATCACGCCCATTTAGCCCAACAACATTGAAAATTTTTGGATATATCCGTTGCGTTCTGAAGCCAGAAATTTTTATCCCATCCAAAAATGTGCTTCCGATGACTTTTTGTAACAATTTTTTAAGGGGTTACCCCCACTTATAGCGCAAAAAAAGGCCTTTTTCATGAATTTTTTTAAAGAAAACTACAAAACTTTTTTAATCGATCACTATATCATCTTAAAGAACGCATCTTGAAGAACTTTCAGTAATTTTTTTATTGAAAAATATTACATTGTTAAGTGGCAAATGGCCGTCAATGAAATAATGTTTTTATTTGTACGGTTTGCGGCGACCAATATTGCGGCGAAGTGGATCATGTGAAACAAAAAATGTGGATGGATTTAGTCAAATATAAGTATAAACTAGTCTTTAATCGCAGGATTTAAAAAAATATTCATTTTTCACAAAATGGCGGACAGTCAAAGTTAATGGTTCGATTTTAACGAAAAAAACGGCCGTTTTTTGGCTATAAAACGGTCATTTTTTTTTTCGAAACAAAAAATCGAACGATTAAAGACTACATTTTTATGTATTAAATAAGCCTGCAAAATTTCAAGAAGATCGGTTCATTAGTGTTCGAGTAATCTTGGTCACCGACTTCAGAAATGCCATTTCGAGAAAAACGCGTTTAAAGTTTCAATTTCAGTTTACACGAAGAAAATAATTTTTTTTTGTAAACTTACATAGAGTCATCTATTCCGGGTCCGTACAGAAGTTCTTCCGCCGACGATGCCGCTTGCAAAACGGAAATTTGGTGTTGCCTTCGTAACATTCTTCCTTCACGAGTGCTCTCGGCCGCACGTCTCTCTGCCAGTGCAATCCGTGCTTCGTCCATTTTATCAGCGTATTCGTGCGCGTTGTGTCCACAGCTCACTCCGATTGAGTTCAAATAAAATAATAATGATTTTAAACCTTCGTTGAATAGTCCAACGGCAATATAAGCTGCTAAATTTACAACGATTGCTCCACTCGAGACGATTTTTGGGCTGATTTTCCAAATAAGTTGATTGAAGCTTTCGTTGTTATTTTGATTGAAGCCACCGACGCATCTTTCGAGTAAAGTTTCTTTACTCAGATCGTTGTATATAGGTCTGATGGCATCCAATACATTTGATGGAAGTGGTCTGTAATCATGTTGGAAAGCCTCGTTTCTCGCCTGAGCTCGTTGATATGAACACCACGATTCTTCACCGGTTGGACATCTCTTATGGTGTGGATTTGCATCGGTTGAACTGTAATGATCGAAGGTCGCCCATATTGCCTCATACATATCGTGAACAGAAGCAGAATGGCGTCGAAAAGCAAGCCCATAGTACACAGTGAGCTTGTCAATAAATTTTCCTGTCAGCTTTCCTTTACCACCGAGCTTTTTGTTTTTTTTTTACTAAATTACGAAGGCGGGATCCCATACGCTTTTGGACGCGTCCGATGCATTCTTTTTTTATAACTTCTACGTCGTCATGAGGATGAGAATTTACTAGCCCAGTGTATGTCTTCGAATCTCCGTCTCCAATATAGTAACGGTACAGGACATTATATTTTGCTATTGAACGCTTGAAGATTTCGATAATAGAGTCCACCTCCATTTTTCCCGAGGAACCTTCGTGATTTACACTGCAGTTATCTTCGTGTGTTTCTTACCATTCTTCGTATTCCGCATCATTTAGTTTATGTTTCCACGATTCACAGATTTTACAAAACGCACTTTTTACCACAAGATCAAGTACTTTTTCACTGTAGTAGCCTATGACTGATGTAACTCTGAACAACGACGTATATCCTCGCTTCCTCCAGGATCCATCTCCGGAAACTGTTAATTTAGAAGTTGCATCGCCTGCTGCATTAGGTGTATTTTCAATTTCTTCTCGTATGGCTTTTTTAAATATTACATGTTTTCACAGACTCATAAATACTTTTTAAAATTATTGAATATGTAGTCTCGGTAAGAAACCTTGGCATGTCCATAAGTCCGCAAAATTGTTGTGCTCCAGCCATTCCTATGCCGAGAACTCGCATAGTGAATATAAATCGACGATTTATTTCATACGAATCTGCCACAAAAGGAGAAGATGGTATCAAATTATCTGTACATGAGTCACATTTCACAATGACTTTGAAGCCTAGTCCTCTTGCATTTGCAGTTTCAAATTTAATATTTCCATTACACGTTTTGCACGTCACTAAACTTGAAATAGCAGCAAACACAACACAAAAGTTTAAAATGCGATATTCAATATTAGGATTTTGATTCACGGTCATATCAATATTATCTTTCAGTTTCTTCGCAGACGTGCTGAAACTTTCAGTTCCCGATTCGGCCAGGTTCGGGTTAAAAATACCCTTCCTTTTTTTTGGTCGAGATTTCCGTAAATTATCACTGCTTCTTGTTTCTCGCGAACCTTTTTTTTGATCCATTTTTAAATGTAAAATAAATAAAAACTGCGCTTATAATATTGTGAATGGCCGAAATAAATACGTCTCATATAGTCAAACTTTCGAGCTACACTGACGAATTTATACCATAAAAGGCAACGACAATTCGTTTCTACAAATTCCAGTCTATTATATGAACGTTGTGAATGCCAGGTATACGACCCTTTTCATAGAACAATGGACTGAAACCGGAGAGGGTGTCGAGCGCGCCAGGCGGCAGGTCGTTTACACAACGGATTCTTCTCTTTCAACGCTCATATCTCAGTCAATTTTGTTCGGATCGACTTAAAATTTTCAGGCCATATTCTCAGATACTTATACTTCAAAAAAATGCAATAAAAAAAAATCAATTTTTTCAAAGTCGCAAGTGGGGGTAACCCGTTAAATTCATAATACGACAGTGAAAGATGAGAAGTGGAAATACTTAGCACACATGTCAGTTCACAAAATTTTCAAAGTTTGCAGGTATCCGCTACAATCCAATTATCTACATTTTGATACTATCAGAAAAAGAGTACCCGAAGACATCTTGAAAGAACTTTTTAAATTTATTACACCAGAACTAAAGAGGGGAAGCAAAAAAACAGCGCTCTACAAGCCCAACAGAATTAAAAAATTTTCGATGTATCCAATGGGTTTCGAAGACAGCAATTTCGATCCTATTCAGAAATGAGCAGCTAAAGACTTTTGTAACAAATTTTACAGTCCATATGCCACAGTCAGAGCCGAAAAGTGGAAATACTTGGCACATATGCCGCTTCACAGAAATTAAAATATTTGCAGGTATCCGTTGCATTCCAATGATACAAATTTTGATACTATCAGAAAAAGAGCACCCAAAGACTTTCTGAAATAACTTTTAATATTTATTATGCCCCAACTAAAGTGGAAATGTGGAAAAACATAGTGCACTTTCAGCCCAACAAAATTCAGAAATTTTGGATGTATCCATTGCGATTCGAAGAGAGAAATTTTGATTCCCTCCAAAATTGAGCAACCGAAGTTTTTATGCAACAAATTTTCCAATTCATAATGTCACAATCATAGACAAAAAGTGGAAAAGCTTAGCACACATGTTGCTTCACAACATTTTCAAAACTTTGAGATATCCATTCCATTCCAATGATACTATCGAAAAAAGCACACCCAAAGACTTTCTGAAACAACTTTTTAAATTTATTATGATACAACTAAAGAAGAAGAGTGAAAAAACATAGTGCATATTCGGCCCAATAATATTCAGAAATTTTAAATGTTTCCATTGCAATTCGAGGACAGAAATTTTGATCCCATCCAAAATTGAGCAAACGAAGACTTTTCGCAACAAATTTTTCATTCATAATGCCACGATCACGGACAAAAAGTGGATATACTTAGCATACATGTCGTTTCACAAAATTTTTAAAGTTTGTAGGTATGCATTGCATTTCGATGATACATATTTTGATACCATCGAAAAAAGAGCACCCGAAGACTTTCTGAAATAACTTTTTAAATTTATTATGACACAACTGAAGTAGAAAAGTAAAAAAATATAGCGCACATTAGGCCCAATAAATTTCAGAAATGTTGAATGTTTCCATTGCACTTCGAAGACAGAAATTTTAATCCCATTCAAAATCAAGCAAAGAAAGACTTTTTGTAACAAACTTTTCAATTCATAATGCCATTATCAGGGACAAGAAGTGAAAATACTTGGCAAACACATTTTGCTTCACTAAATTTTCAATATTTGTAGGTATCCGTTGCATTCAAATGATACAAATTTCGATACCATCAGAAACAGAGCACCCAAAGACTTTTTGAATCAACGTTTTGGATTCATTACGCCATAACCAAAGCGGAATATTGAAAAAACTTAGCATAGCCTTAGCTAAGTTAGCAGCTTAGTATAAGGTTAGCGAACCTATTTTTCTCGTTGGGTATCAAAACACTTAGAAATAATTTTGGCACACGTATAATTTTATAGTATAAATTCAATGCTTAATACTTTTTTTCCACTGAATTTCAACATAACTTTTTTTTCAATTTATCGATGTCATTATGCATTTCGTTATTTGTCAACACTCGGATAGATTAACGGTTGAGGTTATATTTTTCACCGCAAATCCTATAAAAAAATAGTTTAAAACACTGAAAACACTCAGGTTTGTGTATAACCTACTAACTTAGTCTAAACTCATGGGGCACAGAATATATATTCCTCCGTTTTCATTAAATATCATCAATAAATGTGAAGGAACTTCCAAAATAACTTCATCTCGTTACCCATCACACAAAACTGTAGACAATTTTTTATTTCATATTTTACGTTCTCAGTTCCCGCAGTCGAAACGATATTGCTTTACGACCCTCCGTACAATTTGAAAATTATATTCACTGACGACGTTTTTTCAATAATTTCGCCACTTAGTCCGAGTACCCGTCAAATGGTTATTGTTTAACTAAACTCGCATATCCCGCACTATTTACGAAACTCCGATCAAACTTTTTTTTTAAATATATATTACAGATGATGGTATATAATATATATAGATATATCGGTACAGTCAGAAACCAACCAATCAGAAACTCGAGAGGGACGAGAGGCCTTTGATGGTGGTATATACAGACACGTCAAATTCTTGAATCTGTTAGTAACTTTTGCATAATTTTGAGCCCGTGCAAAGTTTTTTCTCAGCAATTACGCAACTAATCCTGCTAATTTTGGGCTCCATCGAAAAAGAATGTCTCAAATAGTCTTCAGTTCAATTTTCAAATTATGGAATGACTCCTGAGCTTCATAATTCGACAAAATGGCATACCAATTTTACTCCCACCACCGCGAATCGCTTTATTCAGAGAAAGTATAGACTCGGCGAGCCTCAGGCCAGCAGACGACAAAGCTGTCAATGTACTTGTCCCGAGACTCTACCGAGTCTCTTGATAAATATATAATTTGTTATATGTTAACAGATCGTTTTAAAATTTGGTTGCAAAAAGTTTTTTTCCCTAATGTCGGGAGTGACAACGTATTATTGATCGATTCCTGGAGTGGGCACTGTCCCAAAGTTGTTCCCGAGACCACCCCTCATGATAAAAAAATCATCACAATGACTACCCCAGATGGTACAATTGGAAAATTTCAACCGCTTGATGTATTTGGATTCCGGATATGGAAAAATTTTGTGCGACATTTTTCAGATAGTGTTATATTAATGGATGCTGATATAAATTTACATTTGAAGAATAATATAATTAAACTGCAATCTCTGGCCTATAATCAACTGTCACCTCTACGTTATACTAATCTTTTTAAATATTTATGGTTCAAAAGTAATTACGTAACGGAAAAATCGGAATATTTCGAAAAACCTGTCAATTTTGGGTTCGTTCAATCAAAAACACACTGTAAAATACCTGGTTGCAATCATATAGCGATTATAAAATGTGCATGGCGCAAAAAGTTTTTGTATTTGAAACATTTTTTTGATGACTATCATAATTGTATAACATATGAGCCATGATTGCTGGAAATTATAATATAAATGAAACCATAGCATATAATAAAATAACAAGATCGCATGAAAATCACATTTTTTAATAGGCGCTTAAAAGCGGAAATGTGTGACCTCAGTTTTCGATATATTTATCAAATAAAATCCGATTGTAGACTATAAGACTGTTAATTATTCTTGATCAATTGTCAATATGTGTTTAAGCTCGTATTAAAAATATGCTTGTACATAGGCGAGACAAATAGCGTGAAACTTATTCAGACATGAAAATTGGAATAGTAGTGAATAAGAAGTAGCTCGTCCCTACCCCCGCCCCAACCCTATGGAGGTTAATGCAAATATGCATGCGTGCTTAAAACCATTAAATTCTTAATGCCGATGGAGGGGAAGCAGATTGAACAAAATAGATGGAGAAATTGTTGAATCACGAATAAAGAGAAAAATCGAGAGGGGGTGGTTCACCCTTTCAAAGTCTTGTATTAATTTCGCAACATGAGAAAACGTTGATTCGGAGCTGTTGTGATATTTTGAAACAGCAAAGACATATAAAACAGGGAAAAGACAACTGCAGTAAGAAAATTCAAATAAAGGGTAGTTAACCCCCTTAAGGTTGCTATTTTGTAAAAATACAAAAACACATGAACTTTATTTTCATGTTTTTATAAAAATAGAGCCCATTTCATGCAAATGGATTCACCCCTTTTTAATGGGAGCTGAGAAATAGATAACCGCAGGGGTAATTTACCCCTTAATTTTTTTTATTTTTTTCGTACTCCTGGTAGACCTTTCATCGTTTCAGACGAGCAACATTTTGGTTTTGGTTTATCGAAATCGGTGGAATGCTTGTAGGTGAAACTACAAAATCACCCCTTGATATGTCTTATTTTGAAGGGTGGTTTTACCCCTAAAAATCGTTATTCCGCCGAAAAAAAATACGTGTCTCTTAATTTCGAATGCTCTTTCATATACAGGAGTTTCAACAAAATCGGAGGCGGACACCAAAGTGATGTTCCTTGTTGGGCACATGGTACAAAAGTGGTTACACAAGCGATAATCCTGAATAATTTGTTAACCCCGTCGAATTTGCTTTCAGACAATTATCAAGACCTCTATGTGATGTTCAAGGTTGTAGCAAAGTAGCCGTAATAAGATGTTCATGGTGTAAGAAATCACTTTGCTTGCAACACTTTTTCGATGAATACCATTACTGCACAACCTATAAAAACTAATCGTAAACTGAAAACTATATTCACATACGATATTGGTTTAAAATGTATACCAATATCGGAAATACACAGCGATATCCATAGTGCGTAAAGTGAACAGAAAACTGAAAACTGAATAAATATATGCAAAGAATACAGTAGTTCTAGGGAATAATTATGGAGGATGAGAACAAACGAATATCCTATAATGCGAACAATAATAATATATTGATGAAAGTTGATAAATAATCTAGTAATGCGTAAAATGCATGTTTTTATTCCGAATTTGTAGATAAAATCTAAAAAAAACTTACTCAGTAAAGCGCAAGGAGAGGTTGATTATTATAGGTTGAGCGTCATAAGCAAATAATTAGGCATAAAAATAGAGCCCTGTATGAGTTAACTATGTATTTCCCAAGTTTTTTGTATTGCTTTGTAGTTGAATTATGTTTTTTATTGCTTATGTAATAACTTCGTGAAGAAGTGTTTGTACCAAGGAATACCAATATTGGTAATCATCGTAAGTTTATCGTAACTCACAATGAGCCTATGTAGAAATTATCGATACTGGGGTG
Organism: Rhimphoctona megacephalus; assembly: GCA_963989365.1. NCBI lineage: Eukaryota > Metazoa > Arthropoda > Insecta > Hymenoptera > Ichneumonidae > Rhimphoctona > Rhimphoctona megacephalus. Next base: position 24,662,978 of record OZ022417.1, read on the forward strand.
ATCTGACCTAAAAACAAGGTCGAAAGTAAACTTATTTTCGTGTTTGACAATATTTGAATAAATTATATACGTGGTTGCGCTGCCGTAGAATAATATAATCAAGAAAAAAAAGTTTAACATAATAATATGGTATTGCGATGAAAAGGGTCGTTTACCCCCCTCAAACCGAGTTTTTCGTAAAAATCTCGAAACACGTATCGACTAGTTTTTCGACCTCTAGAAAATACAGGTAGTTCCATTCGAATCGAAATAATAGTTTTTATGGTGCAAAAAAAGCAAAAAAAAATTATTAAAAATTATTAGGAGTTGTTCACCCTTTAAGCACCCTCCCCCCTAGAAAGTCTCGGATGCATTTTCAATGATTCATCGGTAGAAATATTTCAGCGTTGGTTTCATTCGAATACATCAAGCGCTTCTATTCGCAACTGAGAAACCACCCCGTTAGGTGCCCATCTTTGGGGGTCGTTTTCACCCCTTTAAACCGTTTATTATCAGATTTAAAAAAATATGAATCTCTTAGTTTTGATGCACTACAACATATATAAACTAGATCAAAATTGGAGGGGTCGACCTACCTAGGGTTCCTTGTTAGGCTTGAGAATAAAATACTTTTTTTTGACTTACATTATCATGTTTTTTCACAAGTAATCCGACAATCACCAATACGGATGCAAAGACGAGAAAATATCGCAATTCTGGGTCCTCTTCATCGCCGTGGACGACCCCGACAACGCATCGAAAATGCAGCATTGCAACAGCATCAACAGCGGCAGCAGCAGAATCAGGAGCTACAGGGACAACTGGAACAACTCCAAAATCCGATAGATCTCATTGGAGAAGAAATGGTGCAAGAGAGAGCCAATGGCAGAAACGGTGAGAAATTGATTCTAGAATATAATACAAACCTTTGTTGTCTGCAAATACTCCAACCTTATTTTTTTATTATAGAAATAGAAAAAAACGATATGCCCCGTGATATTGGAGGAGGAAACGTATGTCGTATCTAGAGTCACGATAGCGACTCGAGACAAGTACATTTATAAAAGAAAGTTCGCTCGAAAACTCTTTACAGCGAGGACCGCATTTCCAACTGGTTTCGAAAACTTTCAAAAATTGTTTCCATAATATTTAAATAATTACGGCATTTTGGAGGATGTTACGTGTTCACGTATTTTTTTTTTTTTTTTCTTCCGATCGTGACTATTTGGAACTCTGTAGCGTAACGCGTATTGCAGATATTAATATTTTATTTTTTCGTTGCATCAAAAAATTGTGCATTTTTTCGCACACATTTTTGATGCTCATTTTTTTCCGCAATCGCTGTCTAATGACACTAGTAATATTGGTATAAAACTCTGATAATATTCGATACATGGTCCATATGACAGCTGACCAATATCTTTCTTAAAACAGTCGTGAGGTTATAAAGATCTCGGTCAATTTCAACTTTTAGTTAGAGTCGCGTTTATAGATAGATAGACGAGTAAACAGTGGCTTTCATATAGATATAAGAGTAATAGTGGGAAAATAAAGTATAATAATAAACTATTGAACGGTGCCTAAATAAATAATTTTATTAATTAAACCTAGCCCCTACAATTTTTTTCCGAACGTAAACTCTACAACGGAATCGAAAACGATCCCTTTTCTCTTTTACCATAAAATGTTTCTGCACTGCAATAATAAGGTTGATTTAGAAACCATTCTCTTCGTTTTTTTTATAACTAAGAGAATGTTAATTCAATAAATAAACTTTTGAACTGTGCCTAAATAAATATTTGTTTTTATTAACTCTAGCCTCAATAATCCATTTTTCCGAACGTAAACTCTAGAACGGAGTCGAAAACGGTGCCTCTTCTCCTTTACCATAAAATGTCCCTTGCATGCAATAAAAACGTTTATTTGGAAACCATTCTCTTCGTTTTTTATATAACTGAGAAAATGGTGTATGATACCACCCTAGGTTTTAATTATATATGGTTTTAAACCACCCTAGAGTGGTTAAATACATGAAAATACTATTTGCACTTGCAACCCAAAATGGAATCAAGTGTTGCGAAACAATTTTGAGCGAAATGATATTTGATTCCAGAAAAAAAAATCATAACCAATTTTGTCCCCCCTATTGCTCATGAGATATAATTCGTGATCAATAAATGTTATAAAAGAAAAACTCGTCTGGCACTTTGGCCGAAATTCTTTTCTCCAATCAATCTCTTGCTCTCGAAATTTGGTGCGCATACTTTTTTTGTTTCTAAATCTTGTTTCGTTATGATTACTTTTATTTTAAAACTTTCGGTACATTCTGATGATATTGGAGTATTTCCTCGGTGTAATTTTTGATGAAATATTTTCCAATCCATTGATCTCTTGGCATGGAAGTTTCAATGTAATATTTTTTGAATTTTTTTTTTTATAGAATTAAAAAAATTCAAGTTTTTGCTTGTTTTTGGTTCTTTTATACGTCGTATCTTCTCAGAACTACTGTACGTTGTAAGTGATCTAATAATTTTAAAAGTATTGACGTTTAATTATGAAGATTGAATTCATTTAAACACTTCTTAGATCAATATTTCACATTGCATTTTTAATCCGAATATAGTCGCAATACACCAGCTCGAAATTCGATCATGTATCCATTTTTAGCCGAAATCATTACAAACTCACTTGAGCGACCTTTAAAATTTTTATTCAGGATCCAATTCTTGGAAGAATCACAATCAGAAGAACAATGTCAAAAGTAAGTTACATATTTATGTTAAATAATAAATGTGTTGATGTTGAAATTTGCTTCATTAAAATGCAGCAAAATTCGTCATTATTTTATAGCAGAATCGAAAATTATTTTTATTATTTGATTCGAAAATATTTCTTTCATCACAGGTCCGCGGAAAGATCAACCCGCCTTGCAGAAGTCGAATTTCTCGCGGAGATGTGGTGAAATAGTATAAGAATAATATAAGTAAAACGGGAGAGAAAAAGGCCAGCGTAAACTGCGTTGAATTGTCTACTTTCCCACCCTAGTTAAGTCATTCTATTAGGGACCTAGTAAAAATATAAAGTCAAAAATGCCATATTCCATCACGGTCCAACCATCTTTGAAGGTCATTACAAGCATGTTAAGAGCTAGTACTTCATGGATTTTTGCAGATGATACTAAAATCAAGAAAAAAAGTTATATGTATTTCTTGGATCAAACTGAAAAATAAATCAACGATAACAGAATTTTATAGAAACATAATCCTCCCACTTTCGTTACATGATGAATAGATACATTAGTTTTCACCATAATAACTTTGATTATTGAATACTCATAAAACTTCAAGTTCAGAGTTCAAAAAAGTCGATAAATAAATGACAAAATAATAGAAGAGCTAAGGGGATTCGGGCTCACATCGTGGCGAGGGGTATGCCCCTCGCCTAGACTTGATCCAGAATGCCCCCTAGCTTTTCTACTACACTCCCCTCCCCCGCATACCCCTGGCCACGACCTGACCCAGCTGTAGGCCCAGAGGGGAACGAGGTGTGTAGAAAAGAGATGGCGGAAAGATAGTTAGTGGGAGAGGGATGGCTAGATTAGAAGAATAGCTGAAAAGAGATGGTCTGGAAAAGAAATGAATGTTCGAACCCTTTTTGTTTGCATTATTTATTATCTATTACATTATAAAAAGGGATAATAATACAAAAATTAGGGTTAAATGCATACACCACAAAGTTTGTCACCACATTCCGTACGATAGTACACTGTGATGGCGCATATTTGAAATCGTTCATCAAGAGCATTTTTTTGCTCCTCGCTAAACACATGTCGAACTTTCTTTGATCTATAATGATCAAAATCACCATTATCAGGAACGTTTTCGTTTTGCTCCATATTAGTAAGCTGCTCTTGATTTTCATATATATCGTTTACTTGTTTATCACACAAAACTTGTTCATGAAAAAAAAAAGTAGATTGTGGAATGAACTTTGTCGGCTATACGCGTCACACGACTTGCTCGAGAAAAAGTTCGCACAGTTATGAACTGTTTTGAAATTTGTTAGAATGTCTTCACCCTCATCCACCTCTCCAAGCTTTTCCATTTTTATCTTGGGAAAGCGTTTTTTTCTCATTCAAAGAATCTAAGCAGCAAAAAAAATGGGTCAACTAAGAGTCCAGAAGACCATCATGTTGATCGATATCAGGACTAAACACGTTTTTTCTTCCACAAGTCTGCAGGAAGTTTGTTTTGTCTGGATAACCGTGCACACACTTGGGCCTTGCAACGGCGACTCGGGAAATGCATTCTTAACAGGAAGCAATAAATATTCAACTATATGACGTTCCAGTATCTCAAGAGGTCCTCCAACGTATTTTTTCTAGACTGTCCCACCAGAAAATCCTTGTCGATAATGTGTCTTTTCTCTAATCCCAATAGTCAAAGACCTTGAAGGTCTCGCTTGTCCCCAAGTTTTTATATCTTTCCTCTCTCTCTCTCTCTCTCTCTCTCTCTCTCTCTCTCTCTCTCTCTCCCCCCCCCCTCCCTCCCTCCCTCCCTCTCTCTCTCTCTCTCTCTCTCTCTCTCTCTCTCTCTCTCTCTCTCTCTCTCTCTCTCTCTCTCTCTCTCTCTCTCTCTCTCTCTCTCTCTCTCTCTCTCTCTTTCTCTCTCTCTCTCTTTCTCTCAGGGAAAAACATTTTATTTAGTATATAGAGAAAAAAATATGGTTTTATCCGGAGAACCGACAAAATTATCATATTTTCAGTCGGGTTGTCTTGTGGCCCACATCTTCATCCTCTTTTTTTTCTTCTTTTTTAACATGGCTTATGTCGGTGCAGAAAAATATTTGCGTGAGCAAGCCGCGTTGATTAATTCGATAGAAGAATATACAGTGTAGGAAAAGAAGTGTAATGAGTTAATTGATGAGATAAAAGCGGAATCTCAAGTTAAACGTATACGATTGAGACTTGAATTTCACCAATATGTAGCAGCACAAATTTTGCGTTTGGAAGGTTGAAAACATACCACGACTCAACGTTTCATACACGTCGGTGCGGGTACAAGTAATGATAATGGATTGATCTGGCGGGAGACGGAGAGTGCTTTCAAGAATCGTGTGTCAACTGGTACAGTTATCAATCGGTCTCACATTGATCCACGGTTGTTCCTCATGGATGCGCGTAGATTAGCGATTGAAAAAGTGCGAGACTCTATTGAGCAGTAAGATTGTGTTAAAGTGAATACGGCATTCAATGGTGAATTCACTGCAGGGGAAAAACACGCGTATAAAAGTATTAACGCGCGAAATGTTGAACTTTTTAGAACGTCTGAGCTGAGTGCATGGTATGAGCATCGAATTGTCGAGCCTACTTTGTTCGATTTTTTTCGATTTTCTTTTTTCGATTTCGATCGAGCTTTGTTCGATGAATTTCAAGAACGTCATAGTGGATGGGCATTAGTTGGTATCTTAAATTTAACTGTGAATATAAACAAATATCAACCATTAAGCGCAGGATGCCACATTAGACTGTCGAGAGACATAAATTCAAAGAAAGCAGTTGTGAATGTAAAATCACGGGACAATGCGTGTTTTGCATGGACAGTGGTGGCCGCACTCTATCCAGTACAAAAGAATGGTGATCGCGTTTTCTCATATCCACACTATTCGACAGTGCTGAATTTCACCGGCATCCCTTTTCCCGTGGCCATCAACAGTGTGAAAAAATTCGAAGTGTTGAACAATCTTTCGATAAATGTGTATAGAATGAAGAAGGATATTATGGTGCCGATTCACGTGACTCAAAACAAGAAGGATAAACATGTCAACTTGTTGTATGTGGAAAATGGTCGCGAGGGTAAAATTAGACACTACGTGTGGATCAAAAATCTATCTCGCCTGGTGCACACAAGTTTGAGTAAAAAAAACCAAGAAATATATCTGCAATCGGTAAATATGAAAAAAACGAACTTTCGACACATATCTTGAACATATATAAACATTTTTTTCAATTTACAGATGCTTACACTACTTCCCGACGAAAGAAAAATTGTAATTACACGAGGTTGATTGTGGTGAGATGAACGACTGTGCAGTCCGATTACCGAGCAATAAGGACAAGTGGTTGAGCTTCACCAACGCGCAGCGGAAAGAGCGTCTTCCTTTCGTCGTTTACGCAGATCTGGAGTGTATTTTGGAAAAAACCAGCGCTGAAGAGAAGGATAAGAATAAGCATCAACATCATCGGGCGTTTAGTGTTGGCTATTATGTAAGTTGCTCCTATAATAAATCACTGTGAATATCATAAGTATCACGGAAACGATTGTATAGCATGGTTTGCCAATCAGTCAAAAGAATTAGCTTTGCGGGTAGAGAAAATCTTATTAACTAATGTCCCCACGAAAGAGCTCACACCTGGAGAGTGGAAGCGATTCAGGGAGGATAAGCAGTATCATATTTGTGAGAAAATATTTTTAAAAGAGGACCTGCGTGTGCGCGATCATTGTCATCGAATAGGACAATTCCGAGGATCGATCCATTCGGACTGCAATTTAAATTATCACCGGGCGTTTTTCATTCCAATCGTGTTTCATAATTTATCCGGTTGTAATGCTCATTTTATTATTAAAGAAGTAGCTACTGCGTTCAAGGGGAAAACCGAAGTTCTACCGTTGACAAAAGAAAAATATATTTCGTTCACAAAGATAGTTCAGACTTCTAAAGACTCGAGAAAAAAACATTAAGCTGCGTTTCATTGACTCATTCAAATTTCTCGCGACAAGCCTGGACTGAATTATTTATTTTGTGCATTGTGCATTTGTTGCGTGAAATGGAAGAGGAAATCGTAAACATTCAGACACTCCTTATCTTCGATGAATCCATCACACATTATGAGGCCCATGCTCGTCAACCATACGCTTCGTCAACCTACAACACAGTGATGAAATACGTATTTCAATCCAGCATCAAGATTTATCAATCCTACCGAGCAAAAGTTCCCTCCACATTTGTGGAAAACTGACGAAGAATGATGGTACGCCAACAGGTGCAACAAGTCTCGTTCTCAATGCTATATATCATTTATTCGAAGAAGTGCGCTATAAACTTAATGCCATAGAAATTGATCGTAGTAAGAATGTTCATCGAAAAATCATTGTGAACGCAAAGCATGAATTAATTTTGACCAGATCACGCACCAATGACAATACAATAATGCAAACAGCTGCTGAAGATTATAAGCTCCAATTGCTGAAAATAGAATGGTACAAGCCATTCTATTTTGCCATATGTGACGATGGCGGATTAACGAAAAATTCAACTTTTGAAGTTTATCGCCAAAGACGCAGCAATTTCTATGAGTTTTCGTACGTGGGAATTGTATGAATACTCATTGCTGCCTGCCACTTCTAAACATGTGTGGTCCGTCAAGACTTCAACACAGCTGGAAAAGCCATGATATGTAATTCTTGCGTTTCAAACGGGACGAAAAAATGATAAGGCAAAAACTGCGAGTCGTTTTGATCACTGTAATGCAACCGATGTGAAACTCTACTTAAATTCACAATGTTATCTATACGGTAACATGAATTTGAATATACAACAAAATCAGTATGCATTACTCTATGATATGTATACAAATTTCCAATCCATGTATTACAATAAGGAGACTGAGTCATGGTTGAACAAAACGGAATTTTTAAAATATGCACCTCTTATTGTAATTGATTGCTCAAAACAAAATGATTCCCTCAAGTCTGGCCCCGTGAATGTTTGTCTCGAATTTGAAACAAAAACGAACATTCCTGCACAAACATGCGCATACTGCCTCATTCTACACGATCGTATTGTCGAATATAATCCTATAAGTAGTGGGGTAAAAAAATTGGTGTAAAATCGGGGGTGATGATGCTGCTGGACATTAGTCACGATGGAGTTCATCATCGATCTACAAGGTTTCAAGGGGCCTCTCAATGAATTCATCCTTAAAGAAATATCAATAGTTGAAGCTTATGACAAAAATGTTAAGTCTCTGACGCTTATCTTCGAATCATCATACGCTTGAGACACTCTACCAGCAAGATACAAAACGACAAACAAATGGTTGGATCGTAATTTTGACGGACTACCATAAGATTATGGCAGTATACCATACGATGCAGCAAAAATGATAATTCAAACCATCTGACAATGAGCTCGTGCAATATACGTGAAAGGATGTGAAATGTCTTCGTGGCTGATGAGCTTCTTGGATCTATGAACGGAAATTATCGATTTGGAGACTCTGGACTGGCCATCGCTGCAGAAGTTGCCGAAAATTCGACCCAATTGCCCCCACCACCGTGATTTGAAATATAATTGTGCGAATGAGAATGTGAAATCTCTGAGAAGTTGATTATATGTCTATCATGCATTGTGTGAACGAGGGATTTTTGAATAAACAAAACATGTTTTATGATTATATATGGCTTTTTTTCGTTTTTATTATAAACACTCATCTCCTTCTCCTCCACCACTCAGCATACATTATTATAAATGATTTTTGACAACGATGAGAATCATACATATTTTTACATTTTTTTCCACAAACGATGAAATTTTTTCACGACGAAGATTTTTGAATGTGTTTGAACTCGATTTTACTCCACTTGTTGGCAAACGTTTCCACGTAGAGTACCCTCGAGCGAGCTGTCTCCAATAGCTTTTTGAATTCATCCTCGTCCTGGTCGAATGCCTCGGCGAGTCTCGCTGGTAGAAAGACCATGTATTGCCCTCCGATGTCAGCGATGTATCGTTTCCCAATTTGGTTTTCACCCATCGAATATTGTGTATTGGATGATTAGTCTTAACTTCGAGATCAGCCAGCTTCTTCGTTGGCAGGGTGTTTTCCAATGTGGCAACTTTATTGAATGATTTGAACTCCATTTTAGAGAGAGAGTGATTGATTTTGAGAGGGTCTGAGTTGGAGCTAGTCTTGTAGCAGAATGATGCTCCCGATTCCTTCTCTACGATTTCAGATTCCATCCCCCCACCTCATTCACTTCTCCCACGATCGTGCAGCTGATACCGTGCACAGGTTCAAACATGTCATCAATCTCCCCCCCCCCCCCCCACATCACTCGTTCTACGCCATCACACTGAACAAGCTCAAACACGTTCATTACTTCCCCAAAACTTTTTACAATTCTTCATCTTCCAACATACATTTCACAAATAATTTCTTGATAACGATAATAACCATACATATTTTTACACTATTTTTTCACAAACGATGAAATTTTTCAAACGAACCATGGTAGTTTATAATAACCGAGATGGATTATATCGCTCAGGAAGGTGTTCGTCCACACGTAGACATTCTTCTTGTGAACTTCAGCCAACGTTTCAAGGTATTCATCTTTATCTCTATGGAAATCTCTGGAGTCAGACTGTGGTAGCATAACCAAAATGTAATCTGCGATTATAACGAAGTATTGTGGCTCGTAATTGGTTTTTTCCACGTATGATATACCAATGACCGGATAACGCACACCAGCCTGAAGTTCACTCGCCTTTTTCAATGGAAGACCATATGTCGACATGAAAAATTTGTTCAATGACTCACAATCCATTTTTATAGAGTGATTGCGAGAACTGTATATCTGACTTGGAGCTAATATTATAGTCGAATGATGATTCCTTCGCCACGATTTCAGTTCCCAACCCTTCTCCCACGAGCATGCAGCTGATACCCTGTTCAAACAAGTCATCAGCCTCCCCCGTCTGTGGACACGTGCACCCCGGAACAGGCTCAAGCGCGTTCTTCACTCTCTCAACATTTTCTACAATGTGATCTTCCATCGACGGTGTATTCCAATGTCCATTGCATTGACGAAATGATTTAATTTCACTGTCGGATTTGTAATATTCTGGTAAACTCTCCCACAGAATATCTGTGTAGTCACTGAAATATTTTTTAAACGCCGTTGGTGATATAATTTCTATCTCCTCTCGCGTAATTTCTCGAGGATTCCTAATGCGTTGAATCACATAAATGGCGTAGTAATAAATAATTTCTCGAGGATTCCTAATGCGTTGAATCACATAAATCACATGAATGGTTGGAGCAATAGTGTGGCGGCCGTATGACCGCCACACTATTGCTCCAATATTGAAACGTGTATCTCTAACCTCAAAATGTCAGACTACGCGTGTCGGTATCTATTTGAAGAATGCTCCTGGTTTCGTATATTGTTCATGTATTTAATCTATTGAAATGTGTATTTATAGTTTCAACAATCGGAACTTAAATGTTTTTTAAGTGTGCAAGTGTGAATATTGGATTCAATTCTGTGTAGTATTGTAGTGTTGAGTTTTTCCTGGAAACGAATTCTAACCTGAAAAACGAACCACGTTCCTAACGGATCAGCGAGTCCCAAAAAAAGTAAAAAAATAGTCCCATTTGAGACTTGGAGTCCCACACAAAAAAAGTCGACAAAAGTAACCCCAAATGGAGTCCCAAATGTGATTTTTTTCTCCTCGCTTGGTGTGAACCAGATGTGACGTCATAAGTCCCAAACTGGAACTCGGAATCCCAATCTGGAACTTTTTCTTTGCTTCTCGCTCCGGCCACAGAGTCAAGTGTTTTCTGGGGCACGCATCATCCGCCGGGTGGGCATATATTCACGGAGCCGTAATACTCTGTGACCATCTGAAAAAACGATCTCGTACAGAATACAAATAGGTATACACATGGCGAATCGTTTTATTCCAGTTGTCTCGCTATAAAAAGTCCCAAATTGGGACTCAGAGTCCCAGTTTGGGACTCATGACGTCACGCCTGGCTCATACCGAGCAAGGGGAAAAAAGTTCCATTTGGAGTCACTTTGGTCGATTTAAGCCCGAGTCCCAAATAGAACATTTTTGGGACTTATTTTAGGGACTCGCTGATCTGTTAGGGGTGTTAACAGGGAAAATGATGTGTGCCCTACAACTAATTCAATATATTCAGATGAATCAAAGATTTCAAATGATGAAATTGACTAGAAGTTAAAAAAGTGATAACAATATATGGAAAAAATATTGATAATAATGCACAACGTAAAAATTAAAAAAATTCTGGATCTAAAAAAAATAATTCTGCAGTGCGATTTTTTCCTAACGTTATATGTTGCACAAGAATGTGGGTGCCTGTTATAAATGTAATATTACATAATATCAAAATTTTATTCTACGAATGTTAAATACCTTATTAAATGTAAGTGGAAAATTAACATTAAATACATTGAATAAATAAAAAAATTTGAATAATATTCTTGGTGTTGTTTTATTGTATGTGTTTATAGAATTCATATACCCGTATATGCCTGTATGCACCGATAGCATTATAATAACCTGGACAGGCAGCTCAATCAGGTCCGTGTTTGGCAGTTTGATGAGGGCGTAGTTGGGCAGCCTGACCAGCGCCCAGCCAGATAGCATGATAATGACATGACGATTCTAGTCGTTACATTTCGATTTACGGCGCTGTCAGGCCACCGTATAAGTGCCTTTTTACGGCATTGAGGTAGTCTGATAGCGTCCTGAAAAGGTCCCTATAATATTTTCTAGGTGCGTAGCCCACAGTTTCTTTTGATTATACAATCTTTCCTCCAGAGACAAAGATACTTAACACTAGATGGATCTCTTCATTTTTCAATCAGGAAAATAATTACATATAAGAAATTCAATGTCATGCAAGTTCAATTGCTAAAAAAATCATTTAATTATAAAAAATGTAAAAAATCGGCTAAAACCACATTTTTCAAACAAAAATGTGTATTTTTTTAATTATAATTAATTGATTTAAAAAATCAAACGCGGTTTAAGCGTAGACATATGTATCTGTCTATTAGAAAGAAAATTTCCACCCGTTTTTGCTCGAAAAAAGTTTGGTGCTATGAAAAGTGAAGATTTTCGAAACTTGAAAAACTGCAAAATTTAATAACAAAGTCATTAAAAATTGTTTTCAATTAAGTTTTATTATTTTCGCTATAAAAAATATCAAATAGACGAAAAACTAAAATAAATGAATTCGTGTGTGAATAAGTGAAGTCGGTGCAGGAAATTGCAAATTTTATTTTCGAGCTATTTTTTGTTCTAAAAATAATGTAAAATGGCTTACAAATTGTTAGGGAAAATAGAATATAAGTTTATATATTCTTGTCAATACGCGCGCATGGATATCGTGTGAATCTCCAAACTCTTGTATTGTTCCCGAAATCGATCAGTCACGAAATTTTGTCCCCACTTTCTACTTCCTACAAAACAGTGTATGCGAGCCGGGTGTCCGATAGCGCGTTCCGAGAGTTATACTATCTTTGTAAACTATAATCAATTAATAGCTTCATTTTTTTCGTAATCGACATAAGTTTCTTGATCCATCTAAAACCTTCACACAAATATTTAAAAAAAAATCATAAATTAACAATGAATCGTGACTATTCACATTCAGATTACGAAATATTAGAGCAATATAACCATTCAAGCAAAAAATAACAAATTTGCTTTTCTGGACAAAACGCATACGGCAACTCACGAGTGGGGTCGTTATCGCCCTAAGCAAACTTTTCAATTTTTCATGGTTACTATGGGTGAAGAATTAAAGATGCCAACCACGCATTTACATATTTAAAAGTTTGAACTAAATTATGGTATAGGTCCTGAATCAAGAATTTCACTCATAGCCCAGTCAGGTTAGTCATTTCAAATTGCAAAAACTCCTTCAGAAATTGTATTGCTCCAATCTTTAGGGGGAGTCACTGGTAGCTTAAATTAAAAATGGTGACCAGATTCCGCCGTTGCGTTAGCCGCCAATTTTGAATTCGAGGGGCAATTATTTTTGTTGAATAACTCGGTTATTTCTAACTTTAAAAAAACGGTAGGAATATAAATTACTGCTAATTCAATTCTCTACAACTTTGGTCCTTATAATTTTTGCGATGCAATCGATATTTTTCGGAATAAACGTAAAAAAGGCGGCAAAGTACAATTATCAAATTATCTCGTTTATCATTAATTTAAAGATATAAATGAGTATAAACAAAGCTGTAGAGAATAAAATTATCTACAATTTTGGTCTCCACAAATGTTTTACTAGAACCAATATTTAAAGTCTTACGCTTCTGGTAAAGGCACAGGGAAGCGTAAATTTTTGAGAGGATTGCATTTATTCGGATCTTTTTGCAGGCTTGAACATTTTGGAGTGAATCAAATAAATGCGTTTATTATTTTCGAGGCCTATGAAAATGTACTTGCCGCAACTTTTTTACAGTAGTAATATAGTCTTGGCATTTATTGCGTGACGTCAAGGTGAACAAACTACATCAGTTTCTCAAAGGACTGCCAGCAAAGGTTTACCAGCGTAACCACGCGCGACTTACGTATTTCTGACTCCAAGAAACGAAATATCCCGAGACATTCGATTTTAATCCACAAAATTACGATATCTCCGGATTGGGTGGATGAATTGATTTGTAACAAGGGACAATGGAAAGGGAGAGGAATAAAAATGATTCTCTAGTCAGATTTTTTACTCAACCCATTCCTCCGTGAGAGCGGTTTGAAAAAAAAAGAAAAGTCCGAAAATCGTTATATTCGAGGAATATAAGAATGCGGCAGGGTTCGCGCGCTGGCTTTTTTTAAATACTTGGCGTCGAACCGCTACCGTGGCTCTTGATATAATATGGCTCGTGGATAAGAATTATTTAAAAAATGACTGAACACATGATGGTCTAAGTTTTTTATGGAAGATCATTTTCGTACATCTGGACGCAATAAATGAAACTCGTGAAGCCCAACTCACATTTTAGCACTTTCTTCATCTATTCTTGAGTTATAAAAACATGTTAACCATGAATTGTTAAATATAGTGATGTTCTTCTGCTCTAAAAAATATAATTGTTCATCAGCGACAATTTTTATGGCAACATCGTATCAAATTTCATTCTTTTACTGGAACAAATAAAGTGAATAGACGATCCATTTTTTAATACGTCAAGGATCATGCAATATTTTCACTACGCGGATGTATAAGATGTTTGCCACCATCACCTAATGTCACTTTCACAAATAACTGAATAACAACAATTTATTCATGCATTCTATTCAACAAACAAAGAAACACGTAAGAACAGGTTATGTAATATAGTTTCACACACTAATCGGAAGGAAAGTACTTGAAATAATAAAATTAAAATCATATCCCAACTTACTTGTCACCGGAGACGAGTTCTCCAGCGCATTTGCTACACCTGAAACATTTGACGTGAAAAACTGCACCGCCTGCCCTCGTGACCAGTTCGTTTGCTGGTATCATTTGGCCGCAGCCGGAGCACGCCCCACCAAACATCCTGCAATTAAAGAAGACAAACTAGAATATTAACCCGTCAGCAGGCGCGCTGTGAGACTTTTTCTCACAATTATATTATAACGATGATTACTCGAAAATTTCAAATGGCATAAGCATTTGAAATTTTTTCTATCTTCACCAAATTTATTCTTCTATATGACAGAAGAGTTAAAAAAAAATTTTGAATTTTTGTTTTTGATTTTTTTTAATGATTATTTTTTGGTTTTTAGTGTCAATTATCGTTGTATTTATGTTTTTTTTTTTTAATAAAAATGTTTAATAGCCATAATCACTGTAGCGAAATTGTTTTCAAATTCCTATTCATCAAATTAAGCACGTGAAGCTATACATATGAGAAAACCTCTCATCGCGCGCCCAATGTTTAAAGTGTACGTAATCAATTTACTAGAAAAAAAATACGTTGAGAATTGCATCAAATTGAGGGAGCTCTCTGTTCTGGGTAGGTCAAAGGCATTTTCAACTCTCGATTGCCCGCACGGGCAAAAAAGGATGGGAGTTATGCGTCTGACCGCGATCAACTGATGTTGAAGATCTTTTAGAGCCAAATGTCTACGAAAGCGACAAAAAATCTCGTAACCAAATTTTGAACATACATTTTTTCACCAATAGACTATGTTTTAGACTATAATTTAATTCAATCATTTGCATATTAATATAAATATTAACATTTAAAAAAAAGCTGTTGTATCATATTGATTCGACTAATAGAACAACAGGCGATCCTGCCATATTACTTTCAGTGGCAACAGTTTTGACATACGTCATGCAGTTGCTGCATGCTTGAAACTCTGACAGATGCCTCAAATGATGACAGAGGGTACACGTTTTATGTAGGTTACGTTTTTGGTCATGACTTTTATAAAAAGCTCTATTTAAATTTAATGCGTATTTGATATCTATATTTTGCAAGCTTGATGCGTATTATAATTTCGTATGGGTTGTTCGAAGATTTCTTCAATAAGAGTACTGAAAATATAACCTCGAAATCGAGAAATGTGAAAATGACTAACTATTAAAATATATAATTAAAAAATTATTTCTCTGAATTGGAAAAGAAAATCTGTCACTCAAAGAGGGTATACGGAAGAACAATAAAATCAAAAGTAAAAAAAAAACTGACTATAAAAAAGCGAATCTCCGATAGTTTAAAATAATTATCGTTATGAAATAACTTAAAAAAATATTAAAAATAACTAAAGAACTCCCAACTGCAAAACAGCACTGAACTTGACAAAGTATTAAATAAAAATAAATTGAAAATGAAAAAAGCAATACAATATAATTAAAGAACATATGACAGATTTAAACAAAAAAAACAGCCAATCACAAAAATGGTAGTGAACATAAAAAAATGTTCAATAAAAATAGAGTAAAAATGAAAAAATAGTATTGTTATAATAACAGATTATAGCCTAAAAACTTGATTTAATAAAACAAAATAGCATAAAATTAAAAACATGAAACAACAAAATCTAAATTGATTAAATAAAAAAACAAGAAAAAAGATAAAAATAATTAACTTGGTAAGTGCATCTCCTTTATGTTTTAATTTTTCTAATCTGTATACTTTCCAAACGAATGATTAAAGAATATTATAATCATAATCGAATTTAGGGGATGTCAGGAGAAGTCTCCTCCATATTTTGTTTATGGTCTCGGAAACATTTCCCGACATCCCCTAAATTGGGTTTTTGTTTACAAAATATCGAGGAGACTTTTCCCGACATCCCCAAATTCGATTATGATTATAATGTTCTTTAATCATTCGCTTAGAAAGTATACAGATCAAAAAAATTGAAACATAAGGGAGTTGCACTTACCAAGTGAATTATTTTGAGCTTTTTCCTTGTTTTTTTTTATTTAATCAATTTAGATGTTTTGTTGTTTCATTTTTTATTTTTAGCTTTTTATGATTTTTTCATTCAACTTAAAAATGTTTTTTTCTAATATATTATTGCGAAGTGCGAGTTTTTTGATTTTTATTTATAAGGCAGTTTTTATTACAGTGCTATAAAACTTATTACAATTTTTTTTCAAACATATTTACTATCAATGCATAAATCAAGAATCCCGATAACGACTCAAGACAAGTACATTTTTAAAGAGAGTTTAGAGAACCGCATTTCCAACTGTTTTCGAAAACTTTTAAACATTTTTTCCGTAATATTTAATTAATTACAGCATTTTGGAAGATGTTGCGAATTCACATATTTTTTATTTTATTTTCTCTTTCGATCGAAACTAATTAGAACTCTGTAACTTAACGCGTATTGAAAATATTAATATTTTATTTTTTCGTTGCATCAAAAAATTGTGGCTTTTTTCTCACACGTTTTTGATGTTCATATTTTTTTCGCAATCACTGTCTAGTGATACTAGTAATACTGGCAAAAATTCTAGTGATATCTGAGATCGTTCGTAAATGTGACAGCTAGACGATGTTTTTTTCGAATTTTATAGAGCGGTTATAAAGATAGCGTATGTGACAGCTGACCAATTTTTTCTAATAAATTGTGACTATTGGGCTTATAGAGCGGCTATAAAGAACGTGGAAGTGACAGCTGACCAATATTTTTTTCGAATCAGTTTTAACTTTTTGTTAGAGGGTCAGTCGTGAATTCTGGTTAGTACATTACAGTAATCGTGCGATAATTAAGTGTCAGTTATATTAATAGTGACTAGCCTCAATTCATCAGTTATGATGTTTACTTAGAGTGATAGTTCGGGAGTCAAGTGTCATTATACTTTTTTTTTTACTGACCGAACGGTAAAAACCCCGTTTTCCATGTTTTCGATGAATTTTTCGCAAATCCGTAAACTGCTGTCTTACTTTGCACTATATTTCTAACTTTTCGCCCACATAGATTACGTTTTAAGTAAAAAACAAAAACCACTCTGTGGTATTTTATATTTTTCTAAATATATGACCTTTACAAGTAAAATTAAAAATGTGCTAACAGCTATATCTATCGCACTCATGGCAGCTCAATCGGCATTTTACATGGCTTTAAGAAAAAATAATTTTTATTGACAAGAAAATTGGCTTAAAGTAGTTAGCTCATTTTTTATTGTTGGATATATACAATGTACTATGCATAATTGATAAACGTCGTCATAACCTGGCAATGTGCTTCGGTTGAAACTTTTTTTTCCATCCAAACTTGTTTAGTCGGTAACTTTATTAGCATAAATTTATTTGTATTGCCAGTTGCAATAGAGAATAATGAAAAGATATTCCAATAGATATAAAATACACTTGAAGTTTTGAAATGAAAAAAAAAACGATCAGAATGAAACAAACCCAAAACGGAATCAAGTGATGCGAAACAAATTTGAACTAAAGGATATTTGGTTAGAAAAATAGAATTTCATAAGTATTTTAACACTTTTCTTACCAATAGCTCATGATATCAAGAGACTCGGTAGAATCTCGGAACAAGTACATTGACAGCTCTGTCGTCTGCTGGCCCGAGGCTCGCCGAGTCTATATTATCTCGAAACAAGGCGATTCGCCGTGGTGGGGGCAAACGTTCTATGACGTTTTCGCTAATTGAAGAGCCTAGGAGTCATTTGGCGGCTTGAAAAGCGAACCTTTGACTAATTGAGCGATGCTCTTTCGATTGAGCCTAAAATCAACACGATTGGTTGCGTAATTACTGAGAAAAAACAGGCTTAGAATTATGCTCGATTCTAATACATTCAAGAATTTTCCGTGTCTGTATATGCGCACAGACGACACAACCATAGGCCTCTTGATGCCCATCAAAACCCATTTCCACCAAAGCCAGTCTCCGGCAACGAGAGCGATGAATTTCTGATTGGTCCCGACTGTGATCTTTCCTCTGTATCTGTACAACGGAAAGTCTGAACGAAGGTTGACAAAAAAAAAAATAGTGTGGGACGTGTGAGCAGAGTTTAATTAGACAATAACCATGGACAGGCATTCGTCGTAAAATCGGGAAAGAAAATTTATCAGTGACGAAAATCGGGAAACTAAATTCGGGAAAAGTAATGGTATTCGAAATATCGGTAATGTTTGAACCTATTAGTTTCGGAAGTGTTGAATGCAGGACGTGTGGACCATAAGAGTAAATTTCGGAAAAACAATTTTTTGAGGTTCAGTGATATATATATATGAGAGTCAAAAACTTTAATTGGCTGTGTGTTAATAAACGGCAAATGCGAATTTGTTTATATTAAAGTCATTTCGATGTTCAGTGGAAAAAAAGTGTTACGCATTGAATTTATACGATAAAATTATACGTATGCCAAAAATATTTATAAATGTTTTGATTACACAGCTGCGAGAAAAATAAGTTTGTTAACCTATAACTTCGAATTTTCTTTTTAATCAGAAATTTTATTTCTTAATGAGGCAAGAACATGCAAATATTGTATATATGTTGATGAATTCAAATAAACAACCGAAAACTTTAATTAAATAAATGTGTGCTAATTAGATTTATTGTGTTATCATTATTTTAATAAGTTGTCATATTTTTCTTTATTCACTTTGGTTGTGTCTTTCGGTCCTTTTTTTTATCTTATTGGTATGCATACCAAGATCAAGGATCCATTCCAAGTTTCATCATTTTATTGGACAATATGTGTGCTGTGTATTTCTACTTCTTCACTTTGACTGCGGCAACATGAATTGAAAAATTTGTTACACAAAGGTATTTCGTGCCAATTTATGAATGCGATAAAAATGTTTGTCATTGTGACGCAATGAGTACATCCGAACTTATATTTACTAACTACTACGACTAACTAAGACATTTTATGGCCCAGTGTTATTTTCCGCTTCGGTTGTGGCATAATAAATTCAAAAAGTTGTTTCAAAAAATCTTCGAGTGATCTTTTTCTGATGTTATCAAAATTTGCATCATTGAGATGCAGTGGGCACCTAAAAAGTTTGACAACTTTATGAAGTGACATGTATGCTGAGTATTTCCACTTTTTTCTGTGATTGTGGCATTATTAATTGAAAAATTCATTACAAAAAGTCTTCGGCTGCTCATTTATTGATGCGATCAAAATTCTTGTCTGCGAATCGCCATGGAGATATCCAAAATTTCTGAATTTTGTTAGACCCAATGTGCACTATGTTCTTTCACTTTTCTTTTTTAGGTGTGTCATAATAAATTTCAAAAAGATGTTTCAGGAAGTCTTCAGGTGCTCTTTTTCTGATAGTATCAAAATTTGTATCATTGGAATGCAACGGATACCTGCAAATTTTGAAATTTCTGTGAAGCGGCATGTGTGCCAATTATTTCTACTTTTCGGCTATGACTGTGGCATATGGATTGTAAAATTTGTTACAAAAGTCTTCAGCTGCTCATTTCTGAATAGGATCAAAATTTCTGCCTTCGAGACCCATTGGATACATCGAAAATTGTTGAATTCTGTTGGGCTTGCAGAGCGCTGTATTCTTGCTTCCCCTCTTTAGTTCTGGTATAATAAATTTAAAAAGTTCTTTCAAAAAGTTTTCGGGTGCTCTTTTCCTGATACTTCGGCCGAATTTTTTTTAATCTAATTTTTTTCTATGTTTTATAAAGCAATTTGTAAACCGAGGATGATGCATCATATTCTTCCGTCATTTCATCTTTGAAAGCATAATAATTCTGAGGCTCCTTCTCACAATAAAGTTAAATATAATTATCTATTTATAGCTTAGACCAAAATTACTAATATCCTAGCTGCCTTTTCGCCCCTAAATGACTTATTCTAACAAGCAACTTGAAAGCTAATTATAAAGTATTTAATTTTCTGAATTTTTGCCTTGGGGAAAAAACTGGTACTTGAGGTGTCTTCTATAATATCTTCCTGCCAAGCTATAATCGAATAATAACCTATCAACGAATTACTATCATCTCGAAAATACTTTGAGTCTGTAGTTAACTCTTTTGAAAGCATTATAACTTTTTTCTTATCACAGGAACGAAACGCTCCTATATTTAAACAACCTCAATAACAATGAATTTGTGGTAGAAAATCAGTCTCATTCTCTTATGTCGAATTAGTAGTGTGAACAGTACTGATTCCTGTCATTGAAATAAATCGATGATGGAATGATACAAACACGTTGTAAGTTTTTTTGTTATACAGACTCTATTGGAGTCTATATAAAGCGAAATATACGAAAATAATATAGAAAAAGAAGTGATATCAAATAGCAAAAATCTCCTCCCGGGGGAAAAAACCTGGACAAGTACATTGGTGGTCCCTCGTTTCCCTAGGATATCACAAAAAATCCAAAACCCCACTTAATTTATTTTTTAATGTTTATTAATTTTATTCATATCTCGGAGGGAAACCAACCATATAGATCACGAAATATCCGGCCGAAAAACCAGACTTCACAATAAATGTTACTTTGAATTTATTTCCACAGAACAAAACAGGAATCAAAACATTAAAAAATCAGCGTTATCAAGATGAGAAAAATACCACTCATAATTGGTGTGTAAGTATGAAGTATCAATAGTCTAGAAAAAAATGAAAAAAGGTCACCATCTAAGTTACGCGCAGCAATAAAAAATTTTTTTAATAATGTTTATTGATTACAAATTATATCTCATGAGCAATAGATAAAAAAAAAAAAATTGGTGAAGTACTTATGAATTTTTTTTTTCTCAAATTAAATATCTTTTCGCTCAAAATTATTTCGCATGGCTTGATTCTGTTTTGGGTTGCAAGTGCAAATAGAATTTTCATGTATTTAAGGTCTTTACCACTCTAGAGTGGTTTGAAACCATATATAATTCAAACCTAGGGTGGTATCATACACCATTCTCTCAGTTATATAAAAAACAAAGAGAGTAGTTTCCAAATGAACCTTATTATTGCATGCAAGGGACATTTTATGGTAAAAGAGAAGAGGCACCGTTTTCGACTCCGTTCTAGAGTTTACGTTCGGAAAAATGGATTGTTGGGGCTAGGGTTAAAAAAAAAATAATTTATTTATACACTGTTCAAAAGTTTATTTATTGAATTACACTTTATTTTTGCACTATCACTCTTCTACCTATAATAAAAGTTACTTTAACCAAAAGTTGAAACTGACTGCGATCTTTATAACCTCACGACAAAGATATTAAATATTCACCGAATATGAGTTTATCATACACCATTTTCTTAGTTATCAAAAAAAAAAACGAAGAAAATAGTCTCTAAATAAACCTTATTATTGCATTCGAGGAACATTTTATGGTAAAAAAGAAAAGGGATCGTTTTCGATTCAGATAACCTTTTTTTTAACTCACAGCTGTCACTGTTTATATGTATTATCATATCTGTTAGCTTTCACATCCGCGATTTTTATAACCTTATTTTTTTTTTAATTTCCACTTCGAAAATTGTAACTATCTTTCTCGCACTCATGCGGCTGATCCATATTAAAAAAATATCCGTCAGCTTTCACATCCGCGATCTTTATAACCTTATTTGTTTAATTCACAGCTGTCATTGTTTATTACAAAATATCATGAAGAAAAGTCAATTGGCTGTCACATCGACGAACGCACTCTCACATAACCAGAATGTTACCAGTTTCTGGTTCGTATCACTAGACAGCGACCGCAAAACGTTAAAAGTGTGCGAAAAATATGCGAAAAATGCCACCTTTTTTATGCCACGGAAGAATGAAACATTAATATTTCCAATATGCGTTAGGCTACAGAGTTCTTAATAGTCACGAACGAAAGAAAAAAAAATAAAAAATACATAAACCCGCAACATCTTTCAAAACGATGTAATTCATTCAATATCGCCGAAACAATTTTCGAAATACGTCCAGAACCACTCTGCTTGCTGTAATGACTCTTGTAGCGACTCGTCTTCGACTTTTATAGTATACGTAAATGTACTTGTCTTGAGTCGCTACCTCTAGAGTAATACTCTCTAGAGTCGAGACTCTAGATTACAGTTTACATATGTGTCAACCAACCCCATATCAATATTGGCCTACTTACCCCGCCCCATTTTTTTAGGAACAAAATACCCTCCACACGAATTATAACAATAATTGGAAAAAAATATTACGCAAAACTATAGTTCAATACATGTATTTTTATATAGTGGACAATTGTAACAATTGAAAAAATGTCCGAAGCAGGAAGAAATAGAAATGATCAATGAAAAAATTTACTTTGGTACCTGGATTTTCGAAAATCTTTTTATTGTATCTAAACGACGTGTCCCTCGGACGTATTGATACATGAATGAGCGAGAGATTACAATGAACATAATAATAAATGCGCGTATGTTTACATTACGTAGTTTGGATGTCATTGTGAGTTAGTCAATATTTTACCTTCAATCGGGCCAATAAAATCTGTGTGTAATCTATGGTTAGGCCCGCTTGGCCATCTTCCACGAATGTAATTTGGCTTTGGACGGATTCTCTGATAATTTTAAACAAAGCTCGCATGATTTTCCAATATTTTCTATGTCCTTGTCCAAATTTGGCCACCATATATAGGCTCTTGCTACAGTTTTCATCCTTACAATACCCTCGTATATGGTATGTAATTCATTCAATAACTTCTCACGTAACGATTGGGGAATTACCCCATAACACACATCCTTGCTAAATATTTAACTCTCTTTCTCTACTCTTCAAAGATTTAAACTTTTCGTTCAATAATTCTGGCCACCCATTCAAAATAAAATTTCTAACGTGACTTAAAATCGGATCTTTGCTTGTCTCGTTGCTTGTACTTCTTCCGAAACAAAATTCAAATCAGTGTACTCTTTGTTTTCTTTTTCTTTTTCGTTATTTTGCAATGGTACCTGAGATAACACATCCACTCGAACATTGTCTGTTCCTTTGATGTGCTTTATTTCAAAGTCGTATGCTGACAATAGAACAGCCCACCTCTGGACTCTGTTTCCAGTCATTTGAGATAGACCTCGTTTTGAACCAAAAATGTAGACGAGTGGTTTGTGGACTGTTTCGAGGGTAAAGCGCCTACCAAAAATATATTGGTAAAATTTCTTTACACCGAATGTAAGTCCAAGCGCCTCTTTATCCAATTGAGAATAGTTTTTCTCTGTGTTATTAAGTGTCCTTGATACGAACACTACTGGTCTTTCAGATCCATCCGGAAAAACGTGAGAGAGGACGGCTCCCAGACCAAACGGTGATGCATCACAAGAAATTTTAATCGGTAGTTCCAGGTTATAATGAACTAATACCTCTGATTCTGCTAAATATTGCTTTACTTTCTAAAATGTCATATTGCATGAATCACTTCATCTCCATTCTATATTTTTCTGCAATAATTCATACAAAGGACCGACAACCTTCAAGTAATTCTTTACGAATTTTGAGTAGTAATTAATCATGCCCAAAAAGGCTCTCAATTGAGTGACATTGGTGGGTACTGGCGCGTCTATTAAAGCCTCAACTTTATCTTTTGAAGCATGTGTTCTACGACTGCCGAGCACGTAGCCCAAGAATTGTACACTATTTTTGCCACATTCATATTTGTCTTTTCTAATGGACAATCCCCAATTCTTTAATCTACTTAATACTTCTCTCAGTCTTTTGTTGTGCTCTTCTCATGAAGAGCAAAATGGCTTAGATGGCGTAGTTTGCTTTTTCTTCGAAAAAGCAAACTACGCCATCTAAGCCATTTAATACTTTGTCCATGTCTCTCTGGAATAGGCCTGGGGCTGATGCAACTTCGAAACATAATCACTTGTATTTAAATAAGCCCTTGTGTGTAGAGATTGTGACAAGGTTCTGCGACTCCTCGTCAAGTTCGATTTGTTAATAAGCTTGTGAAAGATGGATTTTTGTAAATAATATTCCTCCGTTCAATTTTGCTAAGAGATCTTGCACTCTTGGAATTGGGTAGCGATCAATATTGATGTGAGCATTAATAGTGATTTTAAAATCACCACATAATCTAATCTGACCATTGTTCTTCAAGACGGGAACTATCGGCGTCGCCCATTCGCAATTTTCCGCCGGCTCTAAAATTCCTTCATTCACTAGGCGCTCTAATTCATTCTCGACTTTCTCTCTCATAGCGTATGCTAAAGGTCTAGGTTTACAAAAAATCGGCGTGACCCCTTCCTTTAAATGAAGTCGTATTTTTTATTTTATTATATGTTCCGAGTTCCGTCGAAAAAACCGCATCGAATTCTCAAATAATTGAGTTGATATCATTTTCTTGTTCTTTATCCACCCAATATACATTTTCTCTATTTCTTTTTGTATCTTTTTAATTATTGGAATAGGCAAAGCGAATCCAAGCCCGACCCAAAATCGGTGGACCATCACCCGGTAATAAAAATAATTGCAGGTTTTTGCAAACGTTTCTGTATTTAACTTCAATTCCTGCTACACCAATTGGCGTGATTAAATAACCCGGGTGAGACCTGAATCGACGATGCGTTTTTTTTCCACAATAAATTTCGAAATGTTTCGCGATTTTTGATAAATTCTTCCGAAATAGCCGCTACGTCCCACCCTGTATCGGCCAAAAACTTTATTTTATCCCCTTTTATCTCAATTTCAACTAAAAAAGCATTTACGCTCGCATTTTCATCAAGGTCGTTATCATTTTTTTCTGCCTTCTTCTAAATGGAAAAGGTTGTCAAATTCTACACTTTCTACATTTTCGTTTGCTAAAAATTTTTATCGGTTGTGACCTGTTATTTTTTTTCTTTGATTCGGATTGCTTACATTATTATTTTCTTTCGTTTTGCACACTCTTGATAAATGCCCCACTCTATTACAAATATTACATTTAAATTGTCTATACCTGCAGATGGATGGCTGATGATTTTTTCCACCGCAGCGATAGCAAACGAAATTTTCTCTTGTCTTCTCTCTTCCTTTCGATGACTGTGATCCTCTTGAATTTATGAAGTTGACTGTCTCCGCAGGTCTCTTCGATGCGAAGCCCATCTCCGCTGCATCTTTGGTCGCTGCCTTCATAGCCTGCACAAGCTCGACCGCTTGGTTATATGACAATTCCTTCTCACCGAGCAATCTTTTTTTAATTGCTTCATTGCGAAGGCCCCAAACTAGTTGATCTCTAATATGATTGTTGAGATTCGTACCAAATTCACAGTACATTGAAAGTCTTTTGAGATTTGTCAAATATTGTCTTATATCTTCCCACTCCTTTTGACGGCATCCATTAAATTTGTATCGCTCAGTACTGGGTTTGGGCTGCAAGTGTTTTTTTCGGCGAATCGCTTTATTCAGAGAAAGTATAGATTCAGCGAGCTTTGGGCCAGCAGACAACAGAACTGTCAACGTACTTTGTCCCGAGACTCTACCGAGTCTCTTGATATATATTAGTGTGGCCCTTATTTTGGGTGTTTTCAAAATTTCTTGCTGACAAGGTGGAAAAAGTTTGCAAATAAATTCGGAGTCAAAAATCCCCACTATCCGAAATAATGGCATCAGTAAATGACTTTAAACAATTTAATATACTTACATGTGTTTTCAAGAATCGTATCAACCATATAATTGTAATTTTTTTTTCTTTTATATTTACTCTCCCGCTGCCTAGAGGCTTTCGCCTATTACAGGGTCGGCCCGGGTCAGTATCCAGTCCCCCCTGGGAGTCTGGTCCGGATCAGTATCCAGTCCCCCCTGGGAGTCTGGTCCAGATCAGTAACCAGGCCCCCATGCGGCCGCATCCGCCTTCCCTGTCTCCAGCGCATTCGCCATGGCACTCGATTCTATGAGCCCAGGAAAACTGCGGAAAACCTGTCCCACTATATTCGGTCCTGGGTTCGCCTCACGGTGCCGGAGCTACCACGCCTTGTCACGAGAATGTAAACATGAACTACAGCTGTATACATGTGACATACACATATACAGGTACTTGTGTATGCCTTATATATATACATCTGGAGCTGGTCACGCTCATATTTAATTCTCGTGAAAAGGCCACGGGACCGTGGTTCGAACCGAGGACTTCCCAACACTCTGGCTTAGAGGCAAGCACGCTAGCCACTAGACCAGACCACCGGCATATAACTGTAAAATTGAATATGTCATAGAACGATTGAAGTAAATATTACCACGAGCATTTTTAATTGAACTTTCCGTTTGAATTGCAATTTAATTGATATTGGCTTTAAGGGGAGAGGTCCGTTTTACCGGGACTTTGTAAATGTTTCTTTTATGAATTTTTCATGCCAAAACAGTAAACCCTATTGAAGTTTCCTTTTGCATATATATTAATTGGTTTATCATTTCTTATGCTTATACAAATTTGTATAAGACATTTCGTTGAGTCGTACTTGCTCAGCTCATTGGACCACAAGAGGCAACATTTTCATTGGTTCCTACGACTACGCTGTTTGACTGATGTCAAACAAAGAACCAGGTATATTTTTATTTGTCAGATAACTGTTTATAGGCCGTAGCTCGATCGCATTGAAAAAATAAAAAATCTCAAAATGGCGTCACGATAACGATTTTTTTTTTTAATTAAAAAAAATTTGAGCACAATTTGATGTCGTAAATGGAAAATCTATTTGTTATCGTGCCCGAAAATGTTTTTAATCCACCGTCACACGCACTAAAAAAACTGTAAATTTTATAATCAACTTTAGGAGCTTTTATCACGCCATGAATTAAATAATTACAAGCGCACACGTACTTGGAGTTGATTTATAGGGAGACTGTCCTTGGAGTTGATCTATAGGCCCCAAGTCTCACGTACATTTTTTATTATTTATTTGCAAACTTTTTCCGCCTTGTCCGAAAGAAATTTCGAAAATATCCAAAATAAGGGCCACCCTTATATATATATTAATAGTCGCGGTAGCGATTCGCGATAAGTCCATTTAAAAAAGCAATCCGCACTTCTCAAAGTTAAAATCAAAGATGAACCGTCGCTATAAGACCCTTTTACTCCGACCACCGCGTTTGTTTTCGAATTAATTCGAAAATTGTTTCTTTAATATTTATTTAATCACACAATTTTGAAGGATATTTCGAATTCACGTATTTAAAAAAAAAATTTTGTTTCGATCGTGACTAATTGGAACTCTGCAGCTTGAAGCGTTTTAAACATATTATTTTTTTATTTTTTCACTGCATCAAAAAAATGATCATTTTTTTGACAGTTTTTTCGCACACATTTTGATGCTCATATATTTATTTCACAGTCGCTGTCTAGTGATACTAGTAATATTGGTAAAAAATTTGGTGATATTTGAAACTGTCGTTCGTGAATATGGCAGCTGACCCATAATATTTCTGAACAGTTTTGACTTTTTATTTATACAGTGACAGTAATGAGGTTATAAAGATCGTGGATGTGACAGCGGACCATTATTTTTTACGAATATTATAGAGCGGTTATAATGATCGTGGATGCGATAGCTGAACTGACGAATATTTTTTTCGAATCAGTTTTGACTTTTCGTTAGAGGGACCGTCCGTTACATTTGGTTAGTAAATTATAATGATAGTTTCGGTACAATTCTATTGTTTTCAGGCAAAGCGCCAACTTCACATAGCAATATTTCGTCGAAAACAAATAAAAAGAGCCTGTTCGTTCGGTCGATGGGGGGAAAACTCACCGTTTTCGTTGATGAATAAATGAATAATTAATAAACCATGTGGACGAATTATTTAATTTTTGGAGACCGGAATTGCAATAGTATACTTAGTGGTTTGGCAGTTTTTCAATTAGTTTTTAACATTTTTTCTCAGTATTCCATTCGTAAAACTGTCATTCACCTATGACTGTAGGCATCTCACCATGTTAAAAAGTGTTTTTTGATATTCAATTTCACAAAAACGGTGTAGACGATCGATTTGAAATTTAGACGACACATCCAGTATATGTCAAAGAATATACTGTGTAAATTTGAAGTAAATGGTTACATTTTGCCAGTTGTACCGAAACTCCTTAAAGCAATGTGAAAGACGTTCAAAAAAATATGAAAAACGCTTGGTCGGTAAAAATTCGGTAACCAACTTTTTTCCTACGCAAATGATATTTTGAGCAAATAACGAGAACCACCTCCCGTTCAGTTGAAAAACGAACAGAGTGGTTCTTGTTATTTGCTCGTAATATAATCAGTGTAGGAGAAAAATTGATTACGGAATTTTTACCGACCGAACGTATTTCACATTGCCTTGAACGTCTTTCACATGGCCTTAAAGTGATAAAAGTGATAAAGTGATAAAGTGGCCTTAAAGTGGCCTTAAAGTGGCCTTAAAGTAAGTGCGGGAGCCAAGTATCATTTCATATGAATATATTTTTTTACCGACCGAACGGTTTACGGGATTTTTGGACGGTAAAAACCCTGGTTGTCCTACTATAGATTATATGTCTACCTTTTCTCCTACATGGATTACATTTCGAGTGGATAACAAGAACCACTTTTTGGTTTTCTGTATTTTTCTAAATATATGTTGTTTAGATGCAAAATTGGAAATGTGAAAACAGCTATATCTCTCGCACTCATGTTCAGTCGGTATTTTATATTGCTAAGCAAAAATGATTTTTATTGGAAAAAAATCGGCTGAAAGTAATTCGCTCATTTTTTATTGCTGAATGTACACAATGTACCAGGTATGATTAATAAACGTTGTCATAACCGCGTTAAGTATCGGTCGAAACTTTTTTTTCCATTCAAATTTTTTTAGTCGGTAACTTTGTCAGCATAAATTTGATTGTTTTGCAAATTCAAAAAGAGATTAAATATATGAAGAAATATTCCAATAGAAATAAAATGCGCTTAAAGTTTTGAAATAAAAAAACAATCAGAATGAAACAAACTGAAAAGGGAAGCAAGTGGTGCGAAACAATTTTGAGTTAAAAGATATTTGATTTGAAGAAAAGAGTTTTATAATTACTTCATTAATTTTTTTTTTACCATTTGCGCATAACATAAGATTCGTGATGAATAAATGTTATAAAAAAACTGGTGTAGTACTTCGGCTGAAATTCTTTTTTCCAGTCGAACTTTTGCTCTCGATATTTTGAGCACAAACTTTTTTTTTTCGAAATATCGTTCCGTTTTCATTTCTTTTATTTAAAAACTTTCAGTGCATTTAGATGCTATTGAATTATTTTTTGGGTGTAATTTTTTATGGAATATTTTTCGGTACGAATTGTTTTTTTCCTAATATTTTTTTTTTAATTTGACATTTACTTTACATACTTTCTTTTGCTCCGAGAATTTTATTTTATTCAAATTTTTTATTCAATTCGAAAACTTTTAGTGCATTTTATTTCTATTAGCATGTATATTTCGGTGTAATATTTTTTAAATAATTTTAAAAAAATTTAGCTCTTATTTATTCATGGTTCTTTTATGCATCGTATCTTCTCAAAACTGCTGCAAGTTTTCAAGTAATCTAATAATTTCATAAGTTCTGACGATTAATTACGAAGTTTGAATTCACTTGAACACTTATTAGAGAAATATTTCACAATGAATTTTTAGTTCCGATATAGTCGCGTTACAGTAGCTCGAAATTCGATCATGTACCCATTTTTAGCCGAAATCGAAAAAAAATCGCTTGAACGACCATTAAAATTTTTATTAAGTATCGAATTTTTGATAGAATTATTTTTTGATAAAATATTATTATATTTTACTGCAACACCGAACAAAAATGCTGATTTTTTTGTATCACCCAAGTACGTACACAATATAGACATCTTTAATTGACAAGGTATGAATTCCATACAAAAAGTCCACAAATCACCGCAAAAAAACAGCATAAATGCTGTAAAAAAAGTTGAGACAAGTACATTTACTCACCTCAAATAATTGTACCCGTAAAAAATCCTCTTCTCAACACAAACCCGCCACAAAAAGTTATAAAAGAGATTTCTTCGCAAAAAAACCAACTTTACAAAAATTCTCTAATTCACATCAAATCTCTCAAAAAATTATGGGAGAGCCTCACAAAAATGTTCTCAATAAATTAGAAACTCACGAAAAGTTATGAGCCTCACCCAAAAACTTACCAATCAAATCATAATCTCACAGAAGATGCCTATTCAAGCCTGTTCAAAAATTAAGTCTAAACTTCGCAAAAAGTCTTTAAATAAATTAAATCTTTAAAAGCATTAATAGCCAAATACATTAAAACCTGTTAACATCTAATAAAAAATCTTTCAACTAATCAAGAGATGTGGTAGCGGCTCGACGCCAAGTATTAAATTGAATATACAGTTGTTCTACATAACAAGAATTAGAATAAAAAATAATTATGAGAAAAAATTTCGATACAAAAAAACTTTCAAACAAAAAAATTAGATTGAAAAAAAATTTCGGCCTAAGTACTAGGCGAGTTTGTAACCATGAGTGATATATTATGTAAATGAAGCGAAAAAACTCTCCAAGTATTTCGGTCAAAATTTTTTTTTCAATCTAATTTCTTCGTATGAAAGTTTTTTTGTATCGAAATTTTTTCTCATCATTAAATTTTATTCTTATTTTTGTTGTGTAGAAATGTATTTTCAATTAGTTGAAAGATTTTTTATTATATGTTAATAGGTTTTAATGTATTTGACTATTAATGCCTTTGAAGATTTAATTTATTTAAGGACTTTTTGTGAAGTTTAGACTTAATATTTGGGCAGGCTTGAATTGATATCTTCTGCGAGATTATTATTTGATTGGTAAATTTTTGTGAGGCTCTTATAACTTTTCGTAAGTTTTTAATTTATTGAGAAAATTTTTGTGGGATTGTCCTCTAATTTTTTGAGAGATTTGATGTGAATCAGAGAATTTTTGCAAGCTTGATTTTTTTGCGAGAAAATCTCTTTTATAACTGTTTGTGGCGGTTTTGTGTTGAGAAGGGGATTTTTTACCGGAACAACTATTTCGGGGGAGTAAATGTACTTGTCTCAACTTTTTTTACTGCATTTATACTATTTTTTGCGTATATATATATATATTGGACTGATGCAAAGAAAAATTTCAATTGTTTTCTCACGGATTCACGTGCTATTGTTAGACATTAATAAAACAAAATTTCTGTAAAAATCTGCGCTCAATTGCTCAATATTTAGAGGTAGTTATATTGTCTTTTATGTATGGTTTAATTTTTTTTAATTTTTACATTGATTTCATTCCAAGTAGATACAATCACTGCTTTAAATTACAATATAAATCTTGTTTGACTGCTATTTTGATACGAAGGAGGTCATCGACGATGAGAAAAAAGTCAAATCGTAATACATATCGAATCCCGAGGAATACAGAATAGAAAAATTGCCTAACTCAAAAAAAACCTGACACCTGAAAAATTTTTATACGGGAATACTAAAAATCAAAAATGAGAAAACTGATTGTAGAACAACGGTGGTGAGCTTGAAATTGTTTGAAATAAACAATTTTCTGAAATAGCTTGAAAAATTGTTTTGGAAAAACAGAAATACTCCCGCGGCTGCAAAGATTTTAATGACCTTCGCTGAGAAAAAATATTGTCGGATGAACAGGATGTCTCACGATGGGTTTCTAAAAAAAAATATGATGATTAGAATATTTAGATCATACTGCATATTTATTCTGACCGAGAACACTGCGGTTGAATCAACGAAATATCTTTGAACAATAACATCAATGCTATTGAATTGACTTTTTTTTCTACAAAAATAGTAGCGAATTCCAAAATATGCAACATAATTATTGAACGAAAATGAAACAGATACATAAATAAAAATAGAGAAGGAGTCATTCAATTTTCTGGTCAATATGAGTTGGCATTCGGATTAAAAATCGAAAAGTAATATTGAACTATTAAATGACATCGGTCGCATTATGAAATTTTTTCTCACACTTCCATTAAAACGATAATTACTCGAAAACTTCAAATGGCATGAGCGTTTGAATTTTGTTCTATCAACTTGAAATTGATTCAACTGTGTGATGAAAAAGTTAAAAAATTAAAAATTTTATTTTAGATTTTTTAGTATCAATCATCTTTATGCTTTGGGTTTTCAAGAAATGAAAATGTTTAAAAGTCACAATTACCGTGGGAAAATAATTTTTAATGTCATATTTATTAAACCAAATGCTTGAAACTATACATGTAAGAAAATCTCTTATTGTGTCACCAATGGTTAAGGTGTAAGTAGGGCACTCGCTGATGTATCAAGTTATTGAATAAAAAAGGAGGAAGTCTCTAGAATACAGTTAAATTCGATTATAATTATAATATTTCTTAATTTTATCTAATACGTTATACGTTTTTTCATTACCTATATTTTCCGTACGTCCATTTAGCATTCCATTATTACTTTCTGATTTTTATTTTTTGCATGTAAAGTACTTGTCCTACCGTTAATTAATATTGAGTAGAAAAACTTAATGCCTTACTGATTGAATAAATTTTTTCTTTTTTTATTCATGAAGGTTTTATTCGATACTGTTCAAGGTTCATTACTTCTTTTGATAATTTAAAAAATTGATTTATTTTAATTGTTCCTGCATATACACTTTTCGGGTGTCAGTTTTTTTTAAATCCGACAATTTTTCTATTTATTGTTACTTGTGATTCAATATGTACAATGACTTCTTTTTCATACGCGATGATAACCTCCTTCTCTGCGATACTGCAGTCGTACGAGATTTACATTGTAATTTGATGCCGTGATCATATTTACTTGGAATGAAATCAATTCAAAATAAAAAAAATTAAAACATACATAAAAGTTGATATAGCCATCTCTAAATACTGGGCGATTGAGCTCCATTTTTTACAGAAATTTTGTTTCATTAATGTCTAACAAAAGCACGTGAATCCGCAACAACAAAAAATTGAATTTTTTTTTGCATCATTCTAATACATATGCTTATAAATTTGAGGCTGCTCTCATGAAGCACACTTATCGCTGAACACTCATTAAAATCTTAAGGACTGGCAAATACGGACGAAGGAAGCAAATTAATATAAATTGAACGTCGAGAAGTTTAGTACAGGGTGCACGAATTGCAAAACGTTGCGATGACGGATTCGATTGGAACTCTCCCGAGGTGGCTACCCCTCTCCCTCCCGCTCCTCTCACTGTCTCGTTATTAATTTAATAACCGACTCTGACAGTTCTATAATTAAATTGCTAATTTATCCGGGGTCTTGCGGGACGAGGAGAACCAATGAACTGAGCGCCCAACGAACTCATACCCATGTCCGAAGGTCTGCGGCGGTGAACGA
This sequence comes from Rhimphoctona megacephalus, assembly GCA_963989365.1. NCBI lineage: Eukaryota > Metazoa > Arthropoda > Insecta > Hymenoptera > Ichneumonidae > Rhimphoctona > Rhimphoctona megacephalus. The sequence continues at coordinate 24,696,505 of OZ022417.1, forward strand.
GCTCCACTTTCTACGTACAACTGGACCGAGAGTTGAGTATCCTGTTATAAAGCCTTCTGAAGGATTGGTGAACTAAATATACGTGGTGTCTTAATGCACCTTCAAAATTCAATGATCAACGGCCTCAATAAATTTTCAACAAAAGATATCGAGAGCAATATATAATTTTTTTTGAAAAATATGAAACCATTATACCCTTCAAGTAAACCTTAAATATTTATTTATATTTCTTATAAAAGCTAAAACTATATAGTATATCGGGATTCTTATTTGGAACCAACGTACTCGGGTCCAAATTGTCAGGTCTATTCAGGTTGTGAAGCAAGAATACGTTGTCCAAGCCCTATGGAACCCCTATGCACCATATATATATATATTGTAACGGTACGGTTTTACCTCAGCGTCCTTTTTCGTTACGCGTCGGTCCGAGCTCGTTAATTTTTAAGGAGCAGGTATGAAAGAATAGTGAGATTAGGCGGTTTTTATATTTGAACAATTAAATTTTTGGTTTATTCAAATAAACAGGAGAATAAATTCCGTTCGTACATTATTTCTTTATAAAGATGATCCTTTTTTGTATTTGTCGTTGTATTAATTTTCAAAATGCTAAGAATTATTTAACATGCTTCTGGAGACGATGGCAATTTGTTTTGGATTTGTTCTTGGAAACGAACTACGATTTCAAATAATAATAAATCGATTGTAAAAAGTGAATTTCTATTTCGAAATAATAATATTCGGTGTCTTTTTCGTATTCGAATATAAGTATAATAATAAACATATAAATATTTCTTTTCAATTGTCCTTAATAATTGTAAACTCTATATAATCCAAATAATAACTTGATAAATGATTCCATATAATAATAAGTAAGGGTTCAAAAGAAATTAATTTTGAAATTGTTGCATATTAAAGATCTAGTGATTTTTTTACTAGATTATTTCTAATGACTAAGGCTTCAAATATTATTTTTTATGTTTTTTTTTAATTATTCAGTGAAAAAAACAATTTTCTGATTCCGAACAGTAAGAATAATTCTTTTTGAGGGGGAGAAGCCGTTCCACACTTCCAATCTTGAAATTGAACGAAACGGAATGACTCCTACCCTTTTAGTGTGGAGAAAAGGAGTTTCACACCTCAAATCTTGAAAACAAATGATAATCGAATGATTCCTGCCCTCTTAGTGAAAATTTTTAGGAAGGGAATAGTTCTCACACCTTCAATATCGAAATCAAATGAAATTGAATGATTCCTACCCTTCAATGTAAAAATTCTAGGAAGATTTCTTTAGGTTGCTAACAATGTCGGCATACTTCACACTGTTGCTGGCTGCCCGTAACTCTGACCGGTGCTTGTGTGAATATGTTTTTGTTGGTTGTTTTTTTGATTGTCAGGTAACCGGTTACCAAGATTTCCTTGGGACAATGAAGAGGAATTTTTTTTTTATCATCACATGAAATTTTATACGTTGTTAATTTTCAATATATTTCAAAAAAAATTGGTACTGTAATAGTTGAATATATGCTCAATAAAGTATCCTATACTCGATCCTTAAATAATTATTTATATCTGGGTAAAATAATTCCGGAAAAATGACAATTTTTTTGCCCGTCACAGTGGTGTTCCCCCTTAAGCTACGAAGTTCTAATTAGTCACAATCGAAAAAAAAAAAATTAAAAAGTATTGGGTTTTAAACTTAATCCCGCTGTTCTATATGAGATGGGGTAACTAGTATTATTTTCATAGAAGTAACACTAAAACTATACTTTGTTCAAGTATTGGACATAACCTGCAATATTCAGTATTCGAGAGTGAATTCACTTATTCACACTACTTTTTTTATTATATCGAAAACATCAGATTTTGAACCAACGAAACAGCATATGCGGGAAGCTTTGCTTTTTTGCTTTAATTTAAGAAAAAGTGCTGCTGAAAGTCATCGCTTGCTTCAAGAAGCTTATGGTGAACATGCTCTATCTGAGAGAACGTGCAGAGATTGGTTTAGACGATTCAAAAGTGGCGATTTTGACCTTAAAGACAAAGAACGTCCAGGACAGCCGAAAAAATTTGAATATGAAGAATTGGAGGCCTTACTCAATGAAGATCGGTGTCAGACCATTAAAGAATTGTCTGATACATTAAACGTTACCGAAATGGCTATTAGCAAACGTTTACATAATCTTGAACTGGTTCAAAAAGTGAGAAATTGGTTACCACATCAATTAAACGAGAGACAACTCGAAAAGGGAAAATCGATTTGTGAATTGCTGCTTGAACGATGCCAAAGGAAGTACTTTTTACATCGAATCGTGACTGGCAATGAGAAATGGGTTTATTATAAAAATCCCAAACGAAAAAAAGCATGGGCACTATCAGGTGAATCCAGGTCCATCAACGCCAAAACGCAATATTCATGCTCAAAAGGTGATGCTGTGTGTTTGGTGAGATCAAGAAGATATGGTGTAGCACGAGTTGTCGAAACCAGATGAAACGATTACAGCTGTTCGCTATAAACAACAATTAATGAAACTAAACCAGGAATTGAGAAAAAAGCGGTCTGAGTACCCCAAACGTCATCACAAACTAATTTTGCTCTATGATAATGCTCGGCCACGTGTAGCAGAAACCGTAAAAAAGTATATAAAGGACATAATCTGGGAACGCTTACCTCACCCGTCGTATTCACCGGATCCTGAATTTAAAAAACTAGATCTGAAAATTTGATTCATTTTGAAACGCAGCGATAAACCATTTTTGCAAAACTGAATAGAAAAATCTCTTGATTGAGTAAAAAAAACTACATTAACGCTTATATATCTACAGGGGAGACTGGGGCTAGTTGACCATAGGGGTAAGTTGACTAACTCGCAATAACACTCAAAAAATTGACTGTAAAAACGTGCATGTTTGTTATGACGTTCATTGCAACCTCTCGCTCATTCACGTATCTCGACAAGTCGTTTAAAAACAAAAAAAGATTTTCGAAAATTCAGGTACCAAACGAGATTTCGTAGTCGGTCTTTACTATCTCCTGCTGTCATGGTCAATTATCTGAATGCTACAAATTGTCCACTACATTAAAGTACATATATTAGACTGTAGAATTGCATAATTATTTTTTTTTCAATTGTTGTTATAATTTGTGTATACGGCGTTTTGGTTCTAAAAAAGTCGGGCGAGGCAAGTAGGCCAACATTGATATGGGGTTAGTTGACACATATGTAAGCCGACCCAATATTAACATTGTTGTTTCTAATTCGTTTATGTTCAATAAAATACATTTTCATACAATATAAAATTACTCTATAACGTGGATATGCATGTATATATGGCTATACCAGCAAACTTTTTGCTAATTTCATAATCATCCATAAATTCTTTCATACAAATTGATAAATATCAATTTGTTGCATTCTTAAATATAAAATATTGGTAAACATCCGTTTTGTTTTACTTATTTTACTAATTGTTGTTAATATCAGTGAAATGTATACTATACTAAACCTGCCCCTTACCATGAGTCAACTTACCCTACTCCTAGGGTAAGTTGACTCAAAAATAGATTTCCAAAAAACGATTAAATCACCTACTTAATATTCTATAAAAAATCTGAAATAATTATCTGAGATAGTGTAATAAACCCTCTGTTCAGAATAACAATTTGTTTTTTTAAATGTTGTTTACCTTCTTCTTTACAGGCAACAGTCTAAAAAGTTGGCCTACTAACCTCGGTCTCCCCTATGCTACCTATTGGAACGAGTTTAAATTGTTTATTTGATTTATGCAATAGTACATTGAAAATACATAGTTTCGATTTATTTAAGTCTAGTATAATGAGTTATCTATCAGCGCCAATCAATGATAAATGAATGTGGGTACTTATTTCATTCTGGAAGACAGCGATGAAGCATTTTTTTTTAAACTAAAATATAAGAATCCCTTGATCGGTGTAAAGAAAATTTTGATTTCTGCTTTTATGCTTCCTAATCACATGAATTCTTATTTTTATTTTATTCTATTTTGTAATGATCGAAGCCGTCGGTATGGCAGAGAGCGTAAGGAACAGTCCAGTGACGATGAGAAAAAATAAAGGTGAGCCGAGTGGGCTCGATCTCGGAATCCTCGGGATCCCGAGTCTGACTCGGGAGCGCTAACCACTGCGCTACGGCCACCCATATTCTCTCTCTTGCGAGTCACATATTTTCTTGGTTATTTTTATATACTATTGATAGAAATAAAATTCTAATTCCTATTCTTATTTCAAACTCGGAGTCTACTCAATTTACTGTAAAAATATATGGTAGGAGTGCAGGTCAGAAGAAAAGCCAAACAGCAAATTGATATTAATAGGGAAAACTTTTCGTAACAAATTTCTAAATTTATGATGCTACAATCGAAGCAAAGAAAGGGAACTTCTTAGCACACATTTCCCTTAATAAAATGGTAACAATTTGTATCCATTATGTTCCGATGAAGCAAATTTTCATCTCAGAAAAACAGGGACCAAATAATAATCAAAGCCCAGAAGTGGGAACCTTCAGCACATATTTCGTCCAGCATAATTTTAAAAGCGTGTACGTATCCATTACGTGCCAATGACGCAAATTTTAAATCGAACAGCAAAACTGAAATGAATAGAGAAACTTAAAACAACTTTTTAGATTAATGATGCCACAACAAATCTAGTTCGCACCTTTTCATTCTAATAAAAATTTCATTAAGAACATATAATTTTGTTTACGAGTTTTTATAAACTAAAAATGCACTTTATTGTATTTTAATGAACTGGACCCGATATTTGAAGTATAATTTCGTACTCAGCAATAATAATTGAATAGAAAAACGTGTCCAGACTTTTCAACAAAAACTCTTGCAAACTGATGTAATCAGAAAAACGCATTGCTGTATATAAAGAAAATTATACGTGGACACATCTTAAAAATACATATTGATAAAAATAAAACCTGTATCAGTAATATTTTCATAGTATTTTATAAGCACTGATACGAATATGAAAAACCGAGCGAAAGAACCCCATACACACTGCGTACAACATTTTTACAAATTTTGATGCTGTCGGAGAGAGAGCGACCGAAGGGCTCAACTGACCTAAATGATGCAAATTTCGACATTCTCGAAAACGAACCTTGTGAAACTTTCGCTCTATCGATTTGGTTTTATCAGTTTTTAGAAAAACACAAAAGCGGCCAAAGTCACCGAAGTTCACAGTCCATGATCTATTAAGAAATTGATGTTGCATTCCTCAAAAACAAAACCATATCAAGGCCAAGATTAAAAGCAAATAGAAACAATCTTAAAACAACTAATGAAATAAAAACATCATCATAAATGTAAGATGCACACTTATCAATTCTATAAATATTTCATATTTCAGTATCGCTTTCCCATGATTTCATTTATGCGCTGTAGTTTACTGACCAAGGAAAGCCATCGCACCAGTGCCAATATTTTGATTTAACGGTAAGTTATGTTACTCGTTTCAAAACTCACAATGAAAATGAGAGTTGCGATCTTTTCATCATCAGTGGAATCCCTGGCTGAGTCTGAAAAGGCCGAAGCGAAAAAGCGAAAGAACTTGGACCAGACCACAACCTGCAGAATTTTCAGAGCTTGCTGAATTTCAAAATATTAAGAAGAACAGGGACTGGGAAACTGAAAGAACATACAAGATACTGTCAATTTGCAAAACAACTTTTAGAAATAATTTATTCACATCAAACGTAGTTCGCTTAATTTTTAATATAATGCATTTTTAATAAACATAGATTTTTCACAAGTATTAATTGATTCACTCATACACGTACTACATTTATAAAATGTAATGTATGGCTATTAATTTTTGTGTTTTCGAATTAAAAGTTTGCTTCAATACAATGAAATCCTTTATTTTCCTTTCTCACAAAGCACAACGTTCATTTGCAATGTTAGGCTATCAAATTGAACAATCTTTTTTTGGGCAAAGAAATATGAATCTGGAAGAAAAATTTTAATAACATGAATAAAAAAAAAAAATTCGTTGCGTTCCAACGATCCAAACTTTAACACCATTATTTTCGAGTTCACAAATTTTTAGACCGTATAACATTGAATCCAATAAGGTTATAATTTTTCATTTTCCAGCACTTATTCTGGCCACATGAATTCGCGATTTTATTTTAAATAATTTTATATATTTACTAGGGTGTGCATAAAAAAGGCGATATTTTTTTTTTCGTTTGCATCCACCGAAATAAGTTGAGTTATGGTAAAAAAAGAAGCATCCTACAAGGAGAGCTTAGAATTAAATTATTTCGCGAAGCGCATTGCATTTGAAGATTTTCCATAAGAATAACACAGCAAAATAATAGGGTCTCTGAACTTTGTGCTACAACTCTTGAGGAAAAAATCGCACAGAAATATCATTAACATGTTTTTGTAGAGAATCGAATTCCCTATAAAATAGCAATACGCTCAGAATAACCGTTCTATTGTTATAGCTGTTGGAAGTTGGATGGATGAAAAAAAATTATTCAATAGGCTATCACACTTAAATTTTTGCTTAACGGAAAAAAATTGATAGGGTTTTTTTGTAGAGAATTATTTACTTTGCCGAAACAAGTCAATGAAACCATGGAGAAAGTAATCGTTTCATCACTACAAAAAATTCATGTTTGATTGTCAAAAAATATCTATTTTTCTCACTTATAAACTCTTGAATATAAATTTTAACAGAATCTTATCGTCAATTTTGGAAAAAGATTTATTCATTATTGCAAATTAAGCATGATCACGAACAGCAGTAAATAATAAAAAGGACAATGGTTATTCATAATTGCATTGTCTTTACAATGGAGTTCAATCAGTGTTTTTTAGGGTCTGTTTGTTGCAATTGGGATATTTTCGACGATGACTGTGTACTTTGTCTAGGAGGTATTGCAATTACTCTTCGTTTTTTTTTTTCAATGAGCGGTTGTATGCCTCTATTGATGCTACACCATGTTCGGCTACGTCATTAACAATTTATAGTTGTTAGAAAAAAATTAAGCAAGTTAAAAACCTTGTATTTTCTGGCCACGACGGAATATTTACCTCAAGAAATTCATAAGGCAATCCGAATGGTTGGTGAAGAAAAGTAGGCTGTAAAAAAAGTTGAGGCAAGTGCATTTACTCCTCCCAAACAGTAGTTTCGGGTGATCAAAAGTTAAGTCTAGACTTCACAAAAAGTCGTGGAATGAATACATTTTTCAAAAGCATTAATATTCAGATACATTAGAACCCATTATCGAAAAATCTTTCAATTAATTCTCAGTACAATTGTTTCGCACAACAAGAATCAGAATTTAAAAAAAAATCCCGATACAGAAAAAAATTTCGAACGGAAAAAATTTGGTTGAAAAAAAAATTCGGACGGAGTTTTAAAAGTGAGAAAAATAGATATTTTTTGAGAATTAAGCATGAAATTTTCCTAGTGGTGAGACGATTACTTTTCAAATGATCTTATTGAGTTATTTCGCCAAAGTAGACAATTCTCTACAAAAAAAACCTTATGAATTTTTTTCCATTAAGCAAAAATTCAAGGGTTGTAGCCTGTTGAATAATTTTGTTTCATCGATCCAACTTTGAACAGCTATAACAGTTGAACGGTTATTTTGAGCGTATTGCTCGTAAGGACTTTTTTTGTAGGGAATTCGATTCTCTATAAAAATATGTTAGTGACATTTCTGTGCGATTTTTTCCTCAAGGGTTGTAGCACAATGTTCAGACACACTATTATTTTCCTATGTTATTCTTATGGAAAATCTTCAAATGCAATGCGCTCCGCGAAATAATTTAATTCTAAGCTCTCCTTGTAGGATGCTTCTTTTTTTACCATATCTCAACTTTTTTCGGTGGATGCAAGCGAAAAAAAAAATATCGCTTTTTTTATGCGCACCCTAATATTTACACATATATAAAGTCCATCAAATACTTTTTTTTGTATACTGAACAACACTCAGATATAAATTCCTGACTCTCACAGCTGACACAACAGCGATATATAGACCGTTCAAACTTTTCGCGCTATACATACAGAGGGAAGATGTAGTCACAGTCGGGACCAATTAGAAACTTGTCGCTTTTGTCGTCGGAGATCGGCTTTGGTAGAAATGGGTTGTGATGGGCATCAAGAGGCCTTTGCGTGTGTCATCTGCGCGCATATACCATTACGGCAAATTCTTGAATGTAGTAGAAACGAGCATAATCCTAAGCCTGCGCAAAGTTTTTCTCAGCGATTACGCAACCAATTGTGCTGATTTTAGGCTCAATCGAAAAGCTCAATTAGTCAAAAGTTCGCTTTTCAAGCCGCCAAATGTCTCCTACGTTCTACAATTAATGAAATCGTCATAAAAATTTTACCTCCACCACCGCGAATCGTTTTATTAGGAGAAAAGTTTACTCGTCGAGAGCTCGGAAGAGCGCTTTAAATGTACTTGTCCCAAGATATTACCGAGTCTCTTGATACTAAAACGATACATATATATATAAAATTAAATAGTTTTGTACGATTAAGTAAAACGGTGCACTGAAAATACTACTGATTAGTGATCAGCGTGCCGGACACTCTATGCATCCTAAATATAAAAACCGAACGTATTCTTAATCTGCATCAGTGTTATGTGCAATTGTACCTGTACCAGATGCGAAACACGTTTTTTTCACAAAATGACGGCATGTTAAACTTTGATTATCGATTTTTCCTATGTTTTTTTTCCTTCTACCGGTCTTAGAGAAAAAAGTAACAATTATTTCGAGTCAATACTGGTACCATTGCTGTAAAACCATCTACTGAAAATGTGTGCCAAATTTGAACTCAACCGGCCAACTGGTTATCGAAATATTGTGGTTGCCAATGTAAAGAGCATATTTTTGAAAAAACCTCTGTGAAATTCTTAATAATTTTTTTTTTATTTGTATGTTTTCTTTAAGAATCACTAAATATGTGTACAAATTTTCAGAAAGAAAACTCGAACAGTTTAAAATTTATTCTCTCCTAAAATGCATCTTGAAAAACAGGATTCTAGACAACAATACTCCCTTAAAATTGAAAAAAACTGGTGGAAGTAATCTGTTTTTAATTTGATGCATATTTTTGCATGAAATTACGTTTGAAAACGAAAATTCTGACCCCCTCATGCATTTGATTTGCTTGAATATTCAAGGAGTTATACATGTATCTGAAGAAAAAGGTCGAGAAATTTTTCGAAAGTTCGTCTTCGATGAACGTGTTCAGATACATTTTTTTCCAACATCAAGTTGCAGTCAACGACCATTAAAGAGGAGTCATTGAACAAAATAAGTAAAGAAATGCAAAAGTCAATTGACTGTATTTTTGACATTAAATGCCCCATATGTATATACGTAAAATTTACTGCTTATAGAATTGTTGACTGCTGATGATATTCATAGTTGGTATGTTTGGAGTTGTCAAAATACATTGATAGCACTATCAACTTCATAGGTCGAAAAAAATGTCACAATTTTGTAAAAACGCCAAGTTCAGGGACCATGATTCGGTGGCTACGACCAAAAAGCTGCTAGAAGCCTCGAACGGCATCACATAAATGATATCTCCGCACTACATATAGCTGCAGCATTGATTTTCTTTTTAACGGAGAAAACAATAAAAAATAATCGTCAGCTTTATATTTCTCAGAACGTAGCAATTTATGTAAAACACCAATTTCAAATTTCAAATGTCGGGTTAGAACACGGGCCTTGCTATATATAAATCGCGGTAGCTATCATATCTTTGTTTTTCTTTTCATTCGAAAATGTACTTGTCCCGATTCGCTATCGCGAATCTTTAATAAATTAAAAAAATAAAATAACGGGAAAACTGAAAAAGTTAGTAGAAAAACCAATGAAAAGATGAAAATAACTTATTGGGTACGTGTAACTCCCTTAAACTTTCATTTTTCCGATCCGCAAAGTTTGCAAGAAAATTTTTAAAGAAGTGATTATAGTATGTAATAGGAATTGACTAAAAAACAAGTATGTAACCAAAAATCATAATCAGAATCGTGAACAAAAGATGGAGGAGACTTTTTCCGACATTCCCTAAATTCGATTATGTTTTTTGGCTACATATTTTTGGAATGTAGAAGTAACGAGAAATATCCCTTTCATATAATGATTGAGTTGGAGAATATGAGTGCAAAGTAAACAAGAGTTGTTTTACTTCCGGAGTTTGTCTTACGTCTCGTAAGACAAGCAGAGCTGTTTTACTTCCGATTGCCATCAATGAGTTTTTAGTGTGTCCGAAATTTACTTTTTGTGATACCTGCCATGAAAGTTTCATTTTCGATTGATGTATAGCATGCGGAAAGTGGCTTATTTCTCAACGATTCGTCTTTTTTCATACTTTTGTCTTACAGCGAAAAATGTTGAATTAGAGTAAGAAAAGAAACATCTTAGAAGGAGATCTTAAAATAAAATTATTTCGATCAGCGCATCGCATTTGAAGATTTTCCATAAGAATAACACAGGAAAATAATCGGATCTCTAAATATTGTATTACAACTCTTGTGAAAAGAATCGGACAGAAATCCCACTAATATATTTTTATATAGAATCGAATTCCCTATAAAATTCATCCTCATGAGCAATTAGCTCTGAACAACCATCCAAATGTTTTTGCTGTTCGAAGTTGAATTAATGACAAATTTTTCATTTAAACCACGATCACACTTAAATTGCTTATTTTACAGTCAAACTTCCATAAAGTTTTGATAGACAATTCTTTGCTTTACCAGAAAAAATCAAAGACATCATCGTGAAAGTATTCCTCTGATAATTAAAAGCATCTCTCGTTTTATTTTCAAGATATATCCACTTTTCCTGCTTACACACTGTCAAACATAAACTTCAATAAAATATTAGTGTCTGTTTTTGAAAAAGCTTTATTCATTGTGCCAAATTTAGTATAATCAGGTATGACAATAAATAATAAGAACAACGAAAATTATTCATTCATTGCTTTTAACCTACTATTATTTAGGTTCTTTTGTTTTTGTTTGTATTTCCGGATTTTTTAAGAAAGAAAGCAAATTAAAGGACCTGTATTTTCTGGATATAAGGTAAATGTACCATATCCCGAGAGTTTAAGACTCCTTCAATAATGCAATGAATTTGTAATTGTTTTATTAAATAAAGTCATACAAAAATTATTCTAGCACGGTAATACGTTAATTTCCTTTAATATTGTAAAATTTCAAACACATAAAATAACATTTTCATTCTTTTTTTGACGAATTTGGGAACCCTATAAAAGTATGTAAAGTCCGTAATAAAAATATGCCGCTGTCACTCATTCCGTGATATTATAGGTTTGTTCGTGCCAGCTGTACTCTACACTCGCGAGCGTAAAAGAAACTAGGGTAGTGTACTAAGGAATGCTGGTGAGTGTAGAAAATGCCCTCGAGTGTAGCCACGATAGCGCGAATGCAATAGTGCAGAGAGTATTGTCGGAGAACGGGCCGCACAATACCCTCCCTGATCGAACACGCGAACGAATTTTGCACGATCGACAGCTTACGTAGTGGTCAAGAAGGTTCCAGACATTACAAACCCTTTAACTGTGCATATTTTTAGAAAAAGGGCCACTTCCGGTTTGATATTACGTAGTAAACCCCCCTTAAAGATCGCGAGGATGAAACTAGCTCCAATCGATAGGGGAGGTCGAGTACGTTGAGGGAAAACGGAGGTGCCACCCCTCACCTGTGCAATTAGGGCGGTAGCCATGCTTAAATGTGACTCATGTTCGTGACGGAACTCCCACATCAAACACGTGATTTTTTTTTTTTTTAATAGCAGCTGGACCTTCCCTGAATATGAAAAAACCCGGGTGCCACCGCTGGCCTGGTCTGGAAAAGCTGTCAGCCAGCCCAAAGTCACCCGACTTTTAGGACCCTTGTTCGAATGCAACCATACTTCCCTCACGGAACAGACGGCTGCTGTTTTTTTTATATATATAAAGCTCAACATTTAGATTTCACGAAAAACACAAGTTGCCATCGCTAGCCTGGTCTGGAAAAGCTGTCAGCCAGCCCAAAGTCACCCGACTTTTAGGACCCTTGTTCGAATGCAACCATACTTCCCTCACGGAACAGACGGCTGCTGTTTTTTTTATATATATAAAGCTCAACATTTAGATTTCACGAAAAACACAAGTTGCCATCGCTGGCATCGAAAAAAATGTTCTGCTAGCAGGGAGGGCCGGACAAAGTGGAACACCCGGGCAAAGTGGAACACGTCCCCAAGGAAAGTGAATTTCTTTTTTCAGTAGAAAACTGAAAAATTCGATCTTTTGACTCAGGACTGCGTTTAAAAAGGAGTATTCGTTGAAACAACTGATATTTCTAACATAAAAATTAAAATATATTTATTCATAACAAAATGAATATTCAACGAAAATTTGCATGAACAAAAACTTCTTTTGCTGCAAAACTGAGATGTGAATATCTGACTAGCGTAAGAACACTACTAACAGTGCTGTAAGCATATTCGAAAATGATTAATTGTTCATTAAACTGATGCCAAATGTTTTTTATTTTTAATTTTCTTGCTCCTACTCGTGTTGGACATTGATGAAAAAAACCTCTGCTAAAAAATGAACTCAATTGCTCAATATTCAGAGGAGACTCTTTCGACTTTTATTGATATTTTAATTGTTTAGAAATGGCATTAATTTTTCAAAAATAGACGTTAATATTTTATTGAAGTTTATGTTTGACAATTTGTAAGCAGGAAAAATGGATATATCTTGAAAATAAAACGAGAAATGCTTGTAATTATCAGAGGATTACTTTTGCAATGATTTCATTGAATTTTTCTAGTAAAACAGAAAATTGTCTACAAAAACTCTATGAAAGTTTGACTGTAAATTAAGCGATTTAAGTATGATCGCGGTTTCAATGAAAAAATTGTCATTAATTCAAATCTGAACAGCAAAAACATTTGAATGCTTGTTCAAAGCTAATTGCTCATAAGGATGAATTTTGTGGGAAATTCGATTCTATATAAAAATATATTAGTGGGATTTCTGTCTGATTTTTTTTACAAGCGTTGTAATATGATATTTATAGATCCAATTATTTTCCTGTGTTATTCTTATGGAAAATCTTCAAATGTGGTGCGCTGATCGAAATAATTTTATTTTAAGAAGGTTGGATCACGAAATCAAAATAATCAGAATTTGATAAAATTTGGTGATAACATTCTTTGGCTTCAAGTATATAAACACAATTTTTTTTCAAAATGTTTTACCACATGGTTATCGAATAATTGAGCGTTGAATCGAAGTTCTTATGCACGAGATGTATAACTGTATATATGTAAACTCTATGCTTATACACGTGAACTTTAGTGTTCAACTACTCAAGAATTATATATGTGGTAGAAAAATTTTTAAAAATTGTATTGTCATATATATTTTTAAAGAATACATTTACCAAATTTTATTAAATTCTTATCATTTTGAAATTTTTAATGTTTTTAACATGGTTTAGCATGGCAACATTGTATCGTCGCGATGCAACCTCCTTAAGCTCTCTTTCGAGGATGCTTCTTTTCTTACCCTAATTCAAACTTTGTCGCTGGATGTAAGCGAGAAAAAGTACCGATTTTTTCCGCACACCCTAATGTACGTATATCTACATATACGCACGCACGCACGCACGCGCACACTCCCATACATATACACACACACACATATAGGCAGATCCATTACTTTTCGATCAAAGGATGTGCACTTGGGTCAGCGAATTGGCTGCCGATTTTTTTAAGAAAGTAGGTAAACAGAAAGACGATCCTCAAAATTTGAACTTAATATAACCAAATCCGGTGACTGTAGAATTTTTCAAATTTTGAAAGTCAATTTTTTAGTAATTTTCACGATTTTTTCACGCAAGCTCTATGGAGCTTAAGGCCTCGAATAAAACGGCATTTCCCTTCTCTGACCTTGTATTTTTGAGAAAAAAATAGTTTTTCACTCTAAATCAAAATCCGGTTTCATTGGGACCCTTTACCGTAACCAAAATTTTAATTTTACAAAATTTTTTATTTTGTAATTCTAGCAAAATTTTAGGTAAATCTGAAACGCTGCCAGGTCAAGAATGTTGTAAGTAGACGACTAACCGATGGCTCCAATTTTTCGTCTAGGTATGTTCTATCGTTATCTACTCTAATTTTCATGTACTACCACGTTCCTTTACATTTACAACAAAAAATGTAACTGCCAATTTTGTAGAGGAAAACCTAGCACATCAAGTTTTTGTGTAGTTTTTGCTGTAAAATTGTGTAGTATGTACGTGTAGAAACGTGTATACGTGTGCACTTGTACGTGTATTATTTTTCAGAGACAAATGGAGGTAAGTTATGTATGTTTACATTGGACCTACGTTCTTTGCTACAAAAGTCTACATTTGACTACCCTCTGACGTCATCGTACAGTTACCTAGTAAGTTTTTCTCCCTCCTTTTTCCAAAATGTCGAAGATTAAATTGCAGACGGAGATAAAGATGGGCGTCAAGGTGAAGGTTAAGGTGAAGGTAAAGACGAAAGATGTGTGTGTGTGTGTGTGTGTGTGTGTGTGTGTGTGTGTGCATATGCGTGTGCGTGTGCGCACCTCTTATAGCAAAGATTGGCGGCAATATGTAAGAGAACGTCAAGGGACAATGATTGTCCCCTTACTGCGTACAATTAATTCATACAACGAACTTGTACGAAGTAATTAACTATATTTATGAACTAAGAATATATTTATAATATTTACATGTACTTTTTTCGCTATTTGCACTGTCAGTATCCAGTATTTCACGATTACACCATTTTACTCCACTCAGATTCACTATTTACGAATTTATCATTTTACTATTTAGCACTTCATTACTTTACTATTTATTATTCCCGAAACAAAGTACTATCACGTTTTCAAAAAGAAGTGATATCTTTGGAAAAAACTTTCAAAAAGTAAAAAAAGAAGGCCAAGTGCTAAAAAGTCGCGACCTTATTCATAAAATGACCATTCTATATTGTTGTTATTACATTAAAATAAAAACTATCTTTCTATTCACAACTTTAAATTCCTTTTTGTTATATACAAAAAGTTACTTCACCTCGGAAAGAAACTACTAAAAAAATGGTGTTCTTGATTTGAAAAAAAAATTAAATCATTCTAACATAGCCATGCACACGCACATGCACACGCACACTCACTACACACACCACGCACATGCACACGCATACTCACCACACACACCACACACACCACGCACCACACACCCTACGCACCACACACGCCACACACCATACACACCACACACCACACACACACACACGCCTCATAACACACATCCCCAACCTTATTTTAATTATCGTGTATATATACGAGCCGCTACCGCGTCTCTTGATTACAGTTAGGATATTAATGTAAGGGGATATTTTGTACATGGGATATTTTTACTTGGGATATTATCGCTGCATTATTATTGCATGGGATATTTTAGTCGGACGCCAGAGCTTATAACTTAGCTGGTAGGTGGCGACGAGCCCCTGTCATTCGCGTCCGTCAATCTTTTCTGCCCGATGCTTTTATTATCTGCTTTTATCATCAGGTTACTGACTAGACCGTCTTTCCGATTCAGAAAGACGGTGATAGCAGTGTACTCAGAAATTCCAAGTACCCTGCTTTAAACCTTGATACGGTTATTATTTTTTTACCACAAGAGACGATATATGGGATCAGCAATAGAAGGCCTAATAAACCTAATCGACTTATAGAGCCACATGGTCTCGTGTTCGTTTTCGCAAGCCAGCGCGTTTCCAATAACCATTTAATTCAGTCAATCAAAATTCCTATTAGCCGCCCGAGTCCAATTTGGCTGCGGATATATCGGACATAGCGCGCTCTCATATTAGAAGTTTGCTAGTATATATTGGCCTAGCTGGAGAGCGATAGAAACGAACGAACAAGAAGATGTTGATTTTTTCAAATTTAGTCTGATTAAATCAATTGCATCTCCTTCATCAATTGTTCATCTCTCTAGCCGTTAATCTGACTGAAATTTTGAAACCATCATCTCTAATTATTTTCCGATAAGTTGATAATTTCCTTCAATAAAAGAGTGCATGTTATTTAATTTCAATTATTGAAATCTAATTACATTTTATACGTAGACAAAAATTTTATATTATTGAAGTTTAAAATAGTAAAAGTCTTGGAAAACGGGTTTCTTGATCGTTTCAACCCATCGCACCTTGATTCTCCAATTGGTCTAATCTTTGACTCATTTTAATGTAATTAACGTTTTGATTGCATGCTTTGTTTCCACGTCTAACTCCGCATTTCTCATCATCCTTGAGAATCTCGTGCCGACCGTTTCGTACCAGGGCTGATCGGAAGAGGGTTAAGTGTAGAGAGAGAATGAGAAGGTGGAGAGGAGAAAGCGATAGCTGAAATCGTAAAGAGCTGTATAGACGCGATAGAGAGAGCATCAATCAGCTGCAACAAACAACTACTGAGCCTGGCCCAAATGTATTTGTTTCGTCTGCACGCGACTAAACCATTGCAAAACTTAGTAAACTATTCTACTATTTTTCTTATTCTTCCTTTATTAATTCCGTATAGGTACTTCCCAATCTCCTTCTCATCTCCGTTTTTCTGTTTTTTTTCTTTGTTCTCTTCCTCTCTCCCTTTCTTCATTTGCATAATTAAAATGCCTAATCTAGAGTCGCGGTAGCGACTCGAGACAAATACATTTAAAAAGAGGGTTCGCTCCATATATACCTGTTCATGACCATGAGTAATACATTATGTAAATTAAGCAAAAAAAATTCGCTAAGTACTTCGGCCGAAATTTTTGTTCAATCTAATTTTGTTCATTTCGATTTTTTCTTCATACTAATTTTTTATTCTTTTTTCTTATTGTACAGAATAACTATATTGTAGAACAAATCTATTTTCAATTAATGGAAAGATTTTTTATTAGAGATTAATAGGTTTTAATGGATTTGACTATTAATGTCTTTGATTACTAAGGCGTTTATAGTTTCATATTATTTAATGACTTTTTGTGAAGTTTAGATTTAATTTTTGGTCAGATTTGATGTGAATGAGAGAAATTTTGCAAGGAAAGCTTTTTTTGGGAGGAAATCGCTTTTATAATGTTTTGTGGGGGTTTTGTGCTTGATGAGGGATTTTTTATCGGTTTTAATATTACGGGAAAATTGCTTTTTAAAAATAAAAAACGAGCGCCAAGCATCAAAAAGTCATGTCCTAAATTACACAGGTGTGTCGTTCCCATAAAAATAATTTAAAACGAAAAGTTGTCAAATACATTCAACCGATTAATATAGCTTGAACGATGTTGAATAGATTATTGACAGCAGAACATTATAATTACGACCGTATTTGTTGGTTATGTTTTTTTATTAAGAGTCGCGGTAGCGACTCGAGACAAGTACATTTACGAAGCGTGTCGCACAAGACACTTTTAAGAGTCGCGGTAGCGACTCGAGACAAGTACATTTACGAAGCGTGTCGCACAAGACACTTTTACCAGAAGGACCCTGATTCTACTTGTTCTCGAAAATTCTTTCTTTAATATAAACTAAATTACAGCATTTTGGAGGGTCATTTAAGTTCACATATTTTTTTTTCTTTTTCTCTTTCGATCGTCACTAATTAGAACTTCGTAGCTTAAATAGTATTAAAAATATTAATGTTTTTTTTTTCATTGTGCCGAAAAATTGAGCATTTTTTCGCACACATTTTGATGCGTAACTGCCTTTTTCACAGTCGCTATCTAGTGACACTAGTTAGTGATATTGGTAGAACTCTGGTAATATTCAAACGATCGCTGGATATGACAGCTAACCGACAACCGTACTATATTTTTGAACAGTCATGAGGTTATAAAGATCGCGGTTAGTTTCGATCGACTTTTGGTTACAGTGACTTTTATTATAATAAGAAAGTGATAGTGCGAAAATAATAAAGTGCAATTCATTTCAATCATCTTTCGAACAGTGCTTGAACAAATATGTATTTTTTATTATTTTTAAGCCTGTAATTTTTATTTTCCACATCTAACTCTACAACGGAGTTGAAAACGATACCTTTTCTCTTTTACCATAAAATGTTCCTCGAATGCAATAATAAGGTTAATTCAAAAACCATTCTCCGTTTTTATTTTTTATAACTAAGAGAATGGTGTATGATAAACTCGTATTCGATGATTATTTAATATCTTTGTCGTGAGGTTATAAAGATCGGGATCAGTTTCAACTTTTGGTTAAAGTGACTTTTATATATATAGATAGAAGAGTGATAATGCAAAAATAAAGTGTAATTCAATTAATAAACTTTTGCATAGTGCCTAAATAAATAATTTTTTTATTACCCCTAGCCCCAACAATCCATTTTTCTGAACGTAAACTCTAGAACGGAGTCGAAAACGGTGCCTCTTCCCTCGTCTCTTTTACCATAAAATGTCCCTTGCATGCAATAATAACGTTTATTTAAAAACTTTTCCCTTCGTTTTTATATAACTGAGAGAATGGTGTATGATACCACCCCAGGTTTGAATTATATATGGTTTTGAATCACCCTAGAGTGGTAGAGACCTTAAATATCTGAAAATACTATTTGCACTTGCAACCTAAAATGGAATCAAGTGATGCAAAATAATTTTGAGCGAAAAGATATTTGATTTGAGAAAAAAAAAATTTCATAAGTACTTCACCAATTTTTTTTTTTTTACCTATTGCTCATAAGATATAATTCGTGATCAATAAACATTATAAAAGAAAAACTCGCGTAGTAGTTCGACCAAAATTCTTGTTTCCAATCAAACGTTTGCTCTCGAAATTTCGTGCGCATACTTTTTTGTTTCAAAATCTCGTTTCGTTATGAGTACTTTTATTTAAAAACTTTCGGTGCATTCTGATGCTATTGGAGTATTTCTTCGGTATCATTTTTTATGAAATATTTTCCGATCCGTTGATCTGTTGGCACGCATGTTTCAGTGTAATATCTTTTGAAATTTTTTTTTTACAAAATTAAAAAAATTCAAGTTTTTACTTGTTCGTTGTTCTTTTATGCGTCATATCTTCTCAGAACTACTGTACGTATTAAGTAATCTAATAATTTTATAAGTATTGACGATTAATTACGAAGATTGAATTCATTTGAACACTTCTTAGATCAATATTTCACATTGCATTTTTCGTCCGAATATAGTCGCGAAACACCAGCTCGAAATTCGATGATGTATCCATTTTTAGCGGAAACAATTAAAAAATCGCTTGAGCGACCTTTAAAATTTTTATTCAGGATCCAATTCTTGAGAAAATCACTTTTTGATAAAATGTTACCATATTTTGCTGCAAAACCGAAAAAAATGTTAATTCTTTTATATCATTCAGATATGTACACAATATAGACATGTTTAATTGGCAAACTATGAATTTCATATAAAAAAGTCAACAAATTCTCGCAAAAAAACAGCATATATGCTGTAAAAAAAGTTGAGACAAGTACATTTACTCCCTCCAAACAGTTGTTCAGGTAAAAAATCTCCTTCTGAACGTGAACCCTAACAAAAGTTATAAAAGAGATTACCTCTCAAAAAAACTAACCTTACAAAAAAAAAATTTCTGCCGAAGGTGACGACTTGGTGAGTTTTTTCGCTTAATGTACATAATATATCACTTATGGTTACAAACTCGCCAAGTACTTCGGCCAAAATTTTTTTTTCAATCTAATTTTTTGCGTTTGAAATCTTTTTTGTATCAAAATTTTTTCTCATAATTATTTTTTATTCTGATTCTTGTTGGGTAGAACAACTGTATTTTCAATTCGTTGAAAGTGTTTTTATTGGATTTTAATAGGTTTTAATGTATTTGACTATTAATGCTTTTATCATTTTTATTTATTTAATAACTTTTTGTGAAGTTTAGACTTAATTTTTGGGCAGGTTTGAATTGGCATCTTTTGTGAAATTATGATTCGATTGATAAATTTTTGAGAGGCTCTTCTAACTTTTTGTGAGTTTCTAATTTATTGAGAAAATTTTTGTGGGGTTCTCCTATCATTTCTTGAGAGATTTGATATGAATCAGAGAATTTTTGCAAGGTTGGTTTTCCTGGGAGAAAACCTCTTTTATAATTTGTAGTGAAGGTTTTGTGTCGAAACTGAGATTTGTTACCGGACAAACTATTTGAGGGGAGTAAATATACTTGTCGCAACTTTTTTTACAGCATTTATGCTGTTTTTTTGCTTCCATCATACTTTAATAAATACAAAGATAAATGCAAGGAACAGAGTACGAAGGATTATATCGAACGAAAGACTCGAGAATTCATTGCAATAACAGAGATGGAACTTTGGACACTTTCTCTCATTAAAAAAAAAAAAAACAAAAGACGTAACGGTTATTTTTTCCCTTCAATTTTTTCAATAGGAAATCGTTACAGTTCATCGTCGGACAAGAGAGGAAGGTCTTACGAAGCAGAGCGTTCTCGTTCTCGTTCTTATTCTCGGAGAAACAGATCTTCCTCTTCAGGAGGCGATATGACAGTAGATGAGCTGAGCGAGGATGAAAGAAATATGCGAGAAATTCCAGGAGAGAGACAGGATCAGACTCCTGGCGAACAAGAAACCAACAATATCATAACGACGCAGGTCGTATCGAGTGAGACTAAAAGTTCACAGCAACAAGATTCAGAAATAGAGAGGATTCAAGGAAATAATGAAAACGAAAAGTCAAAAGAATCTATGACGACTGAAGAAATTCCCATAGATCCAAAGATTCTCGAAGTTATGGGTAAGAGACTGGAGGAAGATCATAGCCTTGCAGAGTCAATTGCAAAGGAAATGATTGTTCGGTGGGAAGAAATTTTAAAGAGAGGATTACCAACGGACGATACAACAAATTTAATTAAAAAAATATCCACCACCGACCAATGCTACGATAATCGATTCTCCTAAATTAAATCCAGAAGTAAAAGCTTCTCTAACGGAAATGACGATAAAGAGAGACGAAAGAATTGCGGCAAAACAGACGAAGATCGCAGCTTGTTTAGCAGCAGTGGGAAAAGGGTTTCAAGATGTTTTACACGGCAAACAAGAAATAAACTTTACCAGTCGAATGGCTTTTTGGTCAGCAATTGGAAGAAAAGATGAGAAAAGCAAAAGCTCTCGTTACAACAAGTAAGGATTTATAATCGGTACAGAAACAATTTCCACATAAAAATTCAAAAAACTTGAAGACCCCACCCCGTCGAGGATTGGGCATTCACCGCCAGACTTCAACGAACTTCGGCGGGAAGAAATATTTCGGGATACAGAGAGATCATATATATGTACTCAATGAGACAGAAGAATTAACGGAACCGAGAGGACAACACAAACAAGACTCGGAAACAAGAGAATCGTTATTATCGCAGACGGTAGAACCAAGTGTAAGTCAGTTGCCGGCCAGACTTAAATTCTTTCTTGAAATCTGGAAACAATATACGGCTGACAATCGAATTATTTCCTGGGTTGAAGGATACAAAATTCCTTTTACATCAACCCGTTTTCAACAATATACCCCAAAACAAATTAAACGATCGGATACAGGTTACAGAGGTATAGAAAAATTGGTTATTGAACTTCGTAAAAAAGGAGCGATCGTACCACGTTCTGACATTCTGGGTCTATTTCTTTCAAGCATATTTTAATTTCAATATCAGATGGTAGTAAGAGATTCATTTTAAATTTAAAGAAACTGAATGAATTCGTAAAGACTGAACACTTTAAATTGGAAGATCGGAAAACCGTAATCAATTTAATTAGTAATGGATGCTTTTTCGCTTCGGTGGATTTAAAAGATGCTTACTATACGGTTGCCATTGCAGAGGTTTACGTCAGGAGGGTTTTCTTTCTGTTGTTTATCTGGATGATATTTTACTGATAGGAAATTCCGTCGAAGAATGTGATAAGAACGTCCAAGTTGCTTATACGTTATTACAAAGACTTGGTTTCGTTATTAATGAAAAGAAATGCCAATTTACACCTTCAACAAAGTGTAAATATTTAGGCTTTCTTTATGATTCTGAAAAGATGACGATTGAATTGACTAAAGAAAAAAGAGAGAGGGTGAGAAATTTAGTTTTGAAATACAGCAGGGTGCAATCTTGCAAGATTCGGGATTTTGCAGAATTTGTCGGTACGCTCATTTCATGTTGTCCGGCTGTTAGGTACGGGCCGGTTCATACAAAACCATTCGAAAGAGCTCGATATTTAGCCTTAAATAAAAGTAATAATTGTTATGACAAGCGTATGAGCGTTGACAAAGATCTACAAAGAGAATTTAGTTGGTGGAATGAAATAATTCTTAATTCAAAAAACTCAATAAAAGCTCCAAAATTTTGGCAAGAAATTTTTAGCGATGCGTCACTTTCTGGATGGAGAGTTGAGTGTGGCAACAAACGATCGCATGGGTTTTGGGACAATAAGGAACCAAAGACTCATTTAAATATTCTAGAGTTAACTGCGGCATTTTTTGGTCTAAAGTGTTTCGCGAAAGATCAAAGTAATTGCGACATCCTGTTGAGACTCGACAATACCACTGCTATAGCATACATAAACAAGATGGGTGGAATACGATACAAATCTTTAAATGAATTATCAAAAATTATTTGGAAATGGTGCGAAAAGCGTAATATTTGGATTTTCGCATCTTTTATTAGCTCTAAAGATAATTTAGAAGCAGATTTTGAATTGCGTCGTTTAGAAACAGAAACGGAGTACGGAATATCGAGAGAGGCATTTGAGAAAATTGTGGAGGCATTGGGTCAACCTGAAATTTATATTTTCGCTAGTAGGTTAAACGCAAAATGTAGCAAATATGTCTCTTGGTTACGGGATCCCAAAAGCATAGGTGTAGATGCTTTCACCATTTCTCGGAAAGAAATTTTCTTTTACGCATTTCCACCCTTCGGAATAATCAGAAGAGTTTTAGAAAAATTAAAAGAGGAAGGCGCAACGGGAATGGTAATAGTCCCAAAATAGCCAGCATAGCCCTGGTATCCTGTATTTAGGAAGCATCTCGTTACAGAACCTATTTTGTTCAATCCTAATAAAGATCTTTTATTATCCTTGAATAGGAAACCTCATCCTCTCTGGAGAGAACTTACTCTGGTTGCAGGGCTCTTATGCGGAAAGCATTTGGGTTAAACTCTGTTCCAGAGGAGTCGATAGAACTTATGACAGCATCTCTTCGCCCTTCGTCTCAGAAACAGTACAATAGTGCATTACGTAAATGGTTGAAATTTTGTATAAAAAGAAACATTGATCCCTATAGATCTAAGATTAATAATGTTCTTACGTTTCTGACTGAATGGTTGGAAGAGGGAGTCTCTTATGGTTCTTTAAACACTTTAAAATCTGCAATTTCATGGATTGGGGATCCACGAATTGGTCAAGATTAGAGAATAAAGAGACTTTTCAAGGGAATAACGGAATTAAGACCGAATAAACCAAAGTATAATCAAACCTGGGACCCTCAGTTTGTATTAAATATCATGTCTCTAGGAGACAATAAAAATTTATCTTTTGAAATGATAACAATGAAATTAATCACACTTCTTGCACTTGTAACAGGACATCGCATGCAAACTTTTTCTCTTATAAGACTTAATAATATCGAAACTTATGAGGATACAATTCACATAAAAATTCCAGATTCAATAAAAACATCGGGGCATAATAAGAAACAACCGCTTTTGATTCTGCCTAATTATGTTAAAGATGAAAGGATTTGTACAGCAAAGGCGTTAAGATAGTATATTGATCGCACAAAAGATTTAAGAAAAACTAAAGATCTACTTTTCATTGCAACTAAAAAACCTCATGGAACTGTTTCTTCACAAACTTTGAGCCATTGGGTAAAAACAACGTTAGGTAAGAGTGGTATAGACACTCGCATATATTCGGCTCATAGTACACAACATGCATCAACTTCAAGAGCAAAATATAAAGGAATAAGTATAGAGACTATTAGAGAAACGGCGGGTTGGTCGAGTAATTCGAAGACGTTTGCAAAGTTTTATGACAAACCTATAATCGCAAACAAAAACAATTTCGCAAATGCAATCTTAGATTGCACGATCGAGACTTAATTAATGTTATAAATTGAATGTATTGTTAATTGGAAATTATAGAGGTGTTGAAGAACAATAAAACTGATTTTCTCTCATTTCAATTACCAAATTTTGCCGTAACGAACTTTAAACATCTACACGATGATCAGAAGGAAGAGGCGCTAAATACAATTTATCGATTAAACGAACTTACTTGTAAGTGAAGTTCTATCGTAATTGTATGAAGTGCCTCTTCCGAAGATCAGAGTCCCACCCAATGCAGGACCCGATCTCCGAAAATTAGAATTCGATGATATCCCCGAAGCGTTACGGCAGCAGTACTTTGAACGAATAAGCATCACGGAGGTGAAAAGCGCATGAAGCAGCGCATTTATAGTAAAACAAAGAAAAGAGTTTTATAAGCTTTAAAAATGTGATCACTCTGGCATAGAGAGGCAGGTACTACACGATGATCTGAAGGAAGAGGCGCTTAATACAATTACGATAGAACTTCACTTACAAGTAAGTTCGTTTAATCGATAAATTATGGGTTAGGATGCTTGTTCTTACATTTATCAATTATTAGATTATTAAATTTTCAACGCGTGGATGTCTATTCTAATTCATCGCCAATAATTATAATGACAAAAATTATGAACATATAACCGAAAAAGAAATTTAATCAACTGCAGTGTGTAACAATCATGTTATTGGAAGAATTCATCTATATACTGCAGTAAAAAAAATTCCAGGCCGCAAAAATAATAGTGAACTTAGAACACTGTCGAACGAATATAGTTTAAAAACATCTTTCAGTTTAAAAATGGGGAAAATGAAGCAAAGAGGTCGATTGAAAAAATTATAAAAATTTAAAAACTTGTTTTAAACAAATAAAAAATTCCCAACTGTGAAATAATATCGTAGAAAAAATTAAAAAATGAAGTAACAAAAAAAGTTAAATAAAGAAATCAATGAAAAAGATGAAAATAATTCGCTTGATAAGTGTAACTCACTTGCAATTTTATTCTTCTGATCCGCAAAATCTACAATAAAAAAAAGGAATTTTAGCAGCTAGTATAGATATACTAAAAAAATATGTAGCCGAAAATTATAATCAAATTTATGGGATAGGAGAAACATCTCCAAAACTGTGAACAATAAATGGAGGAGTATTGCATTATTACATTTTTTGAATAATTTTTTTTATATTTTCTTTTTTTTAATGTCCACATCATATCTCTTGTTTTACAGAAAATAAAATCCATTAGTCATCATCTACATTGATGTCAAAAATGATTAATTATGCGACCCAATTATCGTCAAAGTCTACATTTTCCAAATAACATGAACGTAAACAATTTCAAAACAATAATGTATGATAATGACCAAAATTCTATAAAAATTCTATAAAAATTCTATAAAAACTATGTGAAAAAAAAATATTACCTATTTTTGAGGGTACCCCACTTTGTCCCGATAATTTTTTTCACTAGCTTTAGCAAAAAGTTTATTTGTTTGAATAGTAACGAAAAATTTCATCCAAATTACTACTAGGCAATGACCTTTATCACAAATTATAATCCGTTGATCTATGGTAATCATTTAATTCAATTCACGTAGAGAAGTTTATTCGATGTTATTATTTTATCAAGTTACAGTCAAATCATACGCAACTCAACCTTCATGTGATTATTGCAAAATTCAATCGATTCTGTGTTTCAATTTTTTTTTTTCAATATAATCAAATATTGCGGTTGCATCACATGAAATACCCTTAATTTAAATAAATTAAAATTTAGCGGCCAAATCGTGGCGTATTTGTTTCAACGACATAACTTCCAATGGATCAACCACCGGGCGATTAATTAAAAGTAACATGTATATTGGCGCAACGCGAATCGTCCAACTTCATCGCGTAATTAGCAATACTCCAATTTTTTTTCAGTGTATCGAGAACTTCAAGAAAATACTTCGTATCCGTTAATAACTGTACCGCCATTAATGTCCATAATTGACGAAGACTGACAAAAAAAAAGGTGGAGATAGAGACAAAGACAGAGAGAAAGGGGGGTAGGAGAAGCGATTTATGGAAAGATAAACTGATATTTCACACTTCATCGGTGTATTTCACAATACAAATTACTCGTCTGCAATTATTGAGCAGGCAAGATATTAATCCTTCTCTTTCTCTCCCTTCCTTTCCCCCTCTTTCGTTCACTCGTTTGCAATTTACAATAATATTGAGCGGCATTCCGTGCGAATAAGCGAGCGTATATATCGAACGATACCTATACACATAATATATATACATATTATACACAACGTAGCTAAAATGTTCTCACTGGAAAGCAATATGAGTGAAGTACACTGCAATTAATATATCTTGATTAGTTTTCAACAGAGTTACCTTGTTTTTCTCTCGGTCCCTTAGATCTCGCGCCACCTCTCCCTCCCACCCACTCTCCCTCTCCCACCCTCTCTCTCTCTCTCTCTCTCTCTCTCTCTCTCTCTCTCTCTCTCTCCCTCTCTCCCTCTCTCTCTCTTTCTCATTCACTTTTCTTTCTTTGTTACTTGTTATTTTTTTCTTTCTTTATCCAATAAACGCTGTCTTTCGTGTTCTTCGTCTCCAACGCTTTACCCGCCATTCCCCTCGCCGCTCGAACTTCTTTCATTTAGTTATTGCTAATAAGTAATTATATTGTTCTACAGACTCGAGCGCAAAGCGGAGGTTCCTTTTTTAACATCCCCGACGGCACCGCCTGGTGAAACTCTCTTCGAGAATGCTTTTTCTATCTATATATAATACTCGGGCCTCTTTTCTTCTCTTCTTTTCTCTCAACTGTTTACGAAGTCATCAACTTATGTTTTTTCTCTCTCTAATTACGATTTTTTACACTCTTCATCAAGAATTACATGCCTGCCCTTCTCTTCACTCGCATTCTCTTGTTCCCTCCTCATCCGACGATCGTATCATCAAAGTTCCCTAGCTGGGTCGCTCACGAGGTCAATGAAGAAATATTGCAACCTCTCGCAGAGGTTGCACACACACTGAAACGTTTACACACACTGAGAATAGAAATTTGTTGAATCAACAAATCCTGCAGTCACGGGGAGCGAACAAAACATTCACTTCATGATACTACATAATCCAGTTATTTCAAATTACAAAAAAGAGTCAATCGAACTAAATATTTTGTTTCCCTGACTGCAAAACTGACATTGTTTCTGACTGAATATTTATTTAAATCAAATAATTATTTAATTGGGTCAAATAATTACTTAATTGAATCAAATAAACAACGAATATTTATTTTACACAAATTGATATTAATTTGTTTGTTTTATATCCAAATATGTATAATTGAATCTCTTACAATCCGTAAAAATGTATTTCACTAATTTCTCATCAATTATGATGAGACCAATCAGTTGACCATGTAAATTTGTGAATCATTAGACTCCGATGGATTTCTCATGGGAATGTAACCCGTGGCAGTTATAAACGATAGCTACTTAATTCTGGATCAGAATCAGTTGGAACGTCTCATCTTACCCGATTTCCGCAATTTATATCCGTCCAGAGGCCACTGTGTATGCAAAAAGAGCCTCGGCGCTCTGCGCCACGCGATGGCCGGACCGAGAAGCTACTCGAACGTTCATTAACTTTTTCAACAACCCATGTAGTTACATTACCCATTTAGATTAGTTAAAAAAAAAATTGTTTGGAAAAAAAACGGATCGATAAATATTTCATAAAAAATGACACCGAAAAAACATTTCAATAGCATCAAAATACTAACAGTTAGGGTGAGTTGTTCCAACTTCTAGATAGCTTATCTGGCGGTTAAAAGCATTGATTTGTAGACCTTTAACTGCCAGATAGGCTTACCTAGAGGTTGGAACAACTCGCCCTTAATAAAAAAAATTAAAACGAAATGATATTTCAAAAAAAAAAGTATGCGCACAAAATTGCAAGGGCAAAAGTTTGATTGAAAAAAAGAATTTTTACCGAAGTACCGCGCAAGTTTTTGATAACATTTATTGATCACGAATATTATATCATGAGCAATTGGTAAAAAAAAAAAAATGGTGAAGTATGTATAAAATTCTTTTTGTCAAATCAAATATATTTTGCCCAAATTTGTTTCACATCACTTGATTCCGTTTTCAGTTTGTTTCGTTCTAATTGTATTTTTATTTCAAAACTTTTCATACATTTTAGTTCTATTAGAATATTTCTTCATGTACTTATTCTCTTTTTGAATTTGTGAAACAAACAAATTTATACTAACAATGTAGCCGGCTAAAAAAATTTCGATGAAAAAAAAGTTTCGACCCAAGTACTTAGCGAGGTTATGATAACGCTTATTAATAATCCATAGTACATTGTGAACATTTAGCAATGAAAAATGATCGAACTTCTTTAAACCAATTTTTATTCCTAATAAAAATTATTTTTGTTTAATGCCATGTAAAGTACCGACTGAGCTGCCACGAGTGCGAGAGATATAGCTGTTTTTACGTTTCCAATTTTTCTTATAAACAACATATATTTGGAAAAAAATAGAAAACCACACAGTGATTCTCGTTGTTTGCTCGAAATATAATCGATATAGGAAAAAAGATAAAAAAACAGTCTATAGTAGAACAACGGTTTACGAGGTTTGCACCGTCCGAAAATCGCGTAAACCGTTCGGTCGGTAAAAAAAGTATATTCAAATGAAATGACACTTGACTCCCGCGCTATCACTTTAACTAAACATCAAAACTGATGTGATGAGGTTGATCACCATTAATAAAAAATGACACTTCTCGCACTACCACTATAATCTACTAACCAAAAGTCACGAATGTTCCTCTAACGAAAAGTCAAAACCGATTCGAAAAAAATATTGGTCAGCTGTCACATGCACGGCTTTATAACCGCTCCATAAGATCAAAAGTCAAAACTGATTCGAAAAAAGCATTGTCACATCCGCGATCTTTATAACCACTCTATCTAGAGTCGCGGCAGCGACTCGAGGCAAGTACATTTATAAAAGAGAGTTCGCTCCAAGACTCTTTACAGCGAGGACCGCGTTTCCAACTGTTTTCGAAAACTTTCAAAAATTGTTTTCGTAATATTTAAATAATTACGATATTTTGGAGGATGTTGCGGGTTCACGTATTTTTTATTCTTTTTTTCTTTCGATCGTGACTATTTTGAACTCTATAGCTTAACGCGTATTGAGGATATTAATATTTTATTTTTTCGTTGCATCAAAAAATTGTGCATTTTTTCGCACACATTTTTGATGCTTATTTGTTTTTTTTTCGTAGTCGCTGTCTAGTGACACTAGTAATACTGGTATAGAAATCTGGTGATTCGTGAATAATACACTGACTATATACCTATATATTTCTGATTGACTTTCCGTTTATTATGGTTTTATGAAGTGACAGTAGTGATGAGGTTATAAAGATCGCGGATGTGACAGCTGACCAATATTTTTTTCGTCAGTCTTGATTTTTTGGTTTGCGTGACTGTCCTTACTTTTGGTCAACTTTTGGTTACAATGACGTTTATAGATAGATAGACGAGTAAAGAGTGACTTTTATTATTATAAATAGAAGAGTGACAGTGGTAAAATAAAGTGTAATAATAAACTATTGAACAGTGCATAAATAAATAATTTCATTTATTAAACCTAGCTCCTACAATTTTTTTTCCGAACGTAAACCCTACAACGGAGTCGAAAACGATCCCTTTTCTCTTTTACCATAAAATGTTCCTCGAATGCAATTTAATGCAAGGATTATTTAGATTTAGAAATCATTCTCTTCGTTTTTTTTTTATAACTAAGAGAATGGTGTATGATAAACTCGTATTCGGTGAATATTTAATATCTTTGTCGTGAGGTTATAAAGATCGCGGTCAGTTTTAACTTTTGATTAAAGTGAATTTTATTATAGATAGAAGAGTGATAGTGCAAAAATAAAGTGTAATTCATTAAATAAACTTTTGAACAGTCTAAATAAATAATTTTTTTTATTAACCCTAGCCCGAACAATCCATTCTTCCGGACGTAAACTCTATAGAATCATATTTTATATCTATCAGTCTCGTGGTCGGTAAATATTTTGCTACACACTTTTCTTCTACATAGTTTAATTTTTGAGAAAATCAAATGTTACACGTTCTCTTTTCATCAGAGAATAAGGCGTAACTCTCGCTTTTCTCGAAATGTCAAGCGAATGGATTCTAGAGTACAGGAGGGTTTACTCCGTGCAAATTGCATAGGACAGGGTGAAGCCGAAATCGTGACTCGGTGAGGTGGTGCTGGCGACGCTGATGGAACACTGTTGCATGTGTTAGGCCGATCACACACGCATTCGCATAGCATAGCATAACGTAGCATAAGAGATTTCGACCAATCGAGTAGCGTACATGTGTACTATATATATGCGTTTGGAGTTACCCGATTGGTCGAAATCTCTTATGCTACATTATGCTACGCTATGCGAAAGCGTGCGTAATCGGCCTTAGTTCCGCGTGACAACACGTAATTTCACGTGTGTTGGAGGCATTTATACGAACATAACCTGTTCGTCGATACATTTTCAAAAAATCGGGTTCTCGTGCTCATATCCAGGCTGCCCGAGTGGTACACGAGCAGATAAAAAACGACGATATACGAAAATTACGAAAACGAATTACGATTTCGAAAAAAATATTGCAATTCTAACTCACGAATGTAAATAACAAAAATAATACAATTAGCGACGATTCGAGCACGACACTATATACATTTTATTCATAATTTTATTTCAGCACGACAGAGCTGAAATGTGTATATATATGTTTTTCAGTTATATGAAATTTTCGCCCATCCGTACAATTCAATGAAAAAAACATTGAATTTATTAAACTTAGTCCCTACAATTTTTTTCCCGAACGTAAATTCTACAACGGAATCGAAAATGATTCCTTTTCTCTTTTATCATAAAATGTTCCTTGAATGCAATAATAAGGTTTATTTAGACACCATTCTCTACGTTTTTTTGATAACTAAGAGAATGGTGTATGATAAACTCGTATTCGGTGAATATTTAAATATCTTTGTCATGAGGTTATAAAGATCGCCGTCAGTTTTAACTTTTGATTAAAGTGACTTTTATTATAAATAGAAGAGTGATAGTGTAAAAATAAAGTGTAATTCAATAAATAAACTTTTGAACAGTGTCTAAATAAATAATTTTTTTATTAACCCTAGCCCCAACAATCTATTTTTCCGAACGTAAACGCTAGAACGGAGTCGAAAACGGTGCCTCTTCTCTATTACCATAAAATGTTCCTCGGATACAACAATAAAGGTTATTTAGAAACAATTCTGGTTGTTTTTTTTTTTTATAACTAAGAGAATGGTGTGAGATAAACTCGTATTCGGTGAATATTTGGTATCTTTGAACAGTCGTGAGGTTATAAAGATCGCGGTTGATTTCAATTTTGGTTAAAGTAACTTTTATATATGGGGCATTCCATATCAAATTGACCTATCAAATGAGTTTGCATCTGCGATTTCGCTACAATTGGAATATGTTTTAGTGCTTATTGAAAGACATTTCTGTGATTTTTTTCGATTTTTTTCGGCCAATAGCTTCGGAGATATCGATTTTTTGAAAATTTGACGATTTTTTTTTCAAATGCCCATAACTTTTTGAAAAATTCATCAATTTTGGTTTTTTTTTTTTAAATTATTCGTTTTCAAACGTAGTTTATAGAAAAGAAACGAATCAATTTCTTCGCTCCAGTCATCTACAGTTTTTTTTCAATTTTGTGTTGAAATCGCGTTTTTGAAGATGTGTGGGTCCTTCGATTTTTTTTTTTTAATTCTCAAAAAAACTTGACAGAATTTGAAAATTTTTAAGCCTAGTCCCATCGTGGGCCAAGTATTTTTACTATATTTTTTCGATTTTTGAAATTTTTTTTTTTTTTCATTGAAAACAATGAAAAAAAAAAAAATTCACACACATAATTACTTGTTAGGTAATATTTTTATTGTGAATATTTATTCACTCTTTCTGTCGTTTAAACAATTTAGCTACTTTTCCTTGATCGAATGAAATCGCGTTTTTGAGAATGTGTGGCTCCTTCGATTTTTTTTTCATTCTCAAAAAAACTTGACAGAATTTGAAAATTTTCAAGCCTAGTCCCATCGTGGGCCAAGTATTTTTACTATTTTTGAATTTTTTCGTTATATGTCGCATGACAAAAAATTACACTTCGTTCATCAATCAATATTTAAAAATACAGTATTTTTCATTTTTGTTATCATTCTTATAATAAATATTTGGTATTTTGATTTTTAATGCTAACGAACGAATTTTACAGTCGTACTCTTGCTACCTTGCATCTTGCATCACAACAGCGCCGTCAGGCGGCGTGGCAATCGCCTTTTTCGCTACTGGTAAAACCTAACTTTACCTAAAAAAAACTGCTGTGTTTTTCACAACATTATCAACTGGTCTTCGCGCTTTTCGTCTAGCCTGCACGGGTGGCAAAAATATTTATTATTGATTTTGTTGTAGGCAAAATTTTTGTACCATGGAAACTTCGAGAAAATACTTTTCTTGTTGTAATCCATTTCAATTGAAAAATCACAATATCACGAAAGGATTGAGGTTAGCCACAGAAAACATGCAGAAAAAACACAGTTTCCTCCGTTCCGACTATTTGTGTTCGAACTGTAGAAAGCAATTCAATCTTATACATGCAAAAGATTCGACTGACAATGATGCTGGTGATGGTATGGACGTCGACGATGATGATGAGAATCAAGCTATTTCCGAATCTCCCATAAGAGGTAAACCATGAGGTTTTTTTTTGTTTTTTTTTTAATCTTTAAATTGTCAAAAAATACCTTATACGGTTTTTTATCATCCGAATTTTCACGTTTCCTCTGTCTTAGAATCACAGCCGATGTCTAGTGAAGAAATTGAATCCCAACCTAGTAGTTCGTCACAAATAAGTTTGGCTTCGCAACTACCCGTTATTAACGATGCGTTGAAAATGTTGAACCAATCGCCAATATTGTCTTACAAAATAGACAATGAAACATACTTAAAAACAAAAATCACCGATACTGCTAGCAGCTTGTCAATCACATTAGGATTGGGGCAAGGTTTTGAAAGCCAATCGGACTCAGACGATTATTTGACAATGATTGAGGCTTTGAAATTGAAGTTTCATGACAAGGATACTAACAAATCTCAAAAAATTCAAATCCTCACTGTGTTACCCCCAAACTGGACCA
Source organism: Rhimphoctona megacephalus (assembly GCA_963989365.1). NCBI lineage: Eukaryota > Metazoa > Arthropoda > Insecta > Hymenoptera > Ichneumonidae > Rhimphoctona > Rhimphoctona megacephalus. The sequence goes on from OZ022417.1 coordinate 24,729,963, forward strand.
TTTATAAAATGTGTAAAGTAATGGGTTCGACAAAATATTTAGCTAAAGCTGCTAAAAGCCTGAGGGAAAAAAATGGAATATTGTCATTGCGCGATCCAAAGCTAGGTAAAAATAAAAGTTTACTCTTTTTTAATATTATTTTATTATTTGTAATTTTACTCATTCTACAACCCTTTTGATTAGGCTGTCGTTTATCTGAAGATATTAAGTTGAAGGTATCAGAGTTTTATGTTGATGATGAAATGAGCATGATGATGCCTGGTATGAAAGATTTCGTTTCCGTACGAAATGAAAATGGCGAACGTGAGCACATTCAAAAAAGGCTTATTCTTTCAAATCTCAAAGAATTATATCAGCTTTTCAAACTGCGTTATCCGGATTATAAAATTGGCTTTTCAACATTTGCTTCGATGCGTCCAAAGCAATGTGTTCTTGCTGGGCCTGTCGGTACGCATACCGTGTGTGTTTGTTCAATGCACCAGAACATTAAGCTAATGATTATAGGTAAGCATACAAAAATTGGACTTTAACTGTTCATCTTTTTTTTTTTTTTCTTTAAAAAAGTTACTATTATTGTTTTTAATCGATTTCAGGTTGTAACTTGGGCAAATTATCGAAAAACCTTGCGAAACCGTTAGTAGATTATCATGACTGTTTCGAAATCGTTATATGCGAAAATCCTTCGACAAACTGCTATTATGGCGAATGTGCAAATTGTCCGGGAATTGATAAACTCGAAGATGTATTAGTGAATCTGCTTGACAACAACTATGTTGATGATATAACCTACAAGCACTGGGTTGCTCATCCTAGAACGAGTCTTGAAACTTTTACAAAAAGTTCATTTGACTTTGTAGAAGATTTTTGTTCTCAGATGATTAATCTTTTGCCTCATGCTTTCATTGCTAAAGAACAAGCAAAATTTCTAAGATACAAAAAAGAATCATTAGAAGTCGATGATTTTATTGTGATATGTGATTTTGCCGAAAATTACGCATTTGTAATTCAAGATGCAGCGCCTGGATTCCATTGGAACAATAAACAGGCGACTATATTTCCAGTGGTGATATATTTCAAGACAGATGACGAATTATGTCACAGAAGTATAGTAATAATATCTGACTGCACTTCTCATGATGCTGATGCAGTTCACGTATTCATTAAAATTGTTATCGAATACATCAAAACTATATCGAAAAGTGCAAAGAAAATTTGCTACTTTTCAGATGGCGCGCCACAGCAATTCAAGAACATTAAAAATTTTGTGAATCTTTATTACCACGAAAAAGATTTTGGTGTAGATGCTGAATGGCACTTTTTTGCCACAGCACATGGAAAAGGTCCTTGCGATGGCGTTGGCGGCACAATTAAAAGATTAGCATCACGAGCAAGCTTACAATTACCATATGATCGACAGATCACGACACCTCAAGAGCTGTATGAATGGGCTGCACATCCTAACAATTTACCGTCTATTGAAATAAGATATTCATCAAATATTGATTATGAAAAAAACAAAAATACTCTGCAATCTCGATATATTCGAGCAAAACCAGTGACGGGTACTCAAAAATTGCATTGTGTAGTTCCAAATAAAGATGAATCAATTACAGTTAAGCAATTTTCCTTATCCGATCAAGGAAAAGTAGTTAAATTGTTTAAACGACAGAAAGAGTGAATCACAATAAACACAGAATACACAATAAAATTATTACCTAACAAGTACTTGTCATTGTGTGCAAATTTTTTTTTTTTCATTGTTTTCAATGAAAAATTTATTATAGAACTTATGTTTCTTAGAATAGTTGTTAAAGTCCTTTCGGAATGATATTCCTAGAATTTTCAAAAATCTTTCGAGAAAAAAAAAAAATTTCAATAATCGAAAAAATATAGTAATAATACTTGGCCCACGATGGGACTAGGCTTAAAAATTTTCAAATTCTGTCAAGTTTTTTTGAGAATAAAAAAAAAAAATCGAAGGACCCACACATCTTCAAAAACGCGATTTCAACACAAAATTGAAAAAAAACTGTAGATGACTGAAGCGAAGAAATTAATTCGTTTCTTTTCTATAAACTACGTTTGAAAACGAATAATTTAAAAAAAAAAAACCAAAATTGATGAATTTTTCAAAAAGTTATGGGCATTTGAAAAAAAAATCGTCAAATTTTCAAAAAATCGATATCTCCGAAGCTATTGGCCGAAAAAAATCGAAAAAAATCACAGAAATGTCTTTCAATATGTACTAAAACATATCCCAATTGTAGCGAAATCGCAGATGCAAACTCATTTGATAGGTCAATTTGGTATAGAATGCCCCATATATAGATAGAAGAGTGATAGTGCAAAAATAATGTGTAATGTAATAAATAAACTTTTGAACAGTGCCTTAATAAATAATTTTTTTTATTAACCCTATAGCCCCAACAATTCATTTTTCCGACCGTAAACTCTAGAACGGAGTCGAAAACAGTGCCTCTTCTCTTTTACCATAAAATATCCCTTGCATGCAATAATAAAGTTTATTTGGAAACCATTCTCTTCGTTTTTAATATAACTGAGAAAATGGTGTATGATACCACCCCAGATTTGAATTATACATGGTTTTAAACCACCTTAGAGTGGTTAAATACATGAAAATACTATTTGCCTTTGCAACCCAAAACGAAATCAAGTGATGTGAAATAATTTTGAGCGAAAAGATATTTAATATGAGAAAAAAAAAATTTCATAAGTACTTCACCAATTTTTTTTGTCTACTGCTCATGAGATATAATTCGTAATCAATAAACATTATAAAAGAAAAACTTGCGTAGTACTTTGGCCAAAATTATTTTTTCCAATCAAACTTTTGCTCTCGAAACTTTGTGCGTATATTTTTTTATTTCAAAATCTCGTTTCGCTATGATTACTTATATTTAAAAACTTTCGGTGCATTCTGATGCTATTGGAGTATTTTTTCGGCATCATTCTTTATGGAATATTTTCCGATCCGTTGATCTGTTGGCACGGACGTTTCGGTGTAATATTTTTTGAAATTTTTTTTTACAAAATGAAAAAAAAAATCAAGTTTTTACTTGTTCGTTGTTCTTTTATGCGTCATATCTTCTCAGAACTACTGTACGTTTTATGTAATCTAATAATTTTATAAGTATTGACAGTTAATTACGAAGATTGAATTAATTTCAACACTTCTTAGATCAATATTTCACATTGCATTTTTAGTCTGAATACAGTCTCGGTACACCAGCTCCAAATTCGATTATGTATCCATTTTTAGCCGAAATCATTAAAAGATCGCTTGAGCGACCTCTAAAATTTTTATTCAGGATTCAATTCTTTTGCATCACTCAGATACATACATAATATAGACATATTTAATTGGCAAGCTATGAATTTCATACCCGAGTACGTACACAATATTGACATGTTTAATTAACAAGCTATGAATTCCATACAAAAAGTCGACAAATCCTAGCCAAAAACAGCATAAATACTGTGAAAAAAACTGAGACAAGTACATTTACGCCCCCCCAATAGTCGTTCCAGTTAATCCCCCCTCCCCCATCATCCAGCGCTAAAATACCGATTCTCACAAAGATCTCTCCGCACAAAAATCCTTTCTAAAAACCAACTTATCATACAAATTTTTATGGGTAACCGCTCTCATTATCTTATCAAATTAAGTCAAATTGTACAGAGGTGATAATTTCATTCTCGTAAATGTTGTGAGTTCACAAAAAGTTGATAAATAAATAGAGATCTACTAAAGGATATATGACCAAGTACGTGGGATTTTATTATGTTTATAAAATCTCCAATAATGTTCACATGCCATTTCTCTAATTAATGCTTTATTACAACGAATTATTATCCTATGTCTTGGAACTACAAGGGCTTTCAAAAAAAAAAAATACAGAATTGCATTAGCCTGCGTGGGGTTAAACGCTATCATACTCTCATTTGTAGTATTTGTAGTATAGTTTTATTGGTAACAAATTGATAAAAGTTTACTATCGTACGTAGAGCGGATACGTACTATTTGGGGGGCGTAAATGTAATTGTCTCAGCTTTTTTCACAGCATTTAAGCTGTTTTTGGCTAGGTAAGATCTAACCGAAGTTAAAACTAACGAAAAAAATATTGGTCAGCTGACAGGTCCCCGTCACTGCTGTCACTCCATACCCATAAGCAGGAAGTAAAAACTATTCAGAAATATATAGGTATAGTCAGTGTCCCATTCACGAAAGATCTCAAATTCATCAGATTTTGATACCAGTATCAAGAGACTCGGTAGAGTCTCGGGACAAGTACATTGACAGCCCTGTCGTCTGCTGGCCCGAGCTCGCCAAGACTATACTTTTTTTTTTGATTTTGATTTTAGAAAAAATAAAAATTTCTTCAAAACTATTTCATCAACATGGTTTAAATTGGCAGGGAATTTATCTTTTATATTTACGAATGTATTCTCAAAATTTTGTTGAAAAAACTGCGGGGACAATTTTCCCCTACTTATCCGGCTATGGCCTTTACACGCATTCCTCATGGCAGAGCGTTTGAAAATTTTACCGTCAGCTAGAAAAACTTTTACAGAATATTTTTTTAATTACAGTAAAAAATTACAAATATTATTACGAAAAAAACAGAGATACAGCGATTGACAATACATTTAATTTATATTACAATGTTTTGACTAGGTTTGCGCATAAAAAAATTTCAATACAACAAATTGGCACATGCCTCATCAAAGAGTTTTACCGTAAAAAACCATGAATCCGCAAATTACATGCATTTCTTATGGGAGGCGTTTGAATATTTCATATTATAAACGATTAAAAAAATATTGTGAATTATTAACAGCATTTGACAAAATTTGTTAGAACCGAAAACCAAGAATTTTGAATATTCAGTTTCGGAGTAACAACAAATTGAAACATGTCCATTAGGCTATTTGTCTCATGTCAAGACGTCAGGGTCGAAGCTTTTTGCTACAGAAATTCAAGGTTCCCGAAAATCTTATCTTTGTATTTTTCAAATACAAATTTTCCGTAATCCTCATGTAGTACTTCCCATGATACTTTCTTTTTTCAACTACTAAAATGGTTCGCGGTAGTGACGGTGGGAATCCCATGATATTTCGGTGAATTGTAAGTAAAAACGAGACCTAGTTTGACCGTTATATTACATTTGGCAGAAAGAAATAAAATTAAGCTATGGTTATTGTTCTTACGTAAACAAAATATTCATTATCGCTTCTGCTTACTTTGGAAAGTTCTTGTTATTTTTATAAAAGACACTGCCGCAACTTTAGACTTAAAACCGTGAAAGAATTTCACAAAAAAAAAGAAATCCGCGGGTAATAACTGTTAAAAAGTTAAAAAACAACGCCAAGTATTAAAAAGTCGGACCTTAGTTATAATCTGATCAGTCTATATCCTTTTGTTTACTTCAAACAAAAAATATTCGATTTTTTCCCTCTCATTTTCCAAAAAAAACTCCTCACTTCTATTCTCCTCTTTTTTATAAAAAAAATTTTCCTCCTCTCCCTCTTCTTCTTACTCTAAAAAATTCTTTTTTCTGCTTTTTCTTCTGTCTTGTTTTTTTTCTTACAAAATAATATATCTTCTTTCTCTTGTCTTGATTATGCTCGTTTCCAAAAAGAATTGAAATCACTATTTTCATATAGCCAAGAACAATAAACGTGAGGCTAAATTACGTTGGAAATTATTTACGGATAGTTCGAGCTAAACAATCATTATTAAACAATGATTGTATCTCATACATGCACGGTGAATGATGTTAAGAAACCAAAAGACAAGTATGAATAGAAGCATATTCCAGAAGCAAATTTTTGTTTATTGTTCGAAAGAAAATAGAAAGGACCGTTTCATTGACCAGAAATAATAGACGAATCACGTAATTTTACGAGAAATTTCGTAGTTCACCGTATAAATTTGCTCGAAATTTAGTCGATCAGAGATAATAATGTACATGAACTACATAAACATATGATGTACGTTCCGCCTAACTTCGATACAGAGACTATGCAAAAACTTGGCTTGCATGGTTAAGAAAAATTCTTGTAAAAACTCCTCGTCCCAACACAAAACCTCCACAAACAGTTATAAAAAAGATTTGGTCCCGAAAAAACCAACCTTGCAAAAATTCTTTGATTCACATCAAATCTCTTAAAAAATTATAGAAAAACCCACAAAAATTTTCTCAATAAATTAGAAACTCACAAAAAGTTATAAGAGCCTCACAAAAATTTACCAATCGAATCATAATCTCATAAAAGATGCCAATTCAAACCTGCCCAAAAATGAAGTCTAAACTTCACAAAAAGTCCTTAAATAAATTAAAACTATAAAAGCATTACTAGTCGAATACATTAAAACCTATTTCTATCTAATAAAAAATCTTTCAACTAATTGAAAATACAATTGTTCTACGCAACAAGAATGAAAATAAAAAATAATTACGAGAAAAAATTTAGATACAAAAAAAAATCAAACGAAAAAAACTATATTGAAAAAACATTTCGGCCGAAGTACTTGGCAAGTTTTTGTGTTTAATTTACATAATGTATCACTCATTATTACGAAGTGGCCAAGTACTTCAGCCGAAATGTTTGTTCCAATCAAATTTTTTTCGTTTGAAAGTTTTTTTGAATCGAATTTTTTTTTCTTAACTATTTTTTATTCTTATTCGTGTTGTATATAACAACTGTATTTTCAATTAGTTGATAGATTTTTTGTAACATATTAATAGGTTTTAATGTATTTGACTATTAATGCTTTTATAGTTTCAATTTATTTTTGTAAAGTTTAGACTTTATTTTTGGTCGGATTTGAATTCGCATCTTGTGTGAAATTAGGATTTGATTCGTAAATTTATGTGAGGCTCTCTTAAAACTGTTTGTGAGTTTTTAATTTATTGGAAAAAATGTTGTGAGGTTATCCTATAATTTTTTGAGAGGTTTGACGTCAATTAGAGAATTTTTGTTAGGTTTTTTTTTTGGGGATGAAATCGCTTTTATATCTTTTCGTTGAGGTTGGTGTTCAGAAGGGGATTTTTTACCGGAACAACTATTTGGGGGAAATAAATGTACTTGTTTCAACTTTTTTTATAGCTTACTAGTATTACGAGATAATGACTGCGAAAAAAAACATGGAAACATCAAAGAGTATGCGAAAAAACTGTCAAAAAATGATCATTTTTTTGATGCAACGAAAAAATCAAAAAATTATATTTTTAGAACGCTTCAAGCTACAGAGTTCCAATTAGTCACGATCGAAAGAAAAAAATAATACATGAATTCGAAACATTCTTCAAAACTGTGTGATTAAATAAATATTAAAGAAACAATTTTCGAAATAATTCGAAAACAATTGGAAACGTGGTGCTCGGAGTAAAAGAGTCTTGTAGCGACCGTTCGTCTTTGACTTTGACTTTGACAAGTGCGGATAACTTTTTTAAATGTACTTGTCTCGAGTTGCTACCGCAATTCTTAATAAACCCGGGAAGATATACCATTGCTCCAATGTTCTGGCCAAATCAATGATAAGCTCAGGGAAAACCCCATACTTTCAGATTTAGCCTCACGTTTATTGTTCTTGGTTACATGAAAATAGTTATTTCAATTGTTTTTGAAAACGAGCACAAACAAGACAAGAGAAAGAAGAAATATAATTAAAAAAAAAACAGGACAGAAGAAAAAGCAGGAAGAATTTTTTCGAGAAAGAAGAAGAAGGAGAAGAGGAAAAAAAATTTAAGAAAAAAGAGGTGAGGAGAATTTTTTAGAAAACGGAAGGGAAAAGAAAAACAATCGAATGTTTTTGTTTCAAGTAAATAAAAGGATATAGACTGTTCACATTATAACTAAGGTATAACTTTTTTGTCTCTTTTCGTAGCTCTATCTCTCTATTATTGTTTCTCGCCCACGCAGTTTTGTATTAAGTGAATTGTTTCTCGAATTTAGCCGAGAACTCCAAGAGAACACATCGAACATGTCTCTATGTCCTAGGTGTCCTTGAATGTGTGTCGACATTGGTGTACCTACAAATTCGTATTGTCCTTTACCCTGTGGCTTTTACTCGTCTCGTTCTCACTCACGAAATTTCGACTGAAAATTATACGTCTCTTCGCTTCTCAGTGATGTGTGTTATGTACACATCACCGGTAGGTGAATTTAATTCAAAGCGGATGCTCCACAGTTAGATAGGTGGTATTTATTTACTACGAGATAGGTTTATGTAGTATATATAGACCCCAGACTCACTCTTGGAAGTCGACGTTGCCGTCCTACTTTCGCAAATGAGATCGTTCCCGAAATTCAGCTAAACGAAAGGTTTTCATTTCGAAAATGTTCCAAAGGCTACTATTGCTCAGGAAGATTTCTCGAGCAATTTTTCCGTATAACTAATAGTAATACCTATACATGTGTTTAAGCTGTCCACCTCTTTTATGCGAGTCATACGTTAAGAGTATGGGTCAGTCGGTATCTCGCCACCGTAAGTGCAAGAGAGATAATTGCAAATTTCGAAAGTGAAATCCTTCGACACGGTTTGACTGATTACAAAAAGGCCCTGTCAGCGGATTTTTGCCATCGTCCCGCGTTCGCTGACAGAGCTTTTTTGTATTCGGTCAAACCGTGTCGAAGAATTTAAATTTCGAAAATTCGAGGTGAGGTTAGGTGACTGATCCATCCTCTTAAATCTCAATCTAACAGCGAATGCAGAATAATTCATAGTGACCTTGCCAGAACTTTTTTTTTTAGATGATTTCGAAAGAAAAAAGCAGCCTGTAATGTTACAAAAAATAAAAAAAAAACACTTTCGATTTATACTACCGTTGAAATTTACCAGATTAGATAAATTTATTTAGTTTAATTGCCCCTTTAATTTAAAATTTTTTTAATTTAAAATTTCTGTAAAATCTTGAAGATAGTTTTTTTCTTCGAAATTTTATGCAGGTCTTAAATTTTCGAAAAATATCCCACGAGCTCTTATTCAACTTTCCTAAAGTGATGCTACGAGCTAGATTTTTTGTGTTGATGTATTCCATACTGTAAGAAAATTATATATTGGTATAATTGGGAAACTGCACGGGAAAAATAAATTTGTTGAATCATTCCCATTTTCCCCTCCCATTTTGTTCGCTCCCATTTTATTGATTCAACAATGTTAATATCATGGTAAGCGCATATGTAGTCCAGCTTACAAATTAAGAAGTTAGAATAATCAAAGCTTTTTGTTGCATCACTTTTGTTTCGTCGACACACTTCGACATTGTCTTAATTAAAAAAAGCTGCTGAAAGAACTAAATCGAGATTTGTGTCAACTAAATATATTATTGAGTCAAGAGATTTAAAAAAAAATCCGTACGTTCCGTTCAATTAAATTTTTAGATGTGTGAACCGAATGGTATAGTTTCATGAAGAAATACATCGATTAAAGATACTAACTATTCCAACAAACTAGGTTTTGTTGCGTGAGCACACTTTGACATTATCGTAACTAAATGAATGGCTTGTTGAAAAAATTAACGAATGTTCGAGTAGCTTCTCAATCCGGCCACAGCATGGCGCACAGCGCCGAGGATCTTCTCACATATGACTGGTGGTAAATATCTAGAAAACGGTACACACCTCCGATTTTCATCTCATTTCATTTCATTTTCATTTCAGCGTCAGGCTGAGATTCGGGCCGGGCAAGTCTCCACCGACTTGCCGGGCCCGAATCTCAGTCAGCCTGACGGTGAAGAGTGGGGATAAGCGAAAGTAGAGGAAATGTCGAACTGCTACGATCGGGGCTAGCTCTATGGGCGATTTACACGCTAGGGCTATTGGTACGATGTAGAGTTGACACAGTTGGAGAGTTACCCGATGGAGAAAAGCACAGGAGAGATGACACGATGGCGAAATGCCCGATGTAGAACTGACACCCTGCCCGTGCAGGCTGCAGTCGAAAAGTAATGGATCTGTGTGTGTGTATGTGTATATATATATAATATAGAAGTATGAAAATTGATCAAGAGTCGCGGTAGCGGCTCGACTAAAATTAACATTTTTCCTGCGTTGATATCTGCGAAATCGAATGGTCAAAAAATCCCATTTTTTTTAAATTAATCCCATAATAATACTGTATATACGGGTGTTTTTTCAAACACTAAGATCCGTTTAGTGTCTATAATAAAAAATGTGAGCGAAGTCCTACCCGTCCACGTGCTAGGTATAGAGACAGCGTACAAAAAGACCTATTTTTAACTGCAATTATCTGACAAATTGGATAGTGGTTCGAATTAAAAATTTTGAAATTAGCTTATGAAGGTTGTGTCTACACCATATTTAAATTTCAGGCGATTCCTGAGATTTCGAAAAAAGTACAGAACTGCCTTAACCGCCTGCATCTCTTAAGGGTTTGCGGGCGCTCCCCACTATATTTCTTCAACCACTTTTACCCCGTGGCCCACCCTATTCATTTATCTCTAGTATGAATCTCCTGGCCGAAGCTTGTCGCGCCCCGCTAGATGTCAGTACCGGAACAGCTATGTAATGCTCCAGTTATGAGAGAGTTGCGAACTTTGAAATAGAATTCGAATTCACCCCAACGATATCCTCGTCTTCGAAGGAGGTGAATCCGAATCGTAAAAGACTAAAGTCCACCTCGCGTAAATAGCTTCAAATGTGAATTGGGATATGTCAATTAATATCGGATTTTAAACTTAATTCCCGCTGTTTTATATGAGATGGGGTGACTAGTATTATTTTCATAGAAGTAACACTAAAACTATACTGTATTGATGTATTGGACATAACCTACAATATTCAGTATTTGAGAGTGAATTCACTTGTACACACTACTTTATTTAGAATGTCGAAAATGTCAGGTTTTGAACCAACGAAACAGCATATGCGGGAAGCTTTGCTTTTCTGCTTTAATTTAAGAAAAAGTGCTGCTGAAAGTTATCGCTTGCTTCAAGAAGCTTATTGTGAACATGCTCTATCTGAGACAACGTGCAGAGATTGGTTTAGACGATTCAAAAGTGGCGATTTTGACCTTAAAGACAAAGAACGTCCAGGATAGCCGAAAAATATTGAAGATGAAGAATTGGAGACCTTACTTAATGAAGATCGATGTCAGACCATTAAAGAATGGTCTGATACATTAAACGTTACTGAAATGGCTGTTAGCAAACGTTTACATAATCTTGGACTGGTTCAAAAAGCGGGAAATTGGTTTCCACATTAATTAAACGAGAGACATCTCGAAAAGCGGAAAATGATTTGTGAATTACTGTTTTAAAGGGCCAGTCCACTTTGAAAATTTCAAAAAATCGATTTTTTTACTGTTTTGGAAAGTACATACATTCAGAAATATTGTGTCAAAATTTTATGAAAATCCGAGCACTCTAAGTATTTTTTTTTTTTTACCCGAACGTCAGGACCTCATTTCGTCTACCTGAGCATATATTGCACATATGAGCAAATTGGAGTGTGTTTTACATGTGGCCAAACGCGTTTTCAAACGTGCAAATGAAGCAAGAAAATCTTTGATCCAGAAGAAAAAAGCTCTGAAGGAAGCAGAAGAGGAAAAAATCGCAACGAAAAACATTACACCGAAAAAAGCCGCATCGAAAAAAACCGCACCGAAAAAAACTGTAGTTGTGAAGAAAAAAACGGCTACCGTAAAAAAAGTGTCAAAAGCAAAAACACAAACTTTGACGATCAAGTTGATGAAACACTTGTCTAAAAATTACGGCTTAGCTATTCGAAGGAATTTGAATTGTATTGAAAGTATGCGCAAAGAAATATGGGCAGGGTATTATCACAAAATTTTGACCGATGTCAAGCCGCAACATCACAACTGCTCGATAGAATGGTGCAAGTACCTCAAAGCTAAGGCACTTCAGCAATATTACAAACATCCTCCTGCTCATTCTGAGGAAGTACAGGAAGTTTTAAAACCTATTTACGAGGATCTCACCAAAACAGAACTGCTCGAAAGGTGTTTAGGTGGCCATACGCAAAATAATAATGAAAGTTTTAACAACTGCGTGTGGAATATGGCACCTAAACACATGTTCAACGGCAAAAAAATCATAGACATTGCCTGCGAAGTTTCCGCGTGCGTCTTTAATAAAGGATTTCGTCCAGTGCTTAAAATAATGGAAATAATGGGCGTCAAACTTGGCCCGATCGCCATCGGATTCGCCGACAATCGCGATGACGAGCGTGTTTGCTCTGCAAACCGCCGCAGTTCTGAGTGCTCAAAAGAGATCAGAACCAAATGAAAGCAAGCAAGACTTGAAGAAATCAACGATGATGAGCAATCAGAAGGGATTTTGTATGATGCAGGAATTACCGATTGAGTTTAGGTAAGAGTTTTTCATACTATAAACTTCAAACGCGTTTTTCTCGAAACAACGTTTTCAAAATCTAGCTCCATCGCATCTCTAAAACTAATAAACCGATTCTCTTGAAATTTGAACCACATAATGTAAACATGATTCGCAATAAGATGGCTCTCGAAGGTTTTAAAATTTTGATTTTTACCCTTTTTTTTGTGAAAAACTTTGAAAAAACGCGTTTTTTACTTTTTTCGTTTTTCATATGTCATTTTTTTATTTTTTGATAAAACTTTATATCCGAGGGTCATTTTGTAGCTGTTATCATACTGAATCTAATGGACTTTGATTTTTTTCTTTCAGACAAGCCGTTGCCGAGTTGTGATGGAGCTACCTAGCCCACCTATTTTTGAGGCGTTACGTTAAACTATAGTTTTTGTACTTAAAAATGAATAAAAATGAATTAAACATTTTTTTAATGTATTTCAAGACTTTATTTATCAAGCCCAACAACGTTTATATTCATATCTTTTATAAAATCCTCAAAAAAAATCGCGAAAATGGCCTTTTTTCGTGGCTCCAAAGTGGACTGGCCCCTTAATGATGCGAAAGGATGTAATTTTTACATCGAATCGTAACTGGCGATAAGAAATGCTTTTATTATGAAAATCCCAAATGAAAAAAAGCATGGGTACTGCCAGGTGAACAAGGTTCATCAGCGCCAAAACGCGATATTCATGCCCAAAAGTGATGCTGTGTGTTTGGTGGGATCAAGAAGGTATGGTGTACTACGAGTTGCTGACACTGGGTGAAACGATCACAGCTGTTCGCTATAAATAGCAATTAATGAAATTAAACCAAGAATTGAGAAAAAAGCGGCCTGAGTATGCTAAATATCATAACAAACTAATCTTGCTCTATAACAATGCTGGGCCACATGTAGTAGAAACCGTGAAAAAGTATATAAAGGACATGAACTGGGAAGTCTTACCTCACCCGTCGTATTCACCGAACATAGCACAGTCTGATTATCATTTATTTCGAACGATTCAGAATGATTTGTCATCACAGCATTTCAAGTCTTTTGAAAATATAAAAAAATGGATCGATGAATGGATCACCTTAAAAAGTAACAATTTCTGTTGGCGTGGAATCCATTTGTTGCGTGAAACATGGGAAAATGTCGTAACTTCTGAAGAACAATACTTTGAATAAAATAGAATGTACCGTAAACTATAAATAATTTTTTTTTATTTATTGAAAAATAGCGAGAATTAAGTTTAAAACCCAATAAAATAAAACACTACAATTAAATTGGATAAACTCCTCGACAACTATATTATTAAAACTCAATGCAATTAATATTCTAATACAAACTCAGAAACAATATTCGTTAAGTTATATCGTGAGAGATCGAAGTACTTATTTTGCCAAGTGCAAAAAATGATTATCTATCAACTTATTCGCTCAAGTGCCGGCAATATTCTGATGATAGATACGATGCGCTTCCAGAGAGTCACCCCCAAAGTTCATCTCCAGGACCTCCCACCCTTTGGCTTGCTAGTAACTTCTATCTCTCTCGCTCTCCCACGTTTGCATACCCGCACTCGCGCTCGTTTCTTTCATTGTTTGTGCTAAAGAAGCTCACGTTACGGCATGCATGTATTCCCCCTTTTTAACCCTTTTCTGGGTTTTTTCCCTTGCCGCTCGGCGGAGCCGCGGCCCATGCGGTACCACTTGGAAATGCCCGGTCGTAAAACCCCTTTATAAAAAGTAACTTACTCGAGAATTGAACCTGGAAAACACTCGGGACACGCTTGAAGGAAATGAATAAGAAAATAAAATCTAGACAAATGTTTGTGAACAAATAGCACCCTTGAAATCCGCGAATAACTCTAATGAATAATATTAAAATGTGAAAACTTTTATGTATATATTGTTATTAGCGGTATTTTCTCTTTCCACCGAAAAACCCACGGGACGAAAGCAATATAAAATTATTATCTTATATTATTAGAAAATTGAGTGCCTTTATATATAAAATCCATGCGGAACGTATACACACGAATACAAATATATATATATATATATATATATATGAGTAGATCCATAGGATTTCGAGCAGTTTCTCGGGAGGGGTTTTTCGAATTTGCTGACAATTGGGTACTTCGAAGTACCTCAAAAATTATCGCCAAATATCAAATTTCAACTGTCTAAGTGCCCAAGGTCATGAGAACGAGCCTTTTAAAAGTCTAAAAATCACCATATTTAGCCTATCTTCAAAATGATGATTCAAGAAAACCTTACGTTCAAATTGAATGATACAAGTCACATTTTATTCAGTATGCCATCTAGTTTGTAGAAAAAAAATTTGAGTCACCTAAGCCAAAAGGCCTTTAATCCCGACTAAGTTAAATAACTTGAAATTTTCAATAATATGATGATTTTAAAATTGTCGCCACAAATTCATTTTTAATCTCACTGACTTCTAACATGGCTAATTTTTTCGTTCTTTTGTACCCTTCAAGTGAATGCAGCTAAAAATTTCATTTTCGTAAAGGAACTCAGAGATATTTCATTTCAAAGTTAGTCATTTTTGAAATATTACGAAAAATCGCTGTCTTTTACCTCACACTACGCATTTCTATCAACTTCAATCATTACCAAAATTTAGGTGAGAGTAGTTTTTTTATATCTAGAACGACTCCCCTTAAGGAATTTCTTGGCCCGAACTTCCATTACTCTCTACAGCCTGCTGAAGATCACAATAATTCTGATTACTTTCGAGTTAAAAAATTAATGATGCAGTGTTCATTACTTTTTTTTGAAGATTATTTTATGCACATTTCAATACCCCGTGTCCGCAGGATTTGTTGAATGAACGAAAATTTTATTAAATCAACAAATTTCTTTTTCCAGTGTGGTAGTTTTCCAGAGACTGTGAATTATTAATATTTCCCTTAAATAATACGGGAATATTGTTAGTCGAGCAAAGTTTATCAATTGAAAGAAATATCAAAAAGTAAGAATAAAATTTTGACGGAACATTTGTACTGATCGACAAACAAATTGAGATCCTCCTGCATTTGTCCTCATTGAATTCAATGGCAAGAAATCCGATGCAATTTGGAAAGTCACTTAGCCATGCCGGAATGGTTAAAAATTTGAATAGCTATTTTTAAAAGAATATTTTTTTGCTTGGGTATTGATGTGAGATTCAAATGTAGGCCAAATAAATTTGCTTTAATAAATAAACCGTAGATGCAAACCTTTTTTTGCGATTTAAATACCAATTTTTCTACATAAATCGTAATCGCAGAGACGATTACCAATATCAGAGGACCAATTTTTGACAACTTTTGTTCCGTACAAATGATTTTACTATCTATATAAAACCTGAGCGGAGTGTGTACGACCCTAAGGATTTTAGGCAAAGCAGTCAAGGTAAACTAGTTGCTGTTAATAATGGGGTCGGTTTCTGTGTGCTAGGCTAATCCTGAACAACTATAGATATATATCCCCTGGCAGATAAAAGTTCCTAAACGGTACGCTATAAACATTAATAACTTTTGTTTCGCTACCTTATCGAATGAGCGATAAAGGTGTACTTGGGATATTAAGAGACGCGGTAGCGGCTCGATGCCAAGTATTTAAAAAAAGCCAGCACGAGTCCTGCCGCACTCTTATGTACTCGAATATATATTATAACACGATTTTAACCAGCAGTGAAACGCCGTTGCTTCACGACCCGCATTGCTCGCCCCTTTCGAGCTCCCCTATGATTAGTGAAGGTGAACTGAGGGCAGGTACGAATGTACCACCGATCGCAGATCGACATAAATTTGTCCAGCCCGATTTGATTTTTTAATATTTTTATTCTTTATTACGTTTGTTAACTCCCGACTGCCCGCACGGGAAAATAGACGGGAGTTATGCGTTGCACCGCGATCAGCTGATTTTGAATTTTTTTTGCAGCCGAATGTTTGCCAAAATGACAAAAAATGTAACAAAATTTGGAACCTATATTCTCGTACAAATGGACTATGCTTTGGGCTATAATTCAATGCGATTATGTACACATTCAAATAAATATTAACGTACTTAAAAAAAAAGCTGTTGTATCAAATCGGTTGACCAATAGAATAATGGGGCGATGCCGCCATATTACGTTCGCTCGCAACAAAGTCGGTATACTTCACGCCGTTGCTGGTGTTCGTAATTCTAACAGATCCTTGTGTGTACATTTTTTGTGGATTATGTTTTTTTATATTGTTTATTTCAGTTCAATTGTTCAGTGATGGTTCCAAATCGATATTTCTAAAATGAAATGTGTACTTTAATTTCATATGTATTGTTCGATGAATTCGATGAGAATAATAATAAAAATACAACCTAAAAATTTGAGAAATACCAATATCATTCATCATACAAAAATATAAATAAAAAACGGTTTGACCGTAAAAAAATTTGTCAAACGTGAAACAAGAAAAAACAATAACTGATACTCCAAGAGAGTAAACGCAGAAACACTAAAACACAAATCCAATTCCATCAAACTGTCTACTATAAATAATATAAATGAACATTGTTCTTAAATAACCCGGAAAACGATTTTTGTGAAAACAAAAAACTCCCGGCCGCAAAAATAGTTAAGGCCTTACATACGTCCAGAATTTTCAAAAAATCGATTTTTTTTTACAGATTATTATTCTCTATAGTTTTAGGCGTATTTCTGTGTAAGTCAATTGTACAAATTCCCCATAGATCGAAAGTTATTATAGAAAACGTGACTGCCCAACGAGAGTCTGATGCGCTCAGGTAGATGTCCCTTGTTTGAGGCAGCTGGCCTTTACCCTCGGAGCCTTAACAACAACAATTGGTTACTGACAAGGAAGGCATACAATATGAAGCTGGAATGGGAGATTAAACGTAAGTTAAAAAAATAAATTAAAAAATTCACAAAGTTCTTGCTTTAGCTGCGCGCAACCTCGAGCGAAACGCACTTGAAACTTTAAATGCATTTTTCTCAAAACTACTTTTTCTGGCACGGTCTGCATGATAACTCATACAGTTTTTAATATTTTTTGATGCTTTTTTTTTTAAATATTCGAAATTGTTTTCTCTATAGTCTGTCGAGTCGGATTTTTGATGTTGTGATTAAAAAATGTTATAAACATAATTAAAGTGTGACATTTATGACACAAAATGCACACTTTTTTTTAAACTGCCGTAAATTGCCAAAATTTTTCGAATTTCAAAAATCCGGCTCGACAGACTATAACAACAACTTTATTTTACAAGAATTTTTCTACGTTTTGCAGATCTATCAGCATTTCAAGAAGAAATGATGCAGACCGTGGAGCAACTTTTTTTCCTAGTGCTTCGGGAAACGTGATTTTTTATGTTGTAATTTTTGAAACAAAAAATGAAATAATTTTTTTTATAAAGTTTAAATACTAATAAATAATGTGTAAAAATTATTTTTATTAATTTCTATTGCTATCTCTTCTAAAAACAGTTTTTCTTTTAGCGCGTTTTAGGCGCTGCTGGACTAAGGCGTTAACTTAGAAAACTGTAGAATGAACAAAGTTTAAAAATATCTAATTGGTTGAAAAACGTAAAACGTGAAACAAAAACATAATTTGAAAAGAAGTAAAAATGTAAAAATAAAAAAACTTCTTTTGAAAAAACAAAAAACTCCTGCATGCGGAATAGCGTATTTGAATTTTTTTTTAAATGCGGTAAACAAAACCAACAAAAAATATGAAAATAATTCGCTCGGTAAGTGTAAATCCCTTACAATTTTATTTTTCCAATCCATAAAGTCTAGAAGGGAGTAATGAAAAAATATAATTATAGGAGCTAACATGGATTGACTAAAAAAGAAGTATGTAACCAAAAATCATAATCGAATTTAGGGGATATCGGGCGGCGTGTCCTCCATCTTTATTCACAGTTTTGAACACTTCTCCAATTTTTAGGTTGTTTCTATTATTGCCCTCGTCAAATTTTTCGAACAACACATACGAAATAAAAATATGCACTTCATTTCACAAATATTGATATGGAATTTCATCGAATAATTGAACTGGAAAAAAAATAATATAAAAAAATATAACCAATAAAATATGTACACACATGTATCTGTTAAAATTACGAACATCAGAAACAGCGTGAAGTATACCAACGTTGTTACGAGTAACCGTAATATAGAAGCATCGCCTCGTTATTCTATTGGTGTATCAAGAGACTCGATAGAGTCTCGGGACAAGTACATTGACAGCTCTGTCGTCTGCTGTCCCGAGGCTCGCCGAGACTATATTATCTCGAAACAAGACGATTCGTGGTGGTGGGGGTAAAAATTTTATGACGTTTCCGCTAATTGTAGAGCCTAGGAGTCGTTTGACGACTTGAAAAGCGAACTTTTGACTAATTCAGCGATGCTCTTTCGATTGAGCCTAAAAGCAGCACGATTGGTTGCGTAATTGCTGAGAAAAAACTTTGCACAGGTTTAGGATTATACTTGATTCTAACACATTCAAGAAATTGGCGTGTCTGTATACGCGTCTTCGACCGCTACCAACAAAAGGCTTTTGATGCCCATCATAACTAATTGCCGGTGAGAATATACCTGTCTCGACCAATCCCCGGTGAGAAAATTCCTGATTGGTCATGACTTTGATCCTTTTCTTATTTACATCGTCTTCGTCTGCAAAGTTTGAACAGAGTTTAGAAAAAATAAAAAATAAAAAACAGTGCGGGACGTGTACGTAGAGTTTGGTTATATAGGCAATAACCATTAATAATGACGGGCATTCGTCGTAAAATCGGGAAAGAAAATTTATCAGTGATTCGAAATACCGGTAATAATGTTTTAACGTAGTGTTGAAAGTGTTGAGTGCAGGACGTGTGGATCATGAGTGTAAATTTCGGAAAAACAATTATTTTGAGTTTCAGTGATATCACGAGTGACTCGTCTTTCCTCTGTACCGATCGGACGAAAGGTTTGAACGTATATATTTGGATATAGTAATACTGAAGCACGGTACAGCGTGCAAGTCGAACGCACCCTTTGAGCGCTGAAAGCGTGCAAGCCGAACGTACCCCTTGTCTCATCATTCACACGTCTGTTTACAATCATCGGTCTTCTGTCACATCGTTCACATCGACTAAATCATCATTTGTTCATCGATTGTCTAAATTCGTTCATCGTCTGTCTAAATAATAAAATGTCCGGGAAACAGTGCAAGATGTGTGATTTCGATTTAAAATATTTATGTTATATGAGTTTTGTGAAAACAGTGCGGGTTGTTTACTCCTATGGCAATCGGTTCGCGAGTGTTTGTTAAGGCGTCTTCTCACTTTGGAAATTTAAAAAAATCGATTTTTTTTTTTTTTTAAATTTTGAAAGTACATATCTTCAAAAATGTCATCTCGAAATTTCATAAAGATCGGACGAGTCTAACTACATTTTTTGGCGACCGTTAGGTGACTACCTGAGAGTACCCGGCGATCCCTTTCACGCCGCTCGGACGGTCCCTGTATATCTGACTCTATACAATTGAATAGCCGTGTTCTTTTGTTAATGTAGTACCCCTTGCTTAGGTATATTCTGTTTTCGGGTCTATACTCATGTAATAAGACCTTAACACGTGCATTTTTCAAAAGAAAATCACTCGGCAACGATGCTAAACTGTTATTTCATCAGTCTAATTTGAAACTTCGTAACGGCAACATCTCTGCGCTCAGGATTGTTATAATGGATAAAAAGACTTCGCAACAAAGTGCCACGTGGCGACGTCCAAGTTCCAAATCTAAAAAAAGAAAATTTCGTGGAGTGCTTCCACACCAGTCTGAAGCAGATACGAGTCATGCTAGTGCGAGTGCAGCAAAATTAAAAAAATCGGACGATACAAGTTTCGATGTACACATCGATCCAACGGCTGGATATAGTATTATTCAGTTTTTTCTTGTTTTTTCTACATTACAACAATATGTGAAGTGTAAAGTTTGTAACAAAGATGTTTCAAGAAACATCATCAAGAAAAACCGTGGAAATTGCTTGCCAAACAGCGGCATGCATTTATAACGAAGGGCTACAACCTGTTTTAAAAATTTTGGAGGTGATGGGTGTCAAACTAGGCCCTATCGCCGTTCAATACGCCGAGAAACGCGACAGTGATCGCGTACGCGTAGGGAACCGCCGCAGCTCTAACGCTTCAAAAGAGACTAGGTCGAGACGAAGGGAAGCTACTTTGGACGAACACACCTTCTACGAAGAATCGGAAGGTCCATTGTATGGAGCAGGCATCGCTGATTAACCCGAGGTAAGGTTTTTTCATGATTTTTCTGCAACCAAAACTTTAAACGCAGTTATCTCAAAACAAGGTTTTTCGGTGCTTTGTTGATGAAATTTCGGAAACTATCCGGCCGATTGTCATGAAATTTGAATGACATATGCTTCATAGTTATGGCTATAGCGCATATCATCAGATTTTTTAAATTTTGATTTTAAGAATTTTTTTTTTACAAAAAACTGCAAAAAAATCGTGGTTTTTTTTTACTTTTTCGAAAAACGTGCGCCATTTTGTTATTTTCGCGAATATCAAAAATCTGATGATATGCGCTATAGCCACTGACATACTGAATCTAAAACAGTTTTATTTTTTTGTTTCAGACGACCCGTCTCGGAGATACCATCAACAAGCCACGACCATAACATTTTTACACGGGTTTTTCAATGCTACTGATGTATTATAATAATTGTTTAAAAAAATAAAATAAAAATTTTTTCATGTACTTGAAAGATGTGTTTATTACATAGGATCCGTTTTATCCCATAATTTTAAGCAAAAATCCTCGAAAAAAAATCGCAAAAACAGCCTATTTTTGAGGCGTTTAAAGTGAGAAGATGCCTTAATATATAAGGTATAGTGTTGGGCAATGTCTCCTTGTATAAACACTTTGACTTTCCGCTATTTGTGACAATTTTGTTGCAATCCTTGTTTTAAATGTAAATTTCGGAAAAACAATTTTTTGAGGTTCAGTGATATATATAGAAGAGTCAAAAACTTTAGATGTCTGTGTGTTGATAAACGGCGAATGCGAATTTGTGTATATTAAAGTTATTTCGATATTCAGTGGAAAAAAGTGTTACGCATTGAATTTATACGATAAAATTATACATGTGTCAAAAATATTTATAAATGTTTTGATTACACAACTGCGAGAAAAATAAGTTCGTTAACCTATAACTTCGAATATTCTTTTTATTCAGAAATTTTATTTCTTAATAAGGCAAGAACACGCAAATATTGTATATATGTTGATGAATTCAAATAAACAACCGAAAACTTTAATCAAATGAATGTGTGCTATTTAGATTTATTGTGTCATCATTATTTTAATAATTTATCATATTTTTCTTTATTCAGTTTGGTTGTGTCTTTCGATCCCTTTTTTATCTCATTGGTATGCATATACCAAGATCAAGGATCCATACCAAGTTTCATCATTTTATTGGACAATATGTGTGCTGTGTATTTATACTTCTTTGCTTTGACTGTGGCAACATGAATTGAAAAATTTGTTACAAAAAGTAATTTCTTGCCCATTTATGGATGGGATAAAATGTCTGTCATTGTGACGCAATGGGTACATCCGAACTTTAAGACAGTTTATGGCCCAGTGAATGCTAAGTTATTTTCTGCTTCGGTTGTGGCATAATAAATTCAAAAAGTTGTTTCAAAAAGTCTTCAGGTAATCGTTTTCTGATGGTATCAAAATTTGTATCATTGAGATGCAGCGGGCACCGAAAAAGTTAGACAACTCTATGAAGTGACATGTGCGCTGAGTATTTCCACATTTTGTCTGTGATTGTGGCATTATTAATTGAAAAATTCATTACGTAAAGTCTTCGGCTGCTCATTTATTGATGCGATCAAACTTTTTGTCTGCGAATCGCCATGGAAACATCTAAAATTTCTGAATTTTTTTAGACCCAGTGTGCGCTATGTTCTTTCACTTTTCTTCATTAGGTGTGTCATAACAAATTTCAAAAAGTTGTTTCATGAAGTCTTCAGGTGCTCTTTTTCGGATAGTATCAAAATTTGTATCATAGGAATGCAACGTATACCTGCGAATTTTGAAATTTCTGTGAAGCGGCATGTGTGCCAAGTATTTTCACTTTTCGGCTCTGACTATGGCATATGGATTGTAAAATTTGTTACAAAAGTCTTTAGCTGCTCATTTCTGAATAGGATCGAAATTGCTGTCTTCCAAACCCCTTGGATACATTGAACAATTTTGAATTCTTTTGGGCTTGTAGAGCACTGTGTTTTTTTGCTTCCCCTCTTTAGTTCTGGTATAATAAATTTAAAAAGTTGTTTCAAAAGTCTTCGGATACTCTTTTCCTGATAGTATTAAAATGTAGATAACTGGACCTACAAACTTCCTACTACATATTTATATATATAAATATAAATATATATATATATATATATATATATATATATATATATATATATATATAATACTACAAATTTCCTGATAGTATTAAAATGTAGAAAACTGGACTACAAAAAAAAAAAAAGCGGATACCTACAAACTTTGCAAATTTTGTGAAGCGACATGTGTGCTAAGTATTTCCACTTCTCATCTTTGATTGTGGTATTATGAATTTAAAAAATTGTTACAAAGAGTATATCGGATGCACATTTTTGGATGGGATAAAAATTTCTGGCTTCAGAACGCAACGGATATATCCAAAATTTTTCAATTTTGTTGGACTAAATGGGCGTCATATTTTTTCACTCTTCCGCATTAATTTTGGCAAAATAAATCAAAAAAATTTGTTTCAGAAAGTCTTTGGGTGCTCTTTTTCTGATAATATCAAAATATGTATCATTGGCATGCGGCGGATGCCTACAAACTTTAAAAGTTTCGTGAAGCGACATGTGTGCTAAGTATTTTCCATGTTGGGCTCCGATTTGGCATCATAAATTGAAACATTTTTATTTTAAAAAATTCCTTCTATGGTCGCTCTGGTTCTGATAGCATCGATATTTGCGCGAAGCTAATACAACTGATACAACTATCCTCATTCCATTCTCTGAATAACTCACTCCATTTTCTTGGGCAGGATCCTGGTTTCAATTTATCTACTTTGTTCAATATATTGTTTCGAGGTACCCATAACATACTATTTGATCTTTTTGAAATTCCATTAGAATATGAGAATAACTGTCACCTCTGATTCTCATGGTATTGACTTCTTCAATGGTATTGATAAATATCATGTTAATATATTATATTGGTTGTGGCATAATAAATTCAAAAAGTGGTTTCAAAAAGTCTTCGGGTCCTTTTTTTCTATCAGTATCAAAATTTGTTTCATGGGAGTGTAGCCGATACCTACAAACTTTCAACATTTTGTGAAACGACATGTGCGCCAAATATTTCCACTTTCTGTCTCTGATTGTGGCATTATGAATGGAAAAATTTATTACAAAAAGTCTTTGGCTGCTCATTTTTGGATGGGATTAAAATTTCTGTCCTCGGAACGCAATAGATGCATCCAAATTTTCTGAACTTTGTTAGGCCTAAAGTGCACTATGTTTTTTCACATTTCCACTTTAGTTGTGGCATAATAAATTTAAAAAGTTGTTTCAGAAAGTTTTCGGGTGCTCTTCTTCTGATAGTATCAAAATTTGTATCATTGGAATGTAGCCGATATCTACAAACTTTGAACATTTTGTGAAGAGGAGACATGTGTGGTAAATATTTCCATTTTTTAGCTCTGATTATGGTATTATAAATTGAAAAAGTTTTATTCCAAAAGTTTTCCTCTACGGTCGCTCTGGTTTTGATGGTATCAAAATTTGCTCAAAGCTAATGTGACTAATACAACTAAATTCACTGCATTCTCTTGGGTACGATCCTGTTCTGAGTTTGTCCGCTTTGTTCAATATATTGTTTTGGAGTTTCCATAACATACTATTTGAACTTTTCTATGTTCAATGATAATATTGAAATAGTTGTAACTTTTTATTTTCATGATAGTAACTTCTTCAATGGTATTGAAAAATAATCATGACTCCACCTTGTTAATAAAAATAAGAATGAAAAAATGCGTGAACTTTTTTCACAATAGATTCGATATGTTTTCTGTAAACATACGTGAAACTGGTTTTTTATATTATCATGAATCAAAAATGAAAAATTTCGAAAAAAATCTCCATTTTTATCAACAAGCTGCAATAAGCGTAATATTTTTTATCACAAATCTACAAATATAACAAGGAGATACTGCTATTTAATATGTTTATTTGATAAACACAAATTCAAGTAGCTACAAATTCTATGGAAAAGTTCTGACTGCTCTAATCTTGCCCTCAAAAGCTTTGTAAATTTTTGTATCAGACTCCCAGTTCCCGACTTATTTTAGCCTGATTCCAGAAGGGTATATCGAAATGTCAAAAAAATTTGACTTGCTCGAGAATTAAAAAAATGCCAAATTGAAAATTCCAAAACACGTGTCCCTTTATTTCATGGGGAAAAAACCTGACTCGAAGTAGAAGGGGTCAGGGTTTGGAAACGAAAAAGCGAAAATTTCCCAATATAACCTTTTTCTAATCTATATAAATCGAGATGTTTGAAAAGAACGAGAAAAAACGAATCATGTCATGCATAAAAATTCCCCTCGGGGAAAAAACCTGGA
This sequence comes from Rhimphoctona megacephalus, assembly GCA_963989365.1. NCBI lineage: Eukaryota > Metazoa > Arthropoda > Insecta > Hymenoptera > Ichneumonidae > Rhimphoctona > Rhimphoctona megacephalus. Next base: position 24,755,028 of record OZ022417.1, read on the forward strand.
CAAGTACATTTGTTGACCCCCATTCCCATGTTTTTCCATGAATATACATACACTACAAAAACCTTTTCTCGCAAAAATCCCTGAAAACATCAAATCCTATCAAAAAGTAAGAAAAGTGACCACTCTCAAAAAATGTATCACATAAAACAAAATGAGTTAATCCTCGCGAAAAGCTAAGGTTAGATTTCGCAAAAAGTTGGAAAATAAATTGAGCTATACTAAAATATATGTAGCCAAGTACGAGAGGCTTTATCGTGTGACATAAAATCTTCAAATAATGTTGAATGTTGATAGAGAAAAGAATCAAGTTCGAAAATGCAGTTGTTTTACCAACCAGAATGAAAATAAAAACTCTGTACCAATAAGAGTCCGAAGCAAAAAAAAGATTGCAAGCGAAAAAAAATTAGATGAAAAAGAATTTCGGCCGAAGTACTTGGCGAGGTTGTCACCATGACTTATACATTATGTGAATTAAGTAAAAAAACACTCGTCAAGTATTTCGGCCGAATTTTTTTTTAATCTAATTTTTTTTCTATGTTTTATAAAACAATTTGTAAGCCAAGGATGATGCATCATAATCTTCCGTCATTTCATCTTTGAAAGAATAATAATTCTGAGGCTCCTTCTGACAATAAAGTTAAATATAATTGTCTATTTATAGCTTAGACCGAAATTCCTAATATCCTCGCTGCCTTTTCGCCCCTGAATGACTTATTTTAATACACAACTTGAAAGCTCATGATAAAGTGTTTAATTTTCTGAATTTGTGCCTGGGGAAAAAAACTGGTACTTGAGGTCTCTTCTATAACACCTTCCTGCCAAGCTATAATCGAATAATAACCTATCAACGAATCACTAACATCTCGAAAGTATCTCGAGTCTGTAGTTAACTCTTTTAAAAACATTATAACTTTTTTATTATCATAGGAACGAAACGCTCCTATATTGGAACAACCTCAATAACAATGAATTTATGGTACAAAATCTGTCTCATTCTCTTATGTCGAATTAGTAGAGTGAACAATACTGATTCCTGTCATTGAAATAAATCCATGATGTAATGATGCAAACACGTTGTAAGTTTTTTTGTTATATACAGACTCCATTGGAGTCCATATAAAGCGAACTATATGAAAACACTATCGAAAAAAGAAGTGATATCAAATAGCAAAAATCCCCTCCCGGGAAAAAAAACCTGGACAAGTACATTGGTGGTCCCTCGTTTCCCTATAATATCACAAAAAATCCAAAACCCCACTTAATTTTTTTTCTAATGTTTGCTAATTTTATTCATATCCCGGAGGGGAACCAACCATATAGATCACGAAATATCCGGCCAAAAACCAAACTTCATAATAAATGTTACTTTGAATGTATTTCCACAGAACAAAACAGGAATCAAAACATAAAAAAATCAGCGTAATCAAGATGAGAAAAATACCACTTTTAATTGGTATGTAAGAAGAATCAATAGTATAGAAAAAAATGAAAAAAGGTCACCATTTAAGTTACGTGCAGCAATAAAATTTATGATATCAGTACTAGGACAAGTATTTCTTTGGTGACTGCGAAGATATCGATGGACGTACCGGCAACGTAGGACATGCAGTTGGTGCATTGCTTCTGGGATCTCCTAAGTCGAGTAGCTACTTTTGTTTTGGCTATGGCGCGACCAATGTTGCCAGATAGTATTTACTTATATGACCTAATGAAACAACATTGCCTGCGCCGTGGCTAAAACAACGAAAAACATTCAGAAACCAGTCGAAAACTCGACACACAAACGCAGGAACAGGAAGTTTCGCATAAGATCCCGTACTTTTGTAATGTTAAAAAAAGACTTTTATTTATGTCCGTACATGATAGCACAGTTTTGTTTGATTGGTAATAATTTGATGAACGTTCACCACCGTACGTTGAGCGTATACGCACAGAGTACTTGTCCGGCCCATAACTTTTTATTAAAATTGCTCATTCCAGTAAAAATCAGGGGTCTCTCTCAAAAATCAAGGGTTATAAATACGCACTTTTTCATTGTTGGTATTGTCTTATTTAATTTTTATTTTTTTTATGATTAATCCCGCATAACGGTTTAAATTCTCATTTTCAAAACATAAAGGGCTATTTTGATAGCTGGCGCCCAAGAACGTCAAAATGAAACGAACGGAGGGGGATTATTTTGTGTGAAATTTGCGTGATCTTAAAACTTTGGATACAAATATGATGGTGCATTCATAGCCTGCATTGATCTTTTGACCATTCACCAGTGGTTACTTAGATCTTCTACTAATAAATAGTAGCTTTCCAAAGTATAATAACTTTCATTGCTGGCAATAGTAGTTTTCGAAAGTATGATACGCTACATTGCTGGCAATGGTTTACTGAGTCGCATTTTCAGAAATTTCATAACTGACTGCACTTTATGTTAATGCAATTTTATGATGACTACGAACACCATTTTATTCCGATTGAATCGACATCGAATGTTGCGTATGATACAAAGCCATTCTGCAATTCGCAGAAGAATTGATTTTCTTATAAATTTCTGACGGCGAAAAGCAACGCATGCAACGAAAAGCACCTCCAATTTGATTTTCACTTGAATGAGCAATTTTAATAAAAAGTTATGGGCCGGACAAGTACTCTGTGCATATACGCTCAACGTACGGTCGTGAACGTTCATCAAATTATTATCAATCAAACAAAACTGTGCTATCATGTACGGACATAAATTAAAGTCTTTTTTTAACATTATAAAAGTACGAGATCTTATGCGAAATTTCCTGTTCCTGCGTTTGTGTGTCGAGTTTTCGACTGGTTTCTGAATGTTTTTCGTTGTTTTAGCCACGGCGCAGGCAATGTTGTTTCATTAGGTCATATAAGTAAATACTATCTGGCAACATTGGTCGCGCCATAGCCAAAACAAAAGTAGCTACTCGACTTAGGAGATCCCAGAAGCAATGCACCAACCGCATGCCCTACGTTGCCGGTACGTCCATCTTGATATCTTCTCAGTCACCAAAGAAATACTTGTCCTAGTACTGATATCATAAATTTTATTGCTGCATGTAACTTAGATGGTGACCTTTTTCATTTTTTTCCATACTATTGATACTTCTTACATACCAATTAAAAGTGGTATTTTTCTCATCTTGATTACACTGATTTTTTAATGTTTTGATTCCTGTTTTGTTCTGTGGAAATAAATTCAAAGTAACATTTATTATGAAGTTTGGTTTTTGGCCGGGTATTTCGTGATCTATATGGTTGGTTCCCCTCCGGGATATGAATAAAATGAGTAAACATTAGAAAAAAAAATTAAGTGGGGTTTTGGATTTTTTGTGCTATTATAGGGAAACGAGGGTCCACCAATGTACTTGTCCAGGTTTTTTTCCCCGGGAGGGGATTTTTGCTATTTTCGATATAAACCACAAAAAAATAGCACACATGCGTACTGTCAAAAAGTTGAGATAAGTACATTTTCGTAGGCCGCGAAAAAAAGATCCTATTATTTTATTCTTTCACAAAAGTGTTCAAATCCCAATAAAAATTGGCATGTATTCAATCCGCCGGGAAATGATCACACCCTAACAAAATTTCAAATTCCTCAAAAAAATATATCGCATACATTTGTATCACTCAAAAAATTAACAATTCAGTCCCCGCAAAAAATTAAGTTGGAATTATGAAACTAATTCAAAGTGCCCAAAAGAATACGTTTCGATTCTTGCAAAATGTTGAGTTGAGACTTTACAAAAAGTTACTAAATAGATTGAGATCTACTAAAACAAATATGGACAAGTGCGTAGAGCTTTTTATATTGTATCTCACAAAAAAATCATATCATTTTCAATACTCAGAAAATTGTTTAAGCCCCCTTAAAAACAATAAAGCAAACTGAATCGTCCCAAAAATGATCACTCAATAAATAATGGACTTCGAAAAAAATTATTTCGATCATTATGTTCTCTCAAATGTATTCAAACTCGCGACGAATTAATAATTACATACGATATTCCCACAAACAATCGGATCCTGCAAAAATCTTGGAACCCTCTCGAAGAACGGTCATCAATTAAATACGGATCACGAGAAAAATTGAAAAATCAGATTCTCGCCAAAAATAATGTTGCGTTTGTTGAGCGGATACGAACAGAGTACTTGTCCGGCCAGAAAATTCTCCATATGATTGCAGCTGAAAATGTGCTATTCTTTACACGATGAACTTTAATAAATAATCATTTCAAATTATGACATGAATGCATTGAAGAATTCCATGCAGTTCGGAACTTTTTCCCGATTTGGGATACAGTATTTCTATCCACAGTAAACTTAAAAAACAATTTTACATCCTTATATAGAATTATCGTATCGCTCTAAGCTTTCTCTACAGTTTCGAAACTCTTTCTTGACTTGGAATGCAATATTATGAATTAATATTATGAAATCAGAGGTTGTGTTGCAATGTTAATGCTGCAATAAATTCGTAGATAACAAATAGTCACCGATTAAGCGGGTGATACATGGACTGACCCACAATGCGTACGTGAGAAATAGCTATTTTAGTAGTTCCAAGTTTTCACAAAAAAGAAACAGAGTTTTACAAAATCCTGACCGCCTATTCACGTATCCTTACGTTTTAAGGCGCTATTAGAGTTTGAACACTAAAAAAAGGCTATTTTTGGGATTTTTTTCTGGGCATGCTGTTAAAAATATTGAAATAAATCTTGTTGGGGATGATAAATCTAATCTTTATTTACATACAATTTTTTTTTCATTTTACGACATTTTTATGTGCAAAAACTGCACTTGAACAAAGCGCCTCGAAAAGTAGGAGGCAAAACGGTCTCCATCATATCTCAGGAACGGCTTGTATGACACCAAAAAAACAAAGTGCGTTAGATTAAGTATAACGACAGGTAGGTAATGACGCTTGGATATTAATTTTTATCGATAAATAACAAAATGTCGAATGAAAACAGAAAAAAAATTAAAAACACGTTTTTTTCACTGATTTTGTACAAAAAAGATATTAAAAATATAATATAAAATCAAAATTTTAACTTCGTAGACCGTTAATTTCTAGGAATATATATGTAGAATATGTGATTTCAATTTCATAAGGATCGGTCAAGTAGTTTTTGAGACCTCGTGGAGACCAATTTCAAAAATGGTGTTTCGAGAAAAACGCGTTCAAAGTTTTTGGCGCTCAGGTACGCGCGCTGAGATACTCATGTAAAGGATGCTGAAAAATATATTTAGACTGCTCCGATCGTTTTGAAATTTTTACACAACCATATTACATGTATATACTTCGAAAAATGAAATAAAAAACCGATTTCTCAAAAGTGTCAAACTCTAATAGCCCCTTAAGATAATTTATGAGATAGAAATTTCAGCTTCATTAATTTTCATTTAAATAAGCAATTTTTATGAAAATTTTCGGGCCGGACAAGTACTCTGTTCGTATCCGCTTAACAAACGCAACATTATTGTTAGCGAGAATCGGATTTTTCAATTTTTCTCGTGATCCGTATTTAATTGATGACCGTTCTTCGAGAGGGTTCCAAGACTTTTGCAGGATCCGATTGTTTGTGGCAATATTGTATGTAATTTTTAATTCGTCGCGAGCTTGAATACATTTGAGAGAACTTAATGACCGAAATAATTTTTTTCGAAGTCCATTATTTATTGAGTGATCATTTTTGGGACGATTCAGTTTGCATTACTGTTTTTAGGGGGGCATAAACAATTTTGTGAGTATTGAAAATATGATTTCTTTGTGAGATGCAATATAAAAAGTTCTACGTACTTCGCCATATTTGCGATAGTGGATCTCAATTTATTCAGTAACTTTTTGTAAAGTCTTAGCTCAACATTTTGCAAGAATCGAAAAGTATTCTTTTGGGCATTTTGAATTAGTTTCATAATTCCAACTTAATTTATTGCGGGGACTGAATTGTTAACTTTTTGAGTGATACAAATGTATGCGATAAATTTTTTTGGGGAATTTGAAATTTTTTTAGGGTGTGGTCATTTTCCGGCGGATTGAATACATTTCAATTTTTATTAGGATTTGAACACTTTTGTGAAAGAATAAAATAATGGGATGATTTTTTCGCGGCCTACGAAAATGTACTTGTCTCAACTTTTTTACAGCACGCATGGGTGCTCTTTTTTTGTGGTTGATTTATTTACTTTTTGTAAAGCATCAACAGCTTTTCCATTTAAACGTATCCAATTATTTAATATCTTTTACTTTACGTAAACAAATAATTAATAAAGCTGATAATGTGTTATGTATCTGAAAAATATGAAAGTACTCATGAAAAGGTCACACTTTTCTAAAAACTACTCCATGTCAATATCGATTGACATTAATGACCGGATTGTTCAAGAAAATACATTAAACTATTTTTATCGTTTCGGGGCTAGCTAACTTTTCCAATTGTAGCATCGTCTGCAAGAATCCAGGAGATCGACCCAAATCTTAACACACTTGTGTAGTGACCTTGGTTAAAGCTCAGGCGTTCATGAAATATGGCACTTTTAACTTTATATTTTTTACCACAAACTAAAATAGTGGTAGTCGGCAGAGCTTTTATACTTAAATTGAATTTCGAGAATTTGGTTTGAAAATGTCTTCTTATATTCTACGTTTATCAATGTTGATGAGGATGGCGCGCGATTATGAGTGTCGGGACTATTATCTAGGGGAACAACGCGATCCAGCGGTGACGCTCGACAACGAGGGTCACGTCGATGACGCTACGAGGATGGCGTGCGATTACGAGTGTCGGGATTATTATCTAGGGGAACAACGCGATCCAGCGGTGACCCTCATCGTTGAGCGTCACCGCTGGATCGCGTTGTGCTCATAGATAATTGTTATTACCCTTGAGGTTATTGTAGCATCACCGAGGTGACCCTCGTCGTGGAGCGTCATCGCTAGATCGCGTTGTCCTCGCAGATAATCGTCCCCACACTTGTAACCGCGCGCCATCCTCGTAGCGTCATCGACGTAACCCTCGTCATCAAACGTCATCGCTGGATCATGTTGTTTACGTAGATAATAGTCCCAACACTCGTAATCGCACGCCATCATCGTAGCGTCATCCACATGACCCTCGTCGTCAAGCGTCATCGCTGCATTGCGTTCTTCCTGTAGATAATCATCTCGATACTCGTAATCACGCGCCATCCTTGTAGTGTCACCAACGGGACCCTCGTCGTCAAGCGTCATCGCTGGATCGCGTTGTTCTCGAAGATAATAGTCTCGACACTCGTAATCGCGCGCCATCCTCATAGCATCATCGACGTGACCCTCGTCGTCGAGCGTCACCACTGGATCGCGTTCTCCTCGTAGGTAATCGTTATCACCCTCGAGGTCATCGTAGCATCATCGGCGTGGCCCTCATCGTCAAGCGTCACCGCTGGATTGCGTTATTCGCGTAGAAAATAGTCCCGACACTCGTAATCGTGCGCCATCCTCGTAGAGTCATCGACGGGACCCTCATCGTCCAGCGTCACCGCTGGATCGCGTTGTTCCCGTAGATAATCGTCCCGACACTCGTAATCGCGCGTCATCCTTGTAGCGTCATCGACGTGACCCTCGTCGTAGAGCATCACCGCTGGATCGCGTTGTTCCTGTAGATAATCATCCCAACACTCGTAATCGCGCGCCATTCTTGCAGTGTCACCGACGTGACCCTCATCGTCAAGCGTCACCGCTGAATCGCGTTGTTTTCGAAGATAATAGACCCGTCACTCGTAATCCCGCGCCATCCTCGCAGCATTATCAACATGACCTTCGTCGTCGAGCGTCACCGCTGGAGCGCGCTCTTCTCGTAGATGGACCCTCGAGGTCATCGTAGCATCATCGGCGTGACCCTCGTTGTCGAGCGTCACCGCTGGATCGCGTTGTACCCGTAGAAAATAGTCCTGACATTCGCAATCGTGCACCATCCTCGTAGCGTCATCGACGTGACTCTCGTCGTCGAGCGTCACCGTTGGATCGCGTTGTTCTCGTACTCAATCGTTCTGATCCTCGTCATCGTCGTAGCATCGTTGTAATCGCGCGCCATCCTCATAGTCTTCGACGTGACCTTCGTCGTCGTGGGTCATCGTCGTTGCATAGCGTCGTTATTGTACATAACCGCTGTCCTCGTTGTGGCATAAGTACTTTATACGCAATCAGCATGTCGTCGTTCGTGTGACCTTCGCTTCGTGCATCATCGCCGTAATCGTCGTAACGTTGAAGCGTCATCGTCACGCACTACCTTTGTAGAATCTTCTTCTCCGTGCATTATCGTCACCGTTATCAACGTTAAATTTCAATATATAAAAATTAATAATAATAATAATAATAACAACAATAATCATTACAATTATTTAATATAATTAAAAATTATAATGATTATTAAGTTCGTTGTTTGTTTCATTAAAATTTATTTATTCAATTTATTGTTTAAATGGTCGTAATGAAATAAAATTATTCAGTACAAATAACTGTATAGTATTAGTATTCGATTCTATAAGTATTATTATTAAAGAATATAACTAATAATAAAAATGAAATATCATATTGCAAATAATCGGTTTTATTTTCACGAATTTATTTATTTATCCACGATTATTCATTTTACCCCCTGCTTTAATAGTAATTATGTAATAAAATAATTACTTTAACAAGAATTTTATTATATTATTACATATCAATTAGGTTTGGGGGAGCAGAATAAGTTAAATGCATTTTTTGTGTTTCATTACACTTGTCCTGAATGCCACAGATCCATACATTATCGCTCACACACGATTCACACACACACGCGCACACGCATCTTGTTGACTTTACGGTGTCAGTCGCTTCCTCGTTGTCTAATTCACTGCAAATTCAGACTCCTTTCGGCTTCAATGCCAAAAAAAAAAATTTTAATAAATACAAATATATAAAATACACTGACAGCATTACCAACTTTATAGGTCAAATGTGACTTTTCCGTAAAAACGCTAAGTTCAGAGATTGCGAAAAATCGGTTCCAATTAAAACGCTGCTAGAAACCGTAAATGTCATTTCGTATTTGATATCTCTGGACTGCATGTAGGTACGGTATTGATTTAAAAAAAAAGCGAAAAAAAATAAAAAATAAATTCCAGTTTCATATTCATCAAGACGGAACTATTCTATGTGAAATACTAATTTCAGGATGGAAAAGTAGGGTTGGTTCACGGTCCTTACTGTATAGAGATTGCGGTAGCTGTCATGTCTTTGTTTTCGAATTCGAAAATGTACTTGCCTCGATTCGCTACCGCGAATCTTTAATACAGCAGCGTTTTTCAGTATGTTAATATTTATTTGAATATGTCGGTGATCGCATTAAATTATAGCCTAAAACATAGTCCATTAGTAACAGAATATATGTTTAAAATTTTGTTAAAAGAATTTTGTCGATTTCGCAAACATTCGACTGTAAAAAATCTTCAAAATCAGCTGATCGCGGTTAAATGTATAACTTTCGTCCTTTTGCCCGTGCTGGCAGTCGGGAGTTAAAAATAGAATAAAAATGATTTAGCTTGAAATAAAAAACTCACTCCCGAAAAGTGTATACGCAGGAACACTAAACATACAAAATAAAGAAACTCATTGTCAAAAAATAATGGTAAACTTTCAATACTATAAAATAAAAATTGTTCTTAAATAATTTGAAAAATCGTATTGGAAAAACAAAAAACTCCCAATTGCTAGAATTGTAGTCGACTTCACTGGGGAAAAAAAGTTGTTGGGTTAACAAAATGTCTCGTGACGATAGATAAGATTATCACAATTTTATAAACTGTAAAACAATTACACTAGTTTCAGATCATACTACACATTTATTCTGAACGAGAACACTACGGTTTAACCCTTTCTTACATTCATTTTTTCTTACATACGATTTACTTGAAAATATTTGAAAAATTTTTGTGAAATTCTTTGGAAAGCATTAAATTGACATTCCATTATTAATTATTATTATAATTATTATTAAAATGTATTTCAACATTTTTTGGAACTTTCGTAAAATATTACAAAGCTTGGCCATATATGCTGTACATACTTGGCCATATATGCTGTAGTGGACCTCTATTTATTTAGTAACATTTTGTAAAGTTTGAACTTCATTTATTGCGTTTATTTTGTTTGGGGGTTTCGAAATTTTTTGAGGACTTCATAATCTTTGAAAGGATTGCATTTATTCAGATCTTTTGAAGACTTGACCACTTTGAATTGAATCAAATAAATGCGATTATTTTTTTCAAGGCTTGGTCATACACGATACACCAACACATATTTACCAATACATCATTTTAGCCTACGGGAACTTTCGAGAATATTCGATAATATCACCATCTTTGTCGTACAACGCTGTCGGCTAGAATGTCCCATCGTTGTTTCAGGGTAGTCGCAATTTTAAGTGGCATCAACCCTTTTACTAATTTATTGTATTCTCGTCGAACTTTTTTCAAGAGCATTCAAGTATTTAACATCCTTCTTTTCTTTTCTTATTACTCGTCGGAACAAATGTTATATTCGGGCTAGGGGTTGTTTAAAAAGAAAAACAACGAAATAATTATTCCCGTTAATTATTCGAGGCCCCGTCTAACGCCCGCAATTTTTCAAATTCTAACGAGCCTATCTCACATGATCGCGAATATGCGTGAGAAAGAGAAAAGGGGGGTGAGAGTCCACTATCCCGCGTGAGACTCTCAATTTCGTCAGATTTTCGGTGAGCATTGAGCGGGACCCACACGAGTGACGATAATTATTATCAAATCTCTCTCCTTCTCACTTTCCGAGTTTGGTCAGTGGGCTTTGTCCTGATTTTGCTAATAATCTTCCATCAATTTTAATGTAAAAATAAAATTGCAAAAAGTGTTTCGATCCCCGTAAACTCATTAAAAATTCGGTCGCGGCGGCGGCTTCGCCTTTCGCCTGATAAATAAATTTCCTTTTATTCTTGTCACGTGTTCGCAGCATAACATATATATATATATATAATATAACTCCGGGCAATAATAGTGTCGTCATCGAATCCGGAAGTCTCCCGTTATTTGGTGTTAATAAAATCATTTTCCTTCTATAATTATTTTTCGCGTACAGCAGAGTGTTCGGGAACAAATGTGCTGCATATGAGTCCGAAAAATTTGGGTGCGAAGAGCCGAAAAGTAACTTGCGCATTTTATAAAATAAATAGTCCGGCCGAGTCACCGACTAGCGGATATTCGGTAATTTTTCTAATCATACATCTTTAATTCGGTTTTTACGTTCGATTTTCAACATCTTTTTCCTTTCTTTCTGCGAGTAATTCTATGGTTAGAAAATACGGGCTCGTCGTAGAATGTGGGAATGTGTAGAATCCCGGTCGCGTGAGTGAGAGAAGTCAGAGAGTGTGTGTATTCGTGAATGTTCTCGTGGGAGAGGAATAGGGAAAGGGAGAGAGAGATAGAGTGGGTGGGAGATAGGGGAATAAAATTGTTAAATGGCAAGGAGAGAAAGAGTGCGAGAGGAAAGAGGTTGGGGAAAACAGTGTAGGTGCGGATCCAAGCTGGAACGTTGGTTACAATTTTAATGACGGCGTGTCCGCGCGCGCAGACTATTAAGAATACGCGTCGCTAGAAACTTTTAACGAGACGCTTGCCTTGTCGGTGAAACGACATAGAAGGTTAATGGGGGTTGGGGGTGTTGGTGAGAAGGAGTAAAATGTTTACTCAATATGTATGTGTATATATGTAATGTACATGCAGTGAATTTATAATATAGTAATACGTTATGTGACGAGGATAGAAAGAGAAGGATGAGGAACAAGGGGTCGCAGGAGCTTTCGGAACAGTGCAAAAAGTAGTGGGGACGAAACGGATGTGCAACGTGGTTTATTCCGTACTCAGACTTTTTTTCATTCCCCTTTTTTTCGTTGCTCCTTCTTTCTCTTTGTCTGCTTTTCTTAAGCAAAAACTACAAAAGAACGAGAACATTATGTTTTTCATAATGATCCCACAAGAAAATTGCAATTTTCGGAAAAGAAGGAAACATGATGTCGCCGGTCAGCGATATCGTAGCCTCTCTCTCTCTCCCCCGCCCCTCTCTCTCCCCCCTTCCCGCCCTCTCTCACCCCTCTGCCCAACCCGCCCTTTCCCTCCTTCTCCCTCCTACCCGTTTCCTTTTTTCTCTTTTTCGGTCTTGTCATAAAGCATGTTTTCTGTTCTGAGTTTTCATCGTAATAACATATATGAATCGTATTTACTTCGATCTCTACGATGAACTAAAAGGTGTTATTGAGATGTCTAATTTTGAATCGTGGAATGGTGAAATAAAAATCAGAGGTGAACGAGTTAGGTTCACGGAATGTAGAACACGAACGATGCAAAAATATAACAGACTCGACTTCCAGAAGAGTGGAGAAGAGATATCTAGAGTGTGTGGAGCATGCTGGAGGGGCGGGGGGGGGGGGGGGAGGGGAGATAGGTGAGCATCACAGCGGGTAAGAAGAGATGTTGTTCAATTTACATAATCATTAACAGAAAGAAAATTTATTTAACCGTCAGGAGCGTAAATAGAATATGCGCTCTTGTTATTTTGTTTTCTCTTTTACTCGTTTGCTAGCTCATTCGAATATATTTGCTTGTCAGGTAGAGGAGACCAGGGCTAGTTCGCTATCGGGGTAAGTTGACTAACTCACAACAACATCCAAACCACGTAATGTAAGCATACGTGCGTTTGTTATTATGTTCATTATAATCTCTCGCTCATTCGTATGTCTCAATACGTCGGAGCGACATGGCGTTTAGGAGTAGTAAAAGATGTTCAAAAATCCAGGTACCAAAGTAAATTTTTTCGTTAAAGTATTGAACTATAATTTTGCGTAATTTTTTTTCATAATAATATGTTTTATTATAATTCGCGTGTAGGGAATTTTGTTTCTAAAAAAACGGGGCGGGGTACATACGCCAACATTGGTATGGAGTTGGTTGACACATGTATAAACTGCAATTTTGATTACGACGACGAGGAAACTGGTGAAGAGAATTAAATACTCCTTTTTCCACAATTATCACCAAAAATAACCTTTAATTTCATTCATGTAAACATCTGTGTTATTTTTTTGAATTATTAAATAAATAATATTGGTAACCATCCGTTTTTTTTTTATTCATTCGTAGTGATTATCAGGTAAAATTAATTGTCTTAATTAATTTATTTGTAGTGATTATCAGGTAAAAATCGTGCTACAGTCAATTTGTCCCATGCCTTGAGTCAACTTACCCCAACACTGGGGTTGGTTGACAGAGAAACGGATTTTCAAAAAATCGACTAAATAACTCACTTATTATTTCATAAAAAATCTTAAATAATTATCTGAGATAGTGGAAGAACGATTCTATTCAGAACAACAATTTTTTTTTTGAAATATTGTTTAGTTCCCTTTTTACAAGCAATAGACTAAAAAGTTGGCCAACTAGCCCCGGTTTCCACTAAATGAAAATTCAATTTTTGTGTAATTTTGTGCAATTAATGCGATTGAACGTTTCTATCTCATTCTTTCTCTTACACTTTCTTGAACATCGGTTAATTTATTCAATCTTCGACTTCCATGTGTCACATTAATTATACAGAGAATAGAAAAAAACATATGAGAATGAAAATAAACAAAAATTCGTAGCCCTGAATCTCCTTCCAAGGCTTCGTTTGCAAAACCTCAGAACTGGCACGGACAGTTAATAACTTTTTTCCTTTTCTTTCGTTGTATTTTCATCTCATTGTATTATGCAGCTACTGATTGCTAAAACAATGATTCGTTTTCCGCTTTGTTTTTTCCTCTAATGTTCACTATACACCTGTAGTGTAACAAGAAGCCCTGACCTTTTTATGTCTGCAAGTTTGAAATATTTTTTTTTTCATTATGCAGCACTTAGATCGCAACACAGTGATACCTTGATGCATCACAAATAATCAAGGGACCGAAAAAAATCAGGAAATGAATTTTATACCAACCCTCAAACACGTGGACATGCATATAAATATACACATATATTTTATTTATGGGATATTTTATCCGTATGGCATCTTCTGCCTATTATATTTATCACAATTCCACTCCTTATGTACCTTTTGCGGTTGCAGCCAACTTATCCCCACTTGTGTCGCATTCATCGACGGCGAAGGAAAACTCCAGAAAATTATGCCGACAGAGTCGGTACCTGACTAATCTCCCCGGGTGGCTATGCGAGTACGCTTAAGCATGACCACCAGCGGCACTTAGGTAGACACCGCGTCAGCTGTGATGCGATGGGATAGGGAGTACAAAACTAGGGGGCTACCACCCGTAAAAGGAGAACCGTTCACGAGAGGCACCTAAGGCCACCCATTACTCGCTCACTCATAACAGGATGGTGTTTTGAGTATTCGTTCATAAAAGGTGAGCTCCGATCTACCGAGATTACAGTAAAAACACGTGAAAAATATTTTCAATAGTACAAATTGGTGCATGACCAGAACTCGAATGCAGAATCCACAGTGTGCGAGCGCGAGTCCTTGTCCACTGGATTACTGCTCTCCCATATATATATTTACATATTATAAAACATATGAATTTGTCTATATATTACACGCATCGGATGTACATGGAGGTATATAGCAGAAGAGCGCCTGAATGTATAGGGCCGTAACATCCTGCCGAGACTCTCGTCAAGGTATTAAATAATCGTCCAATCAACGTTCGGGGAACTCCGAAGTCTTTAGAGGGCAATCTGCATGTTAAGAAGCCGTTAATGCCTTTTCACCTAGCTGCTTTATCTCGCTACTCCCTTCGTGTTTCCTTGCTCTCTCGGTCTTCCAATCTACATCCATATCTCTCGCTGGAGTCCCCCACCAAAGTTAGCTCTTCCTCTGTACTGTAACGTGGCGTTTCCGCCACGTACATGTGACCAGCTCTTCCTCTTCAAACATTGCCCGCGAAATAAGTCGCACTACCAAAGAGAGATACGGCGAAGGAGTAAAAATAAATTAAAAACAAAGATGTGAGCGGAATAAATGGCGATCGGATGGGACGAGAGCCTAGGCGAAACGAGAGATGATGATGATGTTATTTATTTAATTAAATTCAATTAATAGTTTAATTAAAACCACTCAATGAAGAAAACGTATAGTTTGATCAAATGCCACTTAAGTGAAAAATTAAGTGGGGAGACGGGGGAGGGAGAGGGGGGAGATATATAGAGATGAAAATGAATACAGTTAAAAATGAATGGAGTTGTATCGGAATAGAGATTTTTTCGACAGTATTTATAAATAAGGTTCTATACAAATAGACATGTATGTGCATAAAGATGTTTCTGAATAGAGATAAGTCAACATGAAGATTATTTGGAATAGAGATGATTTTACGTAAGGATATTTAAGGAAGTTCTCGCGAATCTAATGATAATCGAAAAATTCAACTTTGAGGGTTGAAATTTGGAAATATTATAGAAAAATATACCGTATATCTATCACCAGAATTATTTTTGGATCCACCGTCTAGTTGTCAAAAAACAATATATGAAAATCACATAAGAACTTGTGTATAAGCATTCAAAAAATGTGATTTTCATAAATTGTTTTCTTGATAACTAGACGGTGGATCCAAAAATAATCCCGGTGATAGATGTACGGTATATTTTTTTATAATATTTCCAAATTTCAACCCTCAAAGATGAAATTTTCGATTATCATTAGATTAGCATGAACTTCCTTAAGAATGGGTTTATTTATGAACACAGTTTAATTACTCATAGAGCTGTTATGAATTGAGACATTTATGAATAGAGATGTATTTGAATAGAGATATTAACCATATAATTGTTTAGGAATAGAGAAACAATACATAGAGTTGTCGTGCTGCCCCATATTTCTATCGTGTTAGTGAAGTCTCACGAGGGTGTCACGATCCGAGTGAAGGAATAGTAATGAATTCTTATTGGAACAAATTTGGATTTGATACGCCGCGTGTGCAGAGTTTCCGCAGATGAGTTAATAGACTGAAGAGGATATTATTTCGATATGAAATATATGAACTGTGTTTAGTAGGTAGAATTTTATACTGATTGATCTTTTAGGATTGATGATTAAAATAAAGATGACTTTATAGAATATTCAGTTCGATATGTTCAGTATTTTCTTTTAATAATTTTTATTTTTTGGCTACAAAATTCTATTTATTAAGATCAAAAGGTAGTATATTTCAGAAAACTAAAAAAAAAAAAACAATTACGTCCATTTACTGAAGTTACACATTTTGTGCTTGAACGGGGATTTGAACTACCTACCTACGACTTTCCTATATAATGCCTACCTTACTAACCCAGAACGCTAACCACTACGCTTTCAACGATTCTGTAACTTTGTATCGGAATATTTTATATAAGCTGCACGATACTCTACACAAATACAAATAAAATTCAAAAAATTGAATAGCAAAAAAATCTGTATTTCATTGTATTCAAGAGTGCTAAATTCGATTCGAAAGTCAAAAATCTTATTCTTTGCATTATTAAAATCCAAAATAGCGGATTCAAAATAATTTGGATTAAAATTTTAATCCAAAGCTGTACTGAAATATTCAAAATTCAAGGTGAGGAATCCAATATGGTAGATATAATATATAAATGGCAAGCACCTAAAAAAATATATAATGAAACGGGCAGTAATAGTGAACTATATATACATGTAAAAACATGGTTGACCAAGTCCAAAATATTGGGTTGGCAACTAAGTTCTGACTCACTTCAGATGCACAGATATATTTATAATTTTGTTCTATATTTAAACATGTCAATCTACAATATAATCACCAGCCGTGTCTATGACTTGCGTCCATCTAATGGGCAAGGACTAAATGCCGCGCTCCCAAAACTTAGCGGGTTCCTGCTCGAAAAATTCCGAGATTGCGTTTTCGACATGGTCGAAGTCTCTGAAGCATTGATCACGCAGGAAAGTTTTAAGACCTCGGAACAGGTAATAATGCAAAAGTGCCAAGTCCGGGGAATACGGCGGGTGAGGAACCGTGGCCCAACCAAACTCTTCCAGTAGCTGGCGGGTGAAGCAACGTGGGGCCGAGCGTTGTCGTGCAATAAGTGCACCTTTGTCACTCTTCTTCTCTTTGCTCGCATTGCAGCAACCAATTTGCGAAGCTGCTCGACATATACGTTGGCGGTCACCGTCTGTTGTCCAGGGAGTAGTTCGTAATATATCATTCCGCGTGCATCCCACCAGCAACGCAGCAAAACCTTTCGTCCGTGGGTCTCTAGTTTGAGATGAGTTGACGGTTCTATTTCGCGCGGCAGCCAATAGGCCTTCCGTTCATTGTTTTCGTAGAGGATGTAACTCTCGTCTCCAGTCACTAAACTGCCAAGAAATTCCTTGCGTTTCGGCTGCAGGAGCAACGACTGGCAGATGGGGGCACTCGGGCAGCCCGATTGGCATCGCTCAACTGATAAGGTGTCCATCTCGCCAGCACTCGCCGATAGCCGAGTGTGTGCAGCCGGTTCTCGATCGCTGTATGACTATAGCCGAGTGCCTGCGCCAATTCCCGAGTCGTAGCATTTGGGTGCTTCTTCAGCTCTTTTGATATGACGTCATCTTCCAATTCAATAGGTCGACCGAAGCGCTCTCGATCTTCCAGGCTCGTATCTCCGCAAGCGAAGCGACGGAACCAGCGGCTCACTGTCGATTGTGTTACGGTGGCCTCTCCGAGAGCAAAGTTGATATTGGTGGTTGCCTCCCTGGTACTGCTACCACGCCGAAACTCGTAATGTATTACACCTCGAATAGCCCGCTCATCCATGTCGAGAATTAGACTCCCGCAGACGTCCGCAGCCGGACTTTTATACCCACCGTGCGAAAGCTTTTAGAACATTCTAGCAGTTGCCAGTTATGGAAACTTTCTTGAATGTTCTAGAATAAAAAAAGGAAGATTTAAAAAAAGTGAGTCAAGATTTAGTTGCCAACCTAATAAATAACATAAGTTCAATAGTGGGTGAGTGTTGGTCACGTATGGTTGTTGTTATTTAGATGTTAACCCTTTCATACACGATTTTTTCTGTGCAACCAATTGTTCCAATAATACCTAGATATGAGGTTTTTGGGGTCGTTGATAATGAATCAGGAATCAGATTTTCGAAATTCAAGATGGCGGATTCAATATGGCGGACCACAAAATTAAAAATACCGCTCCAGCTTTAAAATGTTGTATATGGGGGTTTCTGGGGTCGTTGATAACAAATCAGGAATCAGATTATTGAAATTCAAGATGGCGGATCCAATATGGCGAATCAAAAAATTAAAAATATCGCTCTAGCTATAAAATTTTGTTTATGGGGTTTTTGGGGTCACTGATAACGAATCTGGAATCAGATTTTCGAAATGCAGGAAAGCCGATACAATATGGCGGACCGAAAAATTAAAAATATGGCTCTAGCTTTGAAATTTTGTATATGGGGTTATTTGGGGTCTCTGATAACGAATCTGCAATCAGATTTTTGAAATTCAAGATAGCGAAATTAGAATTGAATTTCTGATTTCTGATCAGTAGCCATACAAAAATTACAATCGATTTACACTTTTTGTTTATTCAACATTTGGATCCGTTATATTGAGTTTTGTAAAATCCATATCGGATTCGCGATCAGTGACCAGAAGATCTTGTATACAAACTTTCAACGACGAAGCGATTATTTTTAATTTTTGGATATCGAGTTCGTAATCAGTGAACCCAGAAACCTTTACATACAAATTTCACAGCCAGAGTGATATTTTCAATTTTTAGTCGGCCATATGGGATCCGCCATCTACAAATTTGGAAATTGAATATTGGATTCGTAATCATCGACCCTAAAAATCCCGATATACAAAATTTTACAGCCACAACGATATTTTTTATTTTTTGGTCCTCTATATTAGATCCACCATTTTGAATTTTGAAATACGGATTTTTGATTCGTATTCAGCGACCCTTAAAGCATAAATGTACATTAAAATATCTGTATGTTTACAATCAAATTTCACCAGGAATGATTTTCCTCCGAAAACACAGCATTTTTTATGCTTTATTTGTTTATAACAAGAATACGTGTTCGATTAGCGGTTTCCAGGAGTCATACACTGTTAGCTTTACGTCTGAAATTCATATGAAAACTTACCTTGTGCAAAAATATCTAGGAAATGAAATTTTAGAGATTAAAAACTGTAAGGAAAAAGGTGTCACGTATACGTGACACCGTGCATGAAAGGGTTAATACAGGTGAATAATCGGTACTACGTTGTATACACGGAGAAAACGGATCTGTTTCGTCAAGTAACATTTAAAATGTTCTTTTAAAATATCCTCTATACTTTGCACAGAATATGAGAATTTAGGTAACAGTCACAATGAGGCATTGTAATTTTTGCAACTCACACTTTTCCTTTGAGGACAATGTAAATAGTTCTGTATAAACAAGAAATTATATGTGCGGAAAATAATATTCCGATGTTCTTTCACGAAATATTTTCAATGCTCTTTAGAAACTATAACTGATGAGTAAACATGCCTTAAAAGTGAGAAATTTTGAAAAACAGCATAGTAAAAATCCACGTTCAATAAAAGAATAAATATTAAATGCGTATCATTTTTCAGTTCAGGCATTGTATAGTGTTTCATAATAGCAAAACTTATTGTCTGACATAGGAATTTTTCGTTTCCGTATTTTTTATATTGCTTGATGGCTAACGTAACTGTTACTCTTATGAGATGTATTGGCTGCTCGATTCTAGTTTTTGCCGCTGCATGGCGCAGAACGCCGAGACTTTTCCCGCATAAGGTATCACTCTGCGATGAGTATAAATTCCGCGAGGCAAATGAGTTCAATTATTCGAACCAATTCTATCCAAGAATTTGGTAACGAATATTTATTTTTACCTAAAACATATATGAGTTAATGCTTTCTCTATACACCGAGGGTAAATATGTCATGTAAATATCGCACGAACTATACCAAGCAAAATAAATTATTCGTTTCAATTGCATGTTGAATTATCTAATGTATGTAATCCCCCAACGCATTTTTTACTGTGCGCATTGTAGAATAGGTTACCAATGCAGATATTTAACAATATTATGAAGTTCGGGATTTTTACTATGTCACAGTATACATTCTGATACTACAATGATGAAATTTACTATGTCATAAAATATACATTCTAATACCACAATGACAAAATTTACTATGTCACCGTATACATTCTAACGCTGTAATTATAAAATTTGCCTCGAGTATGCCGAATTTTTACTATACCCATTGTGAGAAATGCATGTGTAGACCTTAAAAATCAGTATGCCAAATATCAAATAAGGCTATATGAACTACAGTATTTTTACTATGCCGGGTAGATCTTTTTTTTTTATTCCGACGTTTGAATAAGTACCAAAAATTCGGTGCTGTCCTCAAAATACTATGTTATTTTAGTATTAATCGTCTGGATTTCTAGTACTATTTGTCTGCATTTTCGTCCTCATTTTCTCTGTGTACTGATAGTGCATTTAAGCGTAAAATGCATGAAAATCGTTAAAAAAATCCGGATTATTCTTTGAAAAATCTCGATGAAAATGTGAAATAATACTGCGTTTAATAATGGCACACCTCTTTTATTTATATTTTCCCTAAATTTTTAGCACTAAAATACAAAAATTACGATGGGAACATTATAACACGAAAAGCCATATAAAAGTATCCTAAAATACAATCTCGTGAGATTTTTAAGTGGATAAAAAAAAATAATGTTTGCTCAAACTTTTTAAACTAGATAAACGAAATAGGTCTTGCAGTATTTATTTTTTTATTTATAAAAATGAGGCATATAGCTTCAATTACCTAAATCTGGAGCTCACTATGATGACCTATTATAGTGATTTCAAGCTAGCTCACTGTCACTTTTTTGTTTCACAAAAAAAGTTAGTTACTTTTCACATCAATGTCTACGTTCTGAATTTTCCTGTCTATTTTCTCTGAGAAGCCCACTAGGCTTTCATTATGAAACAACATAGCCGTACAAGTAATATAGAGACAGCCTCTGTTTCCTAATTCCCGTCACGGCTTGATAATTTGATATTCTGGGTGCACATAAGCGACGACTGATCGCGATTATTAGATAGAGTACACGCTCCCAGCTTTCTCCAGAGTATCGATGAAGGGGATAACCGCGTGGAAATTCAGTTAGGGCTTCGGCTAGGTCCTGATTATTTTTCCCTCACTCTGTTATTGCCCCAAAATGAAAGCCTGAAAAGGTCCCTTATAAACCGATCACACTTCATCGACGAGGACCCGACCAGCCAAAATGGTCGGGGCCTTTAAAGGAAGCCCTGTTGGAGTCTTAGCGAAAAATAAACATTAATAAAAATATTTTTTTTCTGATTAGAATTACATATCTGATCATAGTTCATCCTATTTCAGTATTTGCATTACTCCCGCAATTAATTTGTGCGGAGAAATTTTCCGACTACACCGGGATTCGATCCGACTTATTGACTATCGATGTTTGACCTAACGCACACCCACGCTACCCATTACACTGTTATCTAGTTGATAAATTTTGGTTGAAAATGTAACATATGCTGCAGATCCCTCATGTGCACATCACAAAATATATTTAAAGAATCTATAAGTGACAGAGTTCTCAAAGTGAGACAGAAATGATTACAGCAAATTTAATTTCAAATTATTGAAATTATAACTAACAAAGGGAGAGTGGTTGGTCTAGTGGATGAGGACTCGGGCTCACACGCCGCGCGTCCTGGGTTCGAATCCCGACCAAAACACCAATGAAAAATTGAGATTTTTTTCACGTGTTTCCACTGTAATCCCGGGTGGTTTGGATTCCACCTTTATAAAAATCATGTCCAGACCTCGCTGTGATGCCTGAACGGTCGGTGTACGGCTCCGGGTGCCTCCCGTGGACGGTTCTCATAGTGCGGATGGTGGCCCCCTAGCCGTGCACTGGCTAGCTCATTGCATTACAGCTGAGGAGGTACCTTTCTTAAGCGCCTCTGGTAGCTGTGCTTGAGCATGCTCGCATTACTACCCGGGGAAATTAGGTAGGTACCGGCTGTATCGGCAAGGTTTTCTGTAGTTTCCCTTCGCCCTCGGCAAATGCGATACAGTTGGGGATAAGTCGGCTGCAGCCGCACAGGGGGGTGTCTTTGGAAAGGGGGGGGGGGGGGGGCAAGCTAAAAAGGGAGAACCCTGGGCAATGGCAAAATACAATAAAAAAAATATTTAAATTATAACTTAAATAATTTAAAATATAATAAATAATTAAAAATTATAATAACAATTATATTAATTATAAACGATAATGAATTGAGTTATAAATAAAATATGCATAGAATATTTATTTTCATATGTTAATGTTCATATGTTAATAAATATAATTATGTTTCATATTTATTTATTAATATAAAAATAATTATTCATGATTTATTTATTATTAAATAAATATCTCGGATTGTCTATAAAAAAAATAAATAATTAAATAAAAAAATTAAAAAAAAATTAAATATTTATTTATTATTAAATAATTATCTCTGATTGTCTATAAAGAAATAAATATATTCTATGCTGCAAAAATAAGCTTTATTGCGTTAAAAAAAAAACACGTTTGTTTGTGAATTGAAATGAAAAAAAACGGATTCGGATTTTTCGTCTAATCGAAGTAATCCACATCAGTTTGGATATTAAATATTATAATTTATTTAAATGGGAGCTACTCTGATAAAGACGGACTAGATCCTCAACAATTGAAATCAGACATACCATTTTTTTATAATCTTGGCGAACCTAACATTTCCCGATCCGATTCTGGTCTGGCAGTATTAGCCGATAAAATTAAGGTTACCTTGATAATGCCAGTAAGGTATCCACATTTCGGCCCTTATGGGCCTCAAATTTATATCACGCTGCCCTAATAATTTTCTACATGCGTGGTGGCCGCAACAATAAAAACATGGAGATTAAAGAACGAACCCTAACTCCACATTTCCTTCACCTTGTCAATTAGACCCCACCGCTCACACGCATACGCACACGCGTGCGCGCACGCAGACACGCATTACATGTTATCCTTTTGGCACCCCCAACTAGGTTGCTTTTTCAATCTTTGCCAATGATACACCTTTATGAATGTACTTTGTTAAAGAATCAGTCATATGTAGTGTCGGGTGAGTTAAACTTCTTCTAAAAAGCACAGACATCTATACAGAGCGCACACAATTGTTATTTCATAGTTGGAGGACTTAAAATTTAGCTCTTACGTTCTTAAGCATTCACATTATTCGGCTCGTCGTCATGGATACCAATACTAGGGCATTGTAATTTTCTTGACGGTCTTCTAGCACATTGGGCGTTGGGTACGTTATGCACGAGCGGGCTCGACAGGTATTGCGACACGCCATCGTATACATATTCGGCGAATTACGGTAGAGACCTGAAGGGTGAGTTTAAATATAGAAATTTATGGCAACCCCCATAAATACAAGGATCTGGACGGCTTAGTCACCACTCGAGATGCCTCGATTTCGACAGGCCGAATTCGTTTCACCTGTTCTTTAAGTCGTCCTTTTATTGAAAGAGGGGTCCGGCTGCATAGAGACTCCCGTGTGTTAAATTGTCAGGGGAGCCCTAACGAAAATCGGAGCCTTGAAGGGTTTGGGCATAGATTTTCTATCAGACATTGTCACAACACTGTCAGGTTAGACCCCGACAGGGCAATGTCAGGGATGCCAGAATTATTTGAAAAATGGCACTTTTAAGGCAACCCATTGAGAACCTAGTTGGGCTCCACTAGGGCAGCCCCCATTCTAAAAAATTGTCATATTATGACAGAACCATGTCGGGTCCGAATTCGCATGCACGCATATATTTCGTTGGGTGTATTAAGAATTTGAATGTTTTTCCTTTATATTGATAATTTCAAAGAATTATGTGATAGTTAAAAATAATTATTATAAATTATATCGAATTTACTTAATTTCATTGTTTGTATTAACATGTTTTTTAAACTATTTTGCTTCACGATATGGAGATTCTGAATTATTAGTTGAAAAATTTTGGAATGCTAGGTATGTTCCATTTTTTAACCAATTTTTTTCAACGAGACTATAGCGTAATGGTAGCATGCGTATGCAGTTAGATCTACAGATACGAGGGTAAGTAGAATTGAATCCCGATGTGGGTAGGAAAATTTTTCTGCGTAAATTAATGTTAGGAGTAATGGAAATAGTGAAATTTGACCAAATATGATCGGAAATTAAATTCTAATTAAAAAATTAATATTTTTTTAAATGTTTAATTTTTTATAGAGCTAGTGATAAAGGCTCCGACTTATTTGCCTTAAGGGGCCCTTGTTAAAAAAGCGTAACCGCCCTTTCAGGGGCCAGCATGGATTTCCACACAAGGGCCGATATAGTTCAAATGAACTATTAAGGGGTGAAATATTTTGGGTTTATCATGAAATCTAATCTGATTTTCAAACATTTTTACCGAATAATAAAATGTTGCTAGGTTTAAGATGGTTCCAATAAAAAAAAAACATTTTCTCAAAATCACCGACCTTTGTTTTTGTTGTTATCCTTCACAATTTCACAAGTATTTTGACTGTGTTGAATGAATGAAAACTTAAAAAATACTGGTACATTGTTATCGATATCGTGGCGGTATTTCTGTCACACTAGGAACAAGAGAATAAAATTTTTGTAAACGGAAGTAAAGGGACAAGGACATTAGGATAAAAACGAATTCAACTAGGAGGAAAGAGCGAATCGATAAATGAGGATGCAGGTGGTTTTGGTCTGTATATGGGGCGTTCCATGCCAAACTGACCAGTCTGTGACCCCAACCATTTTTCAGTTTGTTGAAATTTGTTTATTTCCAAGTAACTACTGAAAGGAGTTTTTAAGAATTTTTTAAGATTTTTATCTCAACCCGTTTAAAAATAATGAATTATTCAAAATTTTGCACGAAATTTTTTTAAATGCTCATAGTTTTTTAACAACAGAGATACCAAAATAAAATAGTAGGTAATTTTTTTAATTATTAATAATTTTTAATTATTAGTTGTCAATTCTGAATTACATTGTTTATTATCTTTTTTCCACTCATAATTCCATTTTTTAAAAAATTATGAATAGAGAAAAAATAATAAAATATTGGAACTGAATTCTATGTTTTTTTAAAGTTTTCAACCAAATATTTTTTTCACAACTTGGGTCATTTCAATTTTTTTTTTTTAATTCACCATCTTTCACGACGCATTTTTACATGTCCCAAAAAATCTGCAGCTTGCGATATTCATGAATAAGAATTAATTTTACTGTGGCAGAGAATTGAAAAAAAATAGAATTTATGGATATCACAAGCTGCGGATTTTTCGGGACGTGTAAAAATGTGTCGTGAAAGATGGTAAATTTTTTCAGAAAAATCAAAATAGCCCAAGTCGTGAAAAAAATGTTTGGTTGAAAACTGAAAAAAAAACATGGAAATCAGTTCCAATGTTTTTTAATTTTTTTTCAATTGATAATTTTTTAAGAAATGGAAGTATGAATGAAAAAAAATAATTAGAAAAGTATAATTCAGGATTGATAATAAATAGTTATTCATTTACACGTGATAAAAAAGAAGAAAAAAATAGAAAGTATGGATATCACAAGTTGTGAGTTGTTCGACACATCTAAAAATATGTCTCGAAAAATTACGAATTTTTTCAAAGCAATCAAAACGGTCCAAATTTTGAAAAAAATATATTTGTGGTTCAAAACTGAAAAAAATATATGAAATTGAATTTCGATATGTTTTTTGTATTTTTTATATGAAACTACAATTCAAGATGAAAAAAATGACCTACTATTTTATTTTAATCTCTTTGTTGTTGAAAAAACTATGAGCATTTAAAAATATTCGTGCGAAATTTTGAAAAATCATTTTTTTAAAAGGGTTCAGATAAAAATATTTAAAAAAGTTCTAAAAACTCCTTTCAGTAGTTATTAAAAATAAAAAAATTTTCGACGAAATCAAAAATGATTGGGATCACGGATTGGTCAGCGTGGCATAAAATGTCCCATGTATAGAAAAGTTGGCCAGTGCTCTCCTTCATTTGTTCATATTCAGGTGTATATATCACTTTCATAAACTAAGAGTAATATAGAGGGGAAAGAGAGAGAGAGGGGGGGGGGAGAGATTGATTGATTGATTGATTGATTGATTGATTGATTGACTGACCGACCGACCGACTGACTGACTGATTTATTTATTTATTTATTTATTTATTTATTTATTTATTTATTTATTATGCCTCGGACGTATCCTTGAGGCAAATTACAATGAAGATTAGAAATAACAGTAAATAATTTATATATGAAAATCGATACATTAAAACGATTGAACAATAGTATACAAAAAAATATAAAATAGAAGATAGCACATTGTCGGAAACCGCGAAAAATTATAAAAATACATAATAACAAGATTTGCGATGAATGTTTGAGTAAATACATTTACTCTCTTTCTCTTCAAGAGCAAAAAGATAATCGTACAAATGCGATTTGAAAGACGCTAGCGAAGGAGCAGCCTTTATGACGAGTGGTGACAAGGAATGCCAGAAATACATTGATGATAATGCGAACGAGTTTCGAAACACCGCCGTGCGATGTACAGGAATCTTGAAAACGTCAGGGTTAAGATTATGGATGGGTCTCTGTGGAGGTGCCATACGGGTAAACATTTCCAACAGGTAGGAAGGAGCAGTTCCGTGAAGAATATTAAACATTGTAATTCCCTGAAAATACTTCCTCCTCCAGCGAACCAAAAGCTAGCCTAATAGTTCACGATGAGGCGTGATATGCTCATCACCCCGTAAAATGAAAATATACTTTATGCAGAAGTTAATGAGCCTCTGTAGCTGAGCGTTTTGCTCCCCAGTCAAGTCACCGTATACAAGACAACAGTAATCGAGAATAGGAAAGATCACGGATGTTATTAAAGAAGTTTTTACTGCTCGAACCACAGAATATTAAGATGTTTTAGCTTGTAAAGCGCAAAATTAACCTTTTGCAAAAGGAATAGCGTGTGATTGTTCCACGATAGATTAGACGTCATAATGACACCTAGTTTTTTGACTTGCTTAACGGGAGAAATCAGTTTAGGAGACCAAAATTTTGGTGTTTTTCGTGAATTTCTTTTAACAGGGAAGGTACAATTAGAATTTGTTTAAACTTGGAGGATATTTTATTCGTGTTTTGAAGTACACTTTGTAATTTTTTCAAGTCATTTCCGCCGGAAATAGTGGAGTTAGAAGCTGCTGTCCATGGACGACTTTTTTCAACTGATGGGCATTCTAGCTCAAAAAGTTATTGACCAATCGTTCTGAAAATTTGTGTGAATATTCTTTATCCAATTATAATATATATGAACCTAACTCTGGGATGATATTTCTATTAAAAATATTTTTTTTAATGCAAAAAAGGTGAAAAAACATGGTATAAAAACATGACAATGTGTTCAAACACCTCAAAAACATGCAATTTTCAACTTTTTTGATCACAATTGGGTTCATATTCTTAGGAAATATGTTGTTAATGAAAAAAGAAAATTGTAATGATTACAGATAAAAATTGTGACTTCAGGAATGCCCACCAGCAAAAAACTCGGATAGCGATCGTCCATGGACAGCAGCTTCTAACTCCACTGTTTCCGGCGGAAATGACTTGAAAAAATTACAAAGTGTACTTCAAAACATGAATAAAAAATCTTCCATGTTTAAACAAATTCTCATTATTTCTTCCCTGTTAAAAAAATTCACGAAAAACACCAAAATTTCGGCCTCCTAAACTGGTTTCTCTCGTTAACATATGAGAGAGACACTTCATTCACTGTTATCGAGGATAACCTTTCTAAATCGAGTTGATTTACAAACATACTTCTACCCTGTATCATGGTCTTACACTCGCTGAGAGATGAGTATTCCAATTTGTGTTTATTTTTTCGCTATTAGCTAGCATACTTTTGCAAACAAATGATGTGGACTTTCATGTATAGTGACGTCACATAACCAGATCACATGACTTTTTGCGGTGGCACAGTGCGATGAGTCTCCCGCCGTTGAGGAATCTTTCTCGAGCCCTCTGACAGGGTCAATTCTATGCATATTATTATTATTTCTCATTTATTTTGTATTTTTATTTTCATATTTATGCGCGAGCGAACGACGGGCTCTCGGAGTCAGCGAAGTCATCGTGGCGGCGAAGGGAGTCCGTATTTCGAACGGACTTGTCATCCATCACACCGAGATATCCTCGTCGTAACCGAGTGGCAATACCTTAAGGCTCGTGGACCAAATTGTCGTCATCGTTTTCGTCGTTCTCGTAACGAGAGCGCGTAATTTCAAATAGCCGAACGCCACGTCACTATCTCAAAGCCTTTACCTCGAGCTGTCGAGCTCACGGTATAGTTTCGTCATCTGAGGAATTTTATCATCGTCCTCGGAGCTTGCAAATATCGTCCAACATCGTCACGATTACCGCAAATAGGCGAAGGGTGGGGGTTACGACTTGTAACCGCAGAGTCGTATCAAATTATAATTTTCGGGGACTCAAGTTTTGGCGTTTCACGAAGAGAGACGAAGAGAGTCGTTCAAGAAAGCGCCGCCGCTCGATTTATCATTGATCATAGATTGATAGCCTTAGCCAGATCCTGTTCTTCTGAAACTCTAGCGATGAGCCGTCGCTTCACTTTCATTTTTGGAATTTTGTGAATCATTTGTCGACAATTTTGAGTTTTCGATATTTTTAAATAAAGAGCGATATTGTTTCTGTGGGACGTTCTCGCGCATAAAAATTACGTAAAGTCTTTTACGCGACCAAGTCCTTTCGCGATGTCTTTATTATATTTTCAATCGCCGACAGGGTTTCCTTTTTGTTTTAAACGTCAAATTTGAGGTCCATAGGGTAAGTGTTTTATCCTGATGTTCCCGGTTATTAGGGTAGTAGTTCCGGTAACAAATCGCCTTCTCATCACAAGACCCCCACAAAAAGTTATAAAAGAGATTACCTCCAGAAAAAACCAACCTTACAAAAATTCTCTCATTCACATCAAATGTCTCCAAATATTATAGGAGAACCCCACAAAAAGTTTCTCAATAAATTAGAAACTCACAAAAAGTTATAAGAGAGCCTCATAAAAATGTACCAATCAAATCGTAATGTCACAAAACATGCAAATTCAAACCCGACTAAAAATTAAGTCTAAACTTCACAAAAAATCATTAAATAAATTACAACTATAAAAGCATTAAGAGTCAAATACTTTAAAATCTATTAAACTCTAATAAAAAATCTTTGAATTAATTGAAAATACAGTTGTTCAGTAGTTGTTCTAGAACAAGAATAAGAATAAAAAATAAGTATGAAAATTAATCGCGATACAAAAAACAAATTCCAAACGAAAAAAATTAAATTGAAAAAAAATTTCGGCCGAAGTTCTTGGCGAGTTTTTTTGGTTAAGGGGACCGTATGGTCTAGAAATTTGAAAAAATCGATTTTTTTTTTTTTCGATATGTCGAAAGTATAGTATCTCAAGAATATACTGTGAAATTTTCATGCGGAAATTCTCAATATTACAGCTTCTACAGCCCATAACGCAGGTAGAGAGCGGTCCGCGACACGAAAACGTTCAAAGCCTTATTGGACACAAAGCCTTACGGGGATGATTTTTTAGTTTGCAAAAAAGAATGTGTTTTGCATGTTAAAAAACGTTTGTACAAACGTGCTGTTGATGCGAAAAAAAAACATGCACAAATAAAGAAAGCAACAAAGAAATTGACAGAAAAAGAAGAGGGAAAAAAGACACAGCGGAAATCGATAAATAAAACACCGAAGCGTCAACAATTGACGAATAAATTATTGCAAGAGCTGTCAACTTATTACGGTCTAGCAATTAGACGTAATTCAGATTCGACTGAAGGGATGAGAAGTGAAATATGGGCAGCATATTATCACAAAATTTCAACAGATGAAAATCCGCAACACTCGTACTGTCCTCCAGGTTCCGAATCGTGGTGCAAGTGGCGTCAAAGTGAGGCTGCAGGTACTTTAGACACCTACGAGCACCCACCTGCTCTGTGCGATGAAGCACAAGAGATATTAAAACCAATTTATGAAGAATTGACAGCAGAGACTTTATTGGAAAGGTGTATTGGCAGTAATACGCAGAACAATAACGAAAGTTTCAATGCTTGCGTGTGGCACCTTGCGCCGAAACATCTGTTTGCCGGAAAAAAAATCATTGATATTGCCACTCACATTTCCGCTTGCATATTCAATGAAGGATTTGCATCCCTATTGAAAATAATGGAGACCATGGGCATAACAATCGGGCCACAAGCGGAGCAACTAGCGCAAAACCGAGACGAGCTGCGAGTATCGAGCGCCAACCGTAGGAGCACGGACAACTCCAAAGAGGCTCGGACAGCTCGAAGAAATGAAAGGAGTGAGGAAATTTGAAGATCGAACGAGCCCGCCGAAGGCGGGCGAAGTTCGATCGAAATTATATGAGAAGTCTCGTTCGAAGATGATAGTTATATGTAGTCTTGCTTGTCATGCTTACTTCACAACGCTTTTTAAGTGAAAAAACAAGAAACGAATCCGCCGTGTGCCTTCTGTTTTGAACTCTTGATCAACTTCATATTGTTTTTTGTGCGAATGAGAAATTATCACACAATCAATGAAGATGATAGAGGGAGAAATTGTAAGGGATCAACAGGGGTGGGGAACTATCATCTTCGAACGAGACTTCTCATATAATTTCGATCGAACTTCGCCCGCCTTCGGCGGGCTCGTTCGATCTTCAAATTATATTTCTAAGTCTCGTTCTCGATGATAGTTATATGTAGTTCTTCAGAGTTCTTTTTTATTGTGATAATTTTTTCCACTTTATTTTTAAATACATTATATCATGAACATAGTGAAAATAAGAACAACTTACAATTGTTGGAAAACAGTTCGAACAAATTGATCATTTGGAGACTGAATGGGTCTATTATAAAATTTGAAAAATGTGTCAGACCCTGGAGCCCATCCAGCACTTCGTCTGATAGTAGATACATCTATTCCGCGATTATAAGCAGCAGACACTGCTGCATGTCTAGTACTATATGCGGTAAATTGATTAGTATCGATACCAGCTTTAGACAGAACAGATTTCACCCAATGGCCAATAGTTTGTGATGAAGCTGGGCCATACGGCTTTACAGATGTGATGAACAATCTTTTTGATTTTTCACTTCTTAACTGCTTCGTAACATTTAAATATTCTATGACCGCAGATGCTACGCATAACCCCGGTCTGTTTTTAAAAAAGGGTAATATCAAATCCGGTTGAAAAGACCCCGGTTTTGATGTTTTTATATTCTCTGTTATTTTGATACTTAAATTATTCGAATTAAATGTGATATTATCTATATCAATTTTTGATAGAGTTTGTAACCTTTGAGCTGTCGCTAAAGCCATGAGACACGATACTTTCTCTGCTAGTTCTTTCAGTTTTAACTGACTGAGTGGACCAATTTTCTCAAGGTGGTTTAACACTGGAGTGACATCCCAGGTGGTAGAATATCTGGGTTTACTTGGTTTTTCTCTAAAAACACCCTTCAAAAATCGAGAAATTAATCCATCCCTGTGTATATCAGAACCCGAAATGAGAGAAATATCAGAACGAAAGGTGTTTACTGTGCCATGACCTACCTCACTTTGAAATTTTTTATTTAGGAAATTGATAATATCTGGTGATTTAGCATTGAACATATCCAGCTTGTTTATATGGACGTAGTTCCACCATGCTTTTAACGCACTTTCGTATTGTTTAAGGGTTGATGTAGCGATTGAATTTATCATAGTTCCCACTGACTCCTCATGTATTCCTCTCCTCAAGAAAGCTGTGCGGATAATTTGCCTACCACCAGGGAAAGGTGGGATGACAATGGGTGAGTTTGCCTGAACGGAGAAATTAGAAGAGACGGGTTAGGATTGAATATGATGGGTGGTTCACTGAGAAGTGATGTATAGAGAGGATACCACGGTTGCGTGGGCCAAAATGGTACCACTAATACTCCTTCTGTTTTATCATTTATGATTTTTCGAAGAGTCTTTAGAATTACAGAAAAAGGAGGGAAACCATAGAATTTTTCTTTGTACCACGATCTTGTGAAGGCGTCCACAGCTTCTGCTTCTGGATCAGGTAATCGTGAAAAGTATCTGAGACATTTTCTGTTGAGTCTACTTGCAAATAAATCAACCGAGAAAGAACCAAACTTCTTTTTGATTTTTGTGAAAACATCAGGAGCGAGTTCCCACTCTGTATCAATATTCGTGTATCGAGAAGCTGCGTCTGCCTCTACATTATCGGCTGATCGAATGTAAGAAGCTTTTATCCAAATTTTTCTGTCTTCACACCACTTCCATATTTTCTGTGAAAGTTCACTGAGAAGTGGATATTGAATTCCACCAGCTTTGTTTATATAAGCAATAGCTGTGGTATTATCCAATCGAAGTAACACTTCGCAATCAAATAAATCAGAGGCAAAGCACTTTATAGCAAAAAAGGCTGCCTGTAATTCAAGAAAATTGATGTGTTTCCTGCCTTCTTCTACATTCCAAAAACCAAAAGTACTTTGCCCATCATAAAATGAACCCCAGCCCGTTAACGATGAGTCAGAGAAAATTTCGCGTATAAAATTTTGAATTCTGATAGGATTTGATCCAATCAGCGCATTATTTTTCCACCAATCAATGTCGTCTCGCAATTTTTCCTTTATGAAAAAAACGTCCTTCATAATCTCCTCCATTTAATTTTAGAGCTAAAAATTTTTCTCGTTCTAATTTTTTGGTATGAATTAGACCATACGCTACTGCTGGACATGCCGCTGTTAAAACTCCAAGAAATTTCGCAAATTCTCGAAGTTTGTAACTATTGCCTATTTTAAAGTGACTACAAAAGTTCACTATCTGATTTTTCTTTTTATCTGGAAGATTCAAAGTAAATTTTACAGAGTCAATGATAAACCCCAAAAATTTACAACTTTGATTTGCGATTAAGTGACTTTTTTCAAAATTTATGATGAAACCAAGACTCTCCAATAAACAAATGGCTTCTTTCATGTTTCGTTCACATGTATTTTTTGTATTACTGATGAACAGAAAATCGTCCAGATAAATCACTGCGAATATACCCTTTGTTCTTAATATATTCGTTACGGGTTTCATAATTTTTGTAAAAATATATGGACTTATTGACAGTCCAAAAGGCAAACAGCAAAATTGAAAAAATTTGTCCTTGAATTTGAATCTCAAAAATTTTTTGTTCCTCACATATTGGCACTACAAAATAGGCATCTTTCAAATCTAATGAACCCATAAAATCGTCTCGAGAAATCAAACTGAGGGCAACCTTTATATCTTCCAATTTAAAATGTGGAAGATTTATGTATTTATTCAATTCTTTCAGATTGAAAATGAATCGAAAAGACCCGTCGTGTTTGGGGACGAGGAAAAAAGGAGAAACAAATTGATCCTTGCTTGGAAGACACTCTTCAATTGCATCTTTCTCTAACAATTTTTTAATTTCTGATTCCATTATTTCTTGCTCTTTGCTAGAAAATTTTTTATTCTTTGGGGTAAATTTTTGTATCGGTTTTTGAATAAAAGGAATTTTATACCCGCTTACACAATTCAATATGAATTTATCATCGGTAATTTTTTGCCATTTTTCTCGGAACTGAAATAATCTACCTGCTATTTTCTGTACCTTATTTATTTCTTGTACGACGACTGGTTCATCGTCTGAAAATTTGTTTTGGACTGTGTTTGTGATGGGTATTGAGACGAATTTTGAAATGTTCTCTGGAACGGTTTCCTCTTTATCTTGAAAGGACGACGTTTCTGTGATTGACCCGTCTGCTTGTACGCTGCAGACGGGTATTTGGAGTTTCCCTGAGGCTTGAAATTATCTTTTTTGGACTTGTCCTTAATTTGCGCACAGGCTTTCTCAATCTCTCTGGCATTTTTTACTTTGTCTACGAGATTGTCTCCATATAACCATTCATCTGAAACCATTTCTTCCATAGATGGTTTAATACTTTTATCCATTTGGGGTGTAATGAAAGACCTACGAGCAACGGACTGCTGAAAAAATACGTCTGACATAATTTGACCAGCATGACTAAGATAATCGATTAAGATGTCTTCATCGATTCCATCTTCTGGAGGATCTATAATCATAGACACTGCTGCTCCCAAGGCTGTCAAGGCTGTGCCTACGCAGTTTTGGGTTTCCACGAAATGCTGGTCCCGCTTCTTAGCGATGTCAGTCAACATTGGAACGATTTCCAAATTGAGTTTAGGAGCCTCGACATGCAACTCTGCTTTTCTATTGTAAAGTTCCAAGATTTCTCCTTTGTTTTTCTGAGGAAGACCTTGCTTCACCCATTTACCCCATGTATTTTTTAATTCTGGGTGATATTTTGTCTCTTTAAACTTTGATTCACTCAAATCAACGCCCAAAGCTCTCAAGACAATATCTCTTGAGTGACTTTCTAACGTCTGCTCAGTTTTTTCTTCCGTTTGCGGACTAATTTCCTTATTATTTTCCTCTATATCCTTAGCTGAAAGGATAAAGACGAAAAACAAGGAGACTATAAAGAAATCTTTCTATAAGGGACACTTATTGTGTATGATGTGATCATTGTTCTTATTGAACCTCACAATCAAAACCCCTGCTAGAGTCGTGTGGACTCGTAGCTCTCTAACCTCGTGTGGAGTAATAGAGTAACTGAGATCGTCCTTATTATTTATACATATACTTTACCTGTAATTTCCTTAATATCAGAATCGTCAATTTCTGGTTGTGTTGGAACTTCTTTTTTAGACTCTAAGAACAACTCCACCACTTTTGTGAGATCGGATATCTGGTTTTGCAATTTGTCGAATCTTTTGTCATCTTTGTCTCTGCGATGACTCTTTTTTGATCTTGATCTCGATTCTGATGGTGATCTTGATCGTTTCT
This sequence comes from Rhimphoctona megacephalus, assembly GCA_963989365.1. Taxonomy (NCBI): domain Eukaryota; kingdom Metazoa; phylum Arthropoda; class Insecta; order Hymenoptera; family Ichneumonidae; genus Rhimphoctona; species Rhimphoctona megacephalus. The sequence goes on from OZ022417.1 coordinate 24,790,179, forward strand.
TTGAAGACATTTTTTTTTTTTTTTTTTTTTTTCCGTGTTGATGCGTCAGCACAACAAAACAATATGGAGTTGATCAAGAGTTCAAAACAGAAGGCACACGGCGGATTCGTTTCTTGTTTTTTCACTTAAAAAGCGTTGTGAAGTAAGCATGACAAGCAAGACTACATATAACTATCATCGAGAACGAGACTTAGAAATATAATCTTGAATTATGAACGTTCCGAAGGAATCCTATATGGTGCCGGAATCGCGGATTAACTGTAAGTATTCAAAATTTGCTCAATTTTTGAAAATATCTGTACCTCAAACTTTAAACTCATTTATCTCGAAACGACTTTTTTCGGCACTGCGCAGGTGAAAACAAAAAAACTATTCAACCGAATCACTTGAAATTTGGATATGTTGTTCACAACATGTATGGCTATCGTCGGAACTACAATCATAATTTTATTTAAATAATTTCTTATTGTTTATACTAAAAAACTAGTGAAAAAAAAACCCGATTTTACGAATTTTTTTTCAAAAGCGCGCCATTTTGTCAATTTTTAATTTTTTCGATTTGTTCTAGTCCCGACCATAACTGCACTCTTTCTGATTAAGAATCTTCTTGAATTTTGTGTTTCAGATGAGTAGAAGTCTCGGATCGATCTTCACCGTCCGGGTCGGATTTTTCGAGAGGGTCGTCTTCAATGCCAATTATATGATAATAAACACTGTTTTTAAAATTAAAAAAAAATTTTTTTGTATACTTAATAAAGGTAGTAATAAACCCGAAAAGTTAAAACATCGATTTTTAAATTTTTTAAGGCAAAAAAAAAATCGTGAAAATAGGTGAAATTTTCGTGCTCTAGACCATACGGTCCCCTTAATTCATATACTGTATCACTCATGGTCACGACCTCGCTAAGTACTTCGGCCGAAATTTTTTTTAATTAACCAAAAGCTGAAACTAATTCAAAGATTTGAGCCAGCTGTCACGTTCAAGATCTTTATAATCTCACGACTATTACTCTAACAAAAAATCAAAACTTATACGAAAATATTGGTCAGCTGTCATATCTACGACAGATCTCCAGTATCACCTGAACTTTATACCAATATTACTAGCATCACTAGGCAGCGACTGCGAATAAAACAGTTGAGCATCAAAAATGTGTGCGAAAAAATGCTGAATTTTCCGGTGCAACAATTAATAAAAAAAATATTAATATTATCAATACGCTTTGAGCGGGGGCCGAGCCAAGATAGCGGAAGGGAAAGCTGGAGGGAAAGAGTAGGCCTGGGAAAGTGGACGGAGAAAGTGGAGAAGGGAACGGAAATGGGTAAAAAGTACGAAGAACGAGGAGGTGAGGAAGGAAAGTGTGTAGTGAAGAAATGGGAAAAGGAAGAGGCGGTAAAGAGGAGGCATATAAGGACGGAAAAAGGAGGCGAAAGGTGAGGTTATGGTCGACGGGAGGGCGAGGAGAACGGTGGAGAAAGGAGAGCGAAGGATGAAAGTGGCGACACGGACCGACAGCGGAAGAAAAGGAAAGGAGAGGCCCGAGTCGGTCGTGAGCTGCGGTCGGCGTTCAGAGCAAGCGGTGTGGGAGAAAGCACATAGATGGCATAATGGAGATGGGGCGACGGTGGCGACGAGAACGGGAGACGGAAGAAAAGGGAAGCTGAAAAGGCGAAAATGGATGGAAAGGCCCGAGTCGGCGCGAGTTGCAGCCGGCGTCTACGAAAGGCAGAAGGAGAGAGAGGCGAGACAATAGGTGGCCAACGCTTTAATCACGTATTGACCACCGGAACGAGAAGTTGAAAAGTGGTGAGAAAATCAGTCGCTGGAAGGAGACAAAGGAAAGGTGAAAGACATGGCAGGAAAAGGTCGAGAAGGAATCAATGAAACGGTGAAAGTGTGGAAGGAGCTGGTGGAAAAAGTGAAGGGTATAAAGGAGGAACTGATGGGATGGCGCGAGATAAAGAAGTACGTGGGAAAGGTAATGGCGGCACAGGGACATGTGGAAGATGAAGGACATAGTGAGTGCGACGAAAAAAGTGGGAATATGGGCTCGGACGAAGAAGTGAGTGAGAGAGAGAGAGAGAGAGAGAGAGAGAGAGAGAGAGAGAGAGAGAGAGAGAGAGAACAATTGCGGCAAAGAAAATGAGATAAAGGAGAAGGCGGCGGCAGAGAGAGAAAGAGAGAACGGACAGGACAAAGAGAGAGAGGAGGAGAGCAATGAAAAGGACACAGTGAAGGGAAATAAGGGGAGGGAAAAGATAGTGTGTGTGGAGAAAAAGAAGGGAAAAGAAGAGAGAGAAAACGACGAGAAAGAGGAGAGGGGAAAGAAAGAAACAGATAGCGAAGAAAGAAAGAACAAGAGGAAGGGAACGAAGAGAGAAGAGAAGAAGAAGGAGTCAACAGATGAAGAGAACGAGGACACCGAGGAAGTGAGAGGACGAGAAAGCAGCGGCGACGAGGAAAACAGGAGGAGTTGGATAGGTATGATGGACGAAGAGAGCGAAGAGGAAGAGGAACGAAGGACACCAAAACAGAAAAAGGAGGAAGAAGAGGGGGGTGAGAGGGGGGAAGAGAGAAGGCGACGGTAAGAATCAAAGATAACGGAGGATGGAGGATAAAAGCAAGAAGCGAAGCAGAGGAAGAAAGGAAAAGAAGAATGGAGGAAAGAGAGCAAGAGCAGAGATGGAGAGGGGAGGTGGAAGAAAGGAGAAAAAGGAGGATGAACGTGTGCCTGAGAGGTAAGGGGAAGGCGGAGAAGATAGGAATAAAACGGAAAACAGAACGGGGAAAGAGTGTTGATAATAGTAGTGATGAAAGAGGCGAAAGATCGGAGAGAACTGTTGGAGAGAAGCGAGGAAATGGAGTATGTGGGAGTGGAGGTGAGCGAAGATCTAACGTGGTGAGATAGAAAGACGAGATACAAGATGAATGAGAAAGCTGCAGAGGAAAGAAGGAAAGGAAAGAAGGTGACGATAGAAGACGGGGGGACAACGGAGGAAGAGAGGTGGGAATCGAACGAAAGAGAGGACAGATGGAAGAAGGTCGACGAGAAGGGCGAACGAGAGACGAAGGAAGGGGGAAGAAGAGTAAAGAGGGAAGAACGAGAAAGAAGGAAGGAAACGAAAACGAAGAAAGCAGGAGAGGAGAATGAAGGGGGGAATTGACGAAATGTAGAGAAGGGACGGACGCCGAAAACCTGAGGGGAAAGGCGCCCGGAATTACAAATAAAGATATATATATACATACAATACGCTTTGAGCTACAAAGTTCTAATTAATCGCGATCGACAGAAAAAAAATTAAAAAATACGTTAACCCGAATAATCCTCCAAAATGCTGTCATTTAATAAATGTTAAAGAAACAATTTTCGAAAACAGGTACAATCGTGGTGCTTCCTGTAAAAGTGTCTTGTAGAGACTTGCTTGTAAATGTACTTGTCTCGAGTCGCTATCGCGACTCTTAATTTACCAAATGCGGGTTTATCCTACACCATTCTCTTCGTTATCAAAAAAGGAAGAGAATGGTTTCTGAATAAATCTTATTATTGCATGCGAGGAACATTTTATGATTATTAAACCTTATTATTATTGCGTGCGAAGAATATTTCATGATAAAGAGGAAGGGGTCGCATTCGACCGTATAGTAGAGTTTCCATTCGAAGATATAAATTGTAGGGGGTCTAGAGTTAATAGAAAAATATTTATTTTAGTAGGCACTGCTCAAAACTTGATTCAATAAAAACTTTTTTTTCATTTTTTTCGACACTCGTTTTTTAAATTTATAGAGTTTTCGTTATTAAATATTCACCGAATATGATTTTTATCATATACCATTCTCTCAGTTATCAAAAAACAAAGAGAATGGTTTCCAAATAACCCTTATTATTTCCTGCAAGGGACATTTCATTGTAAAAGAGAAGAGGCACCGTTTTCGACTCTGTTCGAGAGTTTACGTTCGGAAAAATAGATTGTTGGGGTTAGGGTTAATAAAAAAATTATTTATTTAAGCACTGTTCAAAAGTTTATTGAATAACACTTTATTTTTGTACTAACACTCTTCTATCTATAATAAAAGTCACTTTAACGCAAGGTTGAAACTGACCGCGATCTTTATAACCTCGCGACTGCTCTAAATATTCACCGAATATGAGTTTATCATACACCATTCTCTCAGTTATAAAAAAAAAACGAAGAGAATGGTTTCTAAATAAACCTTATTATTGCATTCGAGGAACATTTTATGGTAAAAGTGAAAAGAGATCGTTTTCGAGTCCGTCGTAGGTTTACGTTCGGAAAAAAGCATTGTAGGGGCTAGGTTTAATGAATCAAATTATTTATTTAGGCACTGTTCAAAAGTGTATTATTACACTTTATTTCCCCACCATCACTCTTCTATCTATAATAAAAGTTACTCTTTATTCGCCTATCTATCTATAAACGCCACTCTAACCAAAAGTTCGAATTGACCGTGGTCTTTATAACCTTACGACTGTTTTAAGAAAGATATTGGTCAGCTGTCATATACACGATCGATCGAATATCACCAGAGTTTTATACCAATATCACTAGTATCACTAGACAGCGACTGCGAAAAAAACAGTTGAGCATTAAAAATGTGTGCGAAAAAATGCTGAATTTCCCGGAGCAACGATTAAAATAAAAATGAATGTTATCAATACGCTTTAAGCTACAAGGTTCTAATTAGTCGGGATCGAAAGAAAAAAAATGCGTGATCTTGCATTATCATTAAAAGCACTGTTATTTAATAAATATTAAAGAAACAATTATCGAAAACAGGTAGAATTGTGATGCTTCCTGTAAAAGTGTCTTGTAGAGACTCGTTTGTAAATGTACTAGTCTCGAGTCGCTACCGCGACTCTTAATTATATATAGAAATATTATGGGGTTACATTTATGCATGGTCTCAGATATTACTTTTTACCAGTATTACTAGTATCGCTAGGCAGCGACTGCGAAAAAAACATATGAGCATCAAAAATGTGTGAGAAAAAAGCCACAATTTTCTGATGCAACGAAAAAATATAATATTAATATTTTCAAAACGCGTTAAATTACAGAGTTCTTAATTAGTCACAATCGAAAGAGAAAAAAACATAAAAAATACGTAAGCTCACGATATCCACCAAAATGTTGTGATTAATTAAATATTACGGAAACAATTTTTGAAAATTTTCGAAAACAGTTGGAAACGTGGTCGGGTAGAGAGTCTTGGAGGGAATTCTCTTTAAAAATGTGCTTGGCTCGTGTCGCTAACACGACTCTAGATCACTTTTGTAAAATCTCTTGTTCGCGTAGCTATTTTGGGCATGTTATATTTTCAAAATTTGACAGTTAGTCTTGTGATATTACAGCTGAGATCTCGTTATAATATATCTTTGTTCCCGTGCATCAATTTAGTTGAGGCTGTGAAAAGGCCTCGATCAGGATTCCCTAACTTAGTTAGGGCCCCTGTTTGGAAACCCATACTGGTCCCTGAAAGGGCGGTCGCGGTTTTTCAACAATGGCCTTCGAAGGAAAATAAGTCGGAGCCTTTATCACTAGCCCTGCCGGAGGCCTATCAAAAATGAAACATTTAAAAAAAATATTTTTTTTAAATCAGAATTTCATTTCCAATCATATTTGGCCATATTTCACTATTTCCATTACCCCTGACATTAATTTATGCAGAAAAATATTCCTACCTACACTGGGATTCGATCCTATTTATCTACGTATCTTAGACCTAACCGCATACGCACGTTACCATTACGCTGTAGTCGCGTTGAAAATAATTGGTTAAAAAATGTAATATACCTAACATTCCAGAATCTTCCAACAAATAATTCCGAATCTCTATATTGCCAAGCTAAAAGTTTAAAAAACATGTTAATAAAAACAATGAAATAAAGTAAATTCAATATAAATTATAATAATAATCTTTTACCATTAAATAATTCTTTAAAATTTTCAATAAAATGTATTTGTTCCGAGACTGTCGAATGTCTTGATAAAAAAAAAAAACATTCATATTCTTAATACAAGCGACGAAATACAGGCGTTCATGCCAAATTTTCAATTTTCGAAATCACTAAGGCTTCGATTTGTTTGCCTTATCGGGACCCGACTTAGTTTTGATATAATATTTCTCATCATTTGGGTAGGGACTACCCTGCTAAAGCCAGACTGTGTCCTCAATGGGTTGCCTTGATGGTGTCATGTTTTGGATCATCAAAGCTTCGAAACTTTTGCTTTATCGGGATCCGACTCGATTCTGTCATAATATGACAATTCCTTGGAATGGGGGCTGCACTAGTGAAGCTCATCTAGGTCCTAAATGGGTTGCCTTATAAGTTCCATGTTTTGAATAATCCTGGCGTCCATGACATTGCCCTATCGGGGCCTAACCTGGCAATGCTGTGGCTATGTCTGATAGGGTATCTATGTCCACGGCCTTCAAGGCTCCGATTTACGTTAGAGCTGCCCTGACAATTTGACACACGCGTTACCGTTATTAATTTTGCTATGGTTCTTGTCAATTGTGATCGTTATGAATTGTTAATCATGATTTTGTTTCGTTATATGGCATGGTCGCTGTTATAACATTGTAAACGATAAGGAGAGAAAATTTAAATATTTTTTCGGGAATTTAATAATTGATAATTATGTTTCGCTCATTCTCGTCCTCAATGAAATCGGGTTGAAATTTTTGAATAAAGTATTGTGTGACCCCGAAATTCTTCGTTTGTCGCTTTTTATTTATTTCCACTATGAATCGAACACCCCCCTCTACCATCGTAAAAGGCTAGCCTAGCCGGGAAACCTTTTATATGTCATTTTACAATTGTTTAAAAAAAATGTTTGTCGATGAAAGTCCATCGACTGGCGCCTAAATATAATTGTAAAATAGAGATTAATTTGAGGCGCTTGAGTTGCCGGGAAAAAGCGTCGCAGAATGTGTAAGCAATGACGAACGTATGGTAAATACCCTCAGGTATAGTATATCTGAGGGTATGTACCATAAGGGAGGTTGACCAATTTTTTTAAAAGTGGTTATGTCGAAGCAAGAATAGAGAGATGATAATTCTCGTGTGTGTACGTATATGCGTGTGTAGTCAAACATATGTATTGAAGGATAGAAACAGAAAAGATGAAAAAAAGGAAAAACATTTCAAGCCGCTTCGTTGTTTTCGTCAATGTGCAATAAAAACTTAAACAGAATTTTTGATGACGGCGGAAGCAAACATCTTTTAATCAATATTTTTGTGATGGTTCATTGTGGATGAGTGCGGGAAAAGAGATTGGGAGAGACTACTTTAGATGCGGTTATTCTTTTCTCTCTCCCCCTTCCTCTTTATTTCTCTGTCCGACAAAGCAGTATTTTGCAGATTTTCTTTCCTTAACCCGTCAGCGGTCACGCTACATACATTTTGAACACTGGGCGCGCGATGAGAGATTTGCTCACATGCACAGTTTCAAGTGGTTAATTTGATAAATAGGAACCTGAAAATAATTTCGCTATGTGTGATTGTGGCTATTAAACATTTTCATTTTTAAAAAACCATAAATACAACGATAATTGACATTTAAAGAAAAAAAAACAAAAATAATTTTAAAAAATCAAAAACAAAAATTCAAAAATTTTCTTTAACTCTTCTATCATATAGACGAATAAATTTGGAGGAGATATAAAAAATTTCGAATGCTTATGCTATTTGAAATTTTTGAGTAATCATCGTTTTCATAAAAGTGTGCAAAAAAGTCTCATAGCGCGGCCATCGCTGACGGGTTAATAATACCAATGTTGTATTTTTCGCCTCATCCTCTAGATCAACCGTAGTTCCACTACTCCATGCAATATTGTTATAATCTACAAAGCTATTCCTTTATTTAAAATACAACGGTACCAACAAGCTCCATGGTAATCGGGTAACACGTCATTCTTCTTCTTTGTGCAAGATAGCCCCATTGTATTATTTTTTTTAAATCGATAAAAAATGCAAGAGATCATCAAGGGACGAGGACGTGAATTATCGTTTAGAAAAACGTTTGAGACTTCTTTTACGCTTTTCTACCTTTTTCAATAATTTCAAAAGTACTACGGAAAATTAGAGCAGAACGGGCCAGGGGCATATTGGTAGTACCATATTGGCCTGCTCAACCCTGGTTCCCTCTTTATGTGGCTTTGTGCGGAACCTTTATTCTTTAATCCAAATATTAATTTATTGCGTACTTCAAACAGGCAACCATATGTTCTCTGGAAAAGGTACCCTGGTGGCCGCGAGATTATTAGGAAGTCGTTCATAGAAAACGGATCACCGGAGGCATCAGTTGATTTAATAATTTCATCTCTCATAGAATCTTTGATTAAACAATATGTCAGTTCTCGTAAGAAATGATGGATATATGGTCAGGGAAGGGGTATAGATCCACTTCATGGTTTAAGTACCGATATAATTATTTTTCTAACGAACGAGTATGAGAAGGGTTTATCGTATGGTTCGTTAAATTGCGCAAGATCGTCGATAGCATTATTATACGAGTCTAAAACAGGAAAACCTCCCGGGGAAATTCGAGAATAAAAAGATTTTTCAAGAGAGTGGGCAAGAAACGTCCACCTGGGCGAAAGTATGAGGAGATATGCGATCCAAAAATTGTTCTGACCCATATTTTACATTGGACGCTCGACAATACAATCACCCTCGGGGATCTATCAATAAAACTTATCACATTAATAAGACTGGTGATGGGACAGTGGATGTAGACGTTGAGTTCGATAGATATCAGGGATATTCAAAACGGAATTTATATCGAGATGAAGATAAGCAAGGTAATCAAGACCTCAGTACCAAGGAGATTACAACCGACTCATGTTTTACCTTACTACACGAAAAATATGAACCTTTGTATGGCTGCTACTCTAGAAAATTATATTGAAAGAATGAAAGATTTATGAAAAGAAGAAAAAAGTTTATTTATCTCGTTCAGGAAAACCCACAAGGTTGTGTCAACCCAAACACTCAGCAGATGCGTTAAAGAAACTCTTTCCAAAAGTGGTATGCTGTAAAAAAAAGTTGAGATAAGTACATTTACTCCCCTCAAATAGTTTGTCCGGTAACAAATCTCAGTTTCGACACAAAACCTTCACTAAAAACTATAACAGAGGTTTTCTTCCAAGAAAACCAACCTTGCAAAAATTCTCTGATTCATATCAAATCTCTCAAAAAATGACAGGAGAACCCCACAAAAATTTTCTCAATAAATTAGAAACTCACAAAAAGTTATAAGAGCCTCTCAAAAATGTATCAATCAAATCATAACTTCACAAAAGATGCCAATTCAAACTTACCCAAAAATTAAGTCTAAACTTCACAAAAAGTTATTAAATAAATAAAAATGATAAAAGCATTAATAGACAAATACATTAAAACCTATTAAAATCTAATAAAAACACTTTCAACGAATTGAAAATACAGTTGTTCTACCCAACCAGAATAAGAATAAAAAATAATTATGAGAAAAAATTTTGATACAAAAAAGATTTCAAACGCAAAAAATTAGATTGAAAAAAAAAATTCGGCCGAAGTACTTGGCGAGTTTGTAACCATAAGTGATATATTATTTAAATTAAGCGAAAAAACTCACCAAAAATTCTCTGATTCATATCAAATCTCTCAAAAAATGATAGGAGAACCCCACAAACATTTTCTCAATAAATTAGAAACTCACAAAAAGTTATAAGAGCCTCTCAAAAATGTATCAATCAAATCATAATTTCACAAAAGATGCCAATTCAAACCTGCCCAAAAATTAAGTCTAAACTTCATAAAAAGTTTTTAAATAAATAAAAATGATAAAAGCATTAATAGTCAAATACATTAAAACCTATTAAAATCTAATAAAAACACTTTCAACGAATTGAAAATACAGTTGTTCTACCCAACCAGAATAAGAATAAAAAATAATTATGAGAAAAAATTTTGATACAAAAAAGATTTCAAACGCAAAAAATTAGATTGAAAAAAAAATTTCGGCCGAAGTACTTGGTGAGTTTTTTCGCTTAATTTACATAATATATCACTTATGGTTACAAACTCGCCAAGTACTTCGGCCGAAATTTTTTTTTCAATCGAATTTTTTCCTTTTGAAATTTTTTGTTGTATCCGAATTTTTTTTCATTTCAATTTTTTATTCTTGTTCTTTTTACATAGAACAACTGTACTGTAGCACATCCATATTTTTAATTAATTGGAAGATTTTTTATAAGAAGTTAATAGGCTTTAATGTTTTTACTATTAATGCTTTTATAGTTTTAATTTATTTTTGTAAAGTTTGGACTTCGTTTTTGGTCGAATTTGAATTAGCATCTTTTGTGAGATTATGATTTGATCGGTAAATTTTTGTGAGACTGTCTTAGAACTTTTTGTAAGTTTCTAATTTATTGAGAAAATTTTTGTAGGGTTCTATAATTTTTTGAGAGATTTGATGTGAATGAGAGAATTTTTGCAAGGTTAGTTTTTTTGGGAGGAAATCTCTTTTATATCTTTTGTTAGGGTTAACGTTCAGAAGGAGATTTTTTACGGGAACAACTATTTGGGGGGAGTAAATGTACTTGTCTCAACTTTTTTACAACATATATGCTGTTTTTTTGCGAGGATTTGTTGACTTTTTGTATGAAATTCATAGCTTGCCAATTAAACATGTCTATATTGAGTACGTATTTGAATGATGTAAAAGAATTAACTTTTTTTTTCGGTATTGCAGCAAAATATGGTAACATTTTATCAAAAAGTGGTTCTCTCAAGAATTGGATCCTGAATAAAAATTTTAAAGGTCGCGCAAGCGATTTTTTAATTGTTTCTGCTAAAAATGGATACATGATCGCATTTTGAGCTGGTGTATCGCGACTATATTCGAACTAAAAATGCAATGTGAAATATTGATCTAAGTGTTCAAATGAATTCAATCTTCGTAATTAACCGTCAATACTTATAAAATTATTAGATTACTTAATACGTACAGTAGTTCTGAGAAAATACGACGCATAAAAGAACAACGAACAAGTAAAAACTTGAATATTTTTAATTTTGTAAAAAAAAAAAAAAAATCAAAAGATATTACACCGAAACATGCGTGCCAACAGATCAACGGATCGGAAAATATTCCTTAAAAAATGATATCGAAGAAATACTCCAATAGCATCAGAATGCACCAAAAGTTTTTAAATAAAAGTACTCATAACGAAACGAGATTTTGAAACAAAAAAGTATGCGCATGAAATTTCGAGAGCAAAAGTTTGATTGGAAAAAAGAATTTTGGCCAAACTACTATGCGAGTTTTTCTTTTATAACGTTTATTGATCACGAATTATATCTTATGAGCAATAGGTAAAAAAAAAAAAAATTGGTGAAGTACTTATGAACTTTTTTTTCCTCAAATCAAATATCTTTTCGCTCAAAATTATTTCGCATCACTTGATTCCGTTTTGGGTTGCAAGTGCAAATAGTACTTTCATATATTTAAGGTCTTTACCATTCTAGGGTGATTTAAAACCATATATAATTCAAATCTAGGGTGGTACCATACACCATTCTCTCAGTTATATACGAACGGAGAAAGTAGTTTACAAATAAACGTTATTATTGCATGCAAGGGACATTTTATGGTAAATGAGAAGAGGCACCGTTTTCAACTCCGTTCTAGAGTTTACGTTCAGAAAAATGGATTGTTGGGGCTAGGGTTAATAAAAAAAAATTATTTATTTAGGCACTATGCAAAAGTTTATTTATTGAATTACACTTTATTTTTGCATTATCACTCTTCTATCTATATATATAAAAGTCACTTTAACCCAAAGTTGAAACTGACCGCGATCTTTATAACCTCACGACAAAGATATTAAATAATCATCGAATACGAGTTTATCATACACCATTCTCTTAGCTATAAAAAAAAAAAACGGAGAATGGTTTCTAAATAAACCTTATTATTGCATTCGAGAAACATTTTATGGTAAAAGAGAAAAGGTATCGTTTTCGACTCCGTTGCAGAGTTAGGTGTGGAAAATAAAAATTACAGGCTTAACAATAATAAAAAATACATATTTGTTTAAGCACTGTTCGAAAGATGATTGAAATGAATTGCACTTTATTATTTTCGCACTATCACTTTCTTATTATAATAAAAGTCACTGTAACCAAAAATCGATCAAAACTAACCGCGATCTTTATAACCTGATGACTGTTCAACAATATAGTACGGTTGTCGGTTAGCTGTCATATCCAACGATCGATTGAATATTACCAGAGTTTTACCAATATCATTAGTGTCACTAGACAGCGACTATGAAAAAGACAGTTGAGCATCAAAATTTGTGCGAAAAAATGCTCAATTTTTCGGCACAACGGGAAAAAAAAACATTAATATTTTTGATACTATTTAAGCTACGAGGTTTTAATTAATCGCGATCGAAAGAGAAAAAAAAATAAAAAATACGTGAATTTAAATGAACCTCCAAAATGCTGTAATTTAGTTTATATTAAAGAAAGAATTTTTGAGAACAAGTAGAATCCTTCTGGTAAAAGTGTCTTGTGCGACTCGCTTCATAAATGTACTTGTCTCGAGTGGCTACCGCGACTCTTAATAGACACAAACATCTTTACAGCACTCAGCACACGTCATGTATCGACGTAAGCTGCGAATAGGAAAAACGTGAACATTGACGTTATACGAAAAGCTGCTGGATGATCTAACAATTCATCTACTTTTGCAAAATTCTATAATCTTAATATTGCTCCTGAAAAGGACTTGTTTGCAAGATTGGTCCTAGATTGTTGAGGTCTGATATGAATTCATTCTGTTATGGTTTATTTACCTTAAAAAATAAAGCAATAAAAATAAAAGTTGCATTTGAATTTTATGTGTTAAAACATCTTAGCGATGTAAGAAAATAAATGTATTAATTGGAAAACGATATGAATTATTAATATCTATATGACTCGCCGTAACAAGCTATAAATATTTACGGTTGATCCAGAGAAAGAGGCGCAAAATATAATTCAATGATTAAACGAACTTACTTGCAAGTGAAATTCTATCATGATTATATGTAGCGCCTCTTACGAATAGCTCAATCCCACCCATTGTTAATTGTTACCCAGATTGACAAAAGTTAAATAACCCTATGAAGTTACGACGACACTTTAGAAAATGATATGTTACCCGGTTACCATGGAGCTTGTTGGTACCGTTAGTTTTTAAGTAAAGAAATAGCTTTATAGATTGTGGCAATATTGCATGGAGTAGTGGGACTACGGTTGATCTATTCAAAAGAGGCGTTACATACAATTATGATAGAACTTCACTTACAAGTAAGTTCATGTAATCATTGAATTATAACTATCCATATTGGTTATGCGCAATTTAGCTATTAGATATTTTCATAGTTTTTATGCCCATTATCGCGTCCACATTGACGAGTGTTGCTCAGCGCAGATCGACGAACTCGATGTGTGAGTGCATACATATATGGTAAAGTTTATTTTCTTTGTTTACCCGACGGGTTTTTTTTGCCGGACAGCGGTCGTTTCGAATGAGCGAGGCTGGACTGCGAATTTCCGTTCTGGAAACAGGTACATCGCGACAGCAGTTGCTTGAAAAAATATTACGGATACGGGGGAGAGAAGAGGATGAGTCACATGAGCACGTGCCTTTTTTGTCTCTTGTTTTGCTTTCTTTTTCGTAGCGAAGCAACCCGGATTAAAATTCATGGAGTGTTGCGAGAAAACGGTAAACGGGTGCTCATTGGATCTGGAACAGCACGAGGGATGAGAGAAGAGTATAGGAGAAGGGGGAAAAATAGGAAGAGGACGATAAAGTTGGTGGTTGGTTAAAGTGAAGGAATGAAATAAATACAAATAAATAAACAAAATAATAAATAGAGAGCCGCGCGAAGAAAAATATGCCAATCGATTTTTGTTCGAAGAGCGGATTTCATATTTCTATGCACGAGAAAAGGAAGAAGAAACGCAAACAAAAAATAAAATAATTTTCATCGTATGTATATGTTGCGCTAGCAAGCCAGCAATGTTTGTGTATTTTAAAACCATTTATAGACTAGATTATCGAAAATATACTTGACAAATATGAGTAAAGAAATAAAGGAGTACTTGGGATTTTCACAACGTTTAATATTACATACAATAAGGCTTTACTGTTATGTCCTCCCTTCACCCATATTGATGTTAAACAGAAAGAAAGAGCAGAGAAAATGGGGGAGAGAGACATGAGAGATCCGCATACCTGGAGCCTCGGCACACTACGATCTAATAATGTGTAGCATTGGTACTAAATTTCATGATAAATATCTACGTATTCACATTGGTTAATGGACAAGTACATTTTTAAAGAGATGACGAGATCCCACGGTGGACCGTTAAACCGTTCGTCAGAAGTTGCCAAGAGCGCCGTTACATCGCCTATACAGTCGGGGCCATACTATTATCAATAACTACCAAAGTACTGTGGAACGGGCGACCTCTTTGCCTCTACGACTGACCTTGAGACACTCTAACGTTAGTCTTAATAACACATGGCTATGCTTAACCGAAAGTTTTGCGACGAGAAAAAAGTATTCTCGTGTCTCTTATCAATCAATTATTGTTTACGCCGAAATTTAGGTTATTAAATAAAATTGCTTTCTAAAGAATACGCATGTTTAGTGCTGCCCCTTTCAGAATGTTTTGAAACATGCTTTTGATTTTTGATATTTGAAACATATAGTGCTGCCGTCTCTGGAAATTTCGATTAATTTATTGTGCTTCTAGGCGCTGAATTATACATAGTTTAACTCGAGTTTGAGATTAAAATAGGTTAATGTTCTTTAGACGAAATGTTTTCTAGACAAAAAGGTATGTTTTTGTTTTGAAACGAACTTTCGTTTGAAAATACTTTGTAAATGATTGAAAGCTTACTTCAATCAGTTTTTTCAATTCTAAGGAAAAAATGAATGTTTTCACAGTAATTTTCTCCTTCGATTTTCTGAAAAATTTTTAAAGGATACCTGTTTTTTTTTGTTTTATGCATTTTAAGCTTAGTGCACTCGTGGGCGAATCTTTGATTATATCTTTTTTGTAACTATAATGTGGATTTTGTTTAAATGAATTTAACAATATAACTCCCTGAAAATCGAACAAACCGAATGGATAAGGGAGTCAACATTTTTGTTAAACAAAAAAATGAAATAATAATTTATTATTCTACACGTAAATTTAATTATAATCGAGCTTCGCGAATCATCATAAAGTTGAACTTTTGCTGGTATAGTTGCATATTTTCACACACCTGCCTGTGTGTACAGAAAGAACTGTATCGCACAACGTATTTCGTTATTTGGTTTGTAATATTAGTTTTTATTACTGTAACAAAAGAAAAGATAAAATTACAATGAATATAATATATTAATAATAAAAACAAATTAAATACTGACAGCGATGGGTGCGCAGTGTGCGGCTTTGCCAATCTCTCATTAGTCCAGTCGGAATGTACATAAATTTGGACGACTTCTATTCAAGGATGCCAGCATAATGCTAATTTTTTTGTAGGTTTTTTCGCCGGCAAAAATTATTTAACAAAAACCAGTATTTTGATGTTATTATTTTTGGAATGGGGTTTATCAAAGAATGCTTTCTACAAAAGTTGTGCGCCATAATGTTATCTACAAAATGAATCCTATACAAAAATTGCGTAACATTGTTAGTTTAGCGGTAAATGGCAATTGAATAGCGATTTTTTTAAATTTATTGTACGTACTATCGGTAATTTATCATCGTACTGTTCTGAAACTCATACATCACCTAGAAAAATTTATCCCCAAGAAACGTGTGAAAATTTTATTCATCTGTGTTATATAGTTTTGCAATAATAACCGATTTGCGTGAATCCGGCGTTTCTCTATATCATTTCCCGAAGAAGGCTAACAGAGTAAAAAAAAAAATTAGGGTGGTTCTTTTCAGCATGTACATTCAGGATTCAATTCTAAAAAATGATTTCTGGGAAAAAAACCCAGTTTTTTGGGGATATAAAATGTGAGCTTGTAAGCAAATGGGAATAAATTGTGGCACTACTTTAAATATTCTTCGAGATTCTTATGCGTCCGTGCAAGACGTGTAATTTAAAAAAAAAGTTCTCAATATATTCACTACAAGACGAGATACAATTATTTATACGTTTCTTCGATTTAATATTGTTATGATCAGTATTTTCGCGTAATTCAAGTTCGTGAGCATTCTTACACTCTTAGGCATGACATTCAATGTCTCATCTCATTGCAGATCATGATTGAATTCGACCGTCCGCGTACGGAATGGCGAACGACGTCGTCGGTGCGGCCGGGCTGCGCGGTGGGGGCACTGCGTCTCGCCCCGCGGCTACCCTCACGCGGCTTAGTTAACAATTTCCATAACTCCCTTATAAATTGTGGTAGAAAGGTTTTTCTTTTCAATTCCACATATTTTTTTCTCGCGATTTCAAATATGGCTATGAAAATCAATATTTTCCGATAATTACTCCACTAACTATTGTTTTACTTGAATTTAAACACAGGAGTACCTATAAATGATGTTATAAATATTAAAAAGGTGAGGGTATTATAAGTAAATATAGTATTTTGTCCGCAATTTTATTTATTACAATAAACATTTTTCCATTATATACATTTTTCCAGTAATTCGAGTAGTAATACAGCTTCACAGTAATAATTATATTTTTTTTGTTTTTTTATGTTTTTCGTCAGGCTCATAGTCTTCGTCGCTAACTGAATCATTCGGGTATTCGGTTATCGAAAACGTTGTATCAGCCGCATTGTCGACTTCGTCTGGAAATCTTAAAAATGCTCTATCAAATTCTTCGACGCATAAAACAATTTCGGGTTCAAGAATATTTGAACAATTTAGCTTGTAACATTTCTTGTTATAGTATTGTGCATTTTAATCCAACCTTTCAACACATGCAATATGATGTACGATTACTTATATCGGGGAGAGTACGATTTCCGGGGCGCCAAGATTTGACGACTGATTCTGAATATTTCGACCAAAATAAAAATAATTTCAAGAATAACGATTTTGCCGTTTCGGCTCCCTGAAGGAGATACGAACATTTGAAGTTGGAAAAAAGCGTTTTTGGCCTACATTGGATCATAGATTTTTGACACGCGCGGGTATGTGACCACCCTACTATTTCCACATGTTCAACTATTCAAACAATAACCCAAAGATGACCCGAACCCACCCTACTATTTCCACACGTCCAAGTATTCAAACAACAATCCAAAGATGACCTCAACCCACCCTACTATTTTCACATGCCCAACTATTCAAACAACAATCCAAAGATGATCCGAACCCACCCTGTATAAATTCGAATTTTGATTTCTACCATATTTGATTAATGCGTGCACTTAATTAGAGATCACACGAATAACGCTTATTATTTCAAAAAAATTTCTTCAAAAATATATCGATTCTTCGAAAACCGTTTGAGATATCAAATTTTGTTACTCTTCATTTTCGTTTTATTTTGACGCGAAGACCCAATATCCGTCATCAAATTTCGGCTCCCCGGAAATCGTACTCTTGCCCTTATATCGCAACCACAAGAAATAATTTCCCACAAACTACTACTTTTGCTAATACTTAATTAAAAACTTACTACTACTTAATGTTTGAAATAAAATACTTAATTAAAGTAATTGCAAATACTGTGCAAGAAATGTAACGGACTAAATTGTTTGAACGTTCTCGAACCAGAAATAGTTTTAAGCGACGACGCGATCGACGAAGAGTTTTTAAGATTTTCGGACTATGTTGACAACGCGACTAATATTACGTTTTCGATAACCGAAGATCTAAATGATTTAGCTAGCGATGGAGACTATGAGCCTGACGAAAAAAAAAGTAATTATTACTGCGAAGCTGTATCGTAACTCAAATTACTAGAAAAATGTATATAATAATGTGAAAAACGTATATTGTAATAAATAAAATTGCGGACAAAATACTATTTATTTATGATACACTCACCTTTTTAATGTAAGATCATTTTAAGGCACTCCTGCATTTGAATTTTAGTAAAACAATAGTTATTGGGGTAACTATCGGAAAATATTGATTTACACGGCCATATTCGAAATCGTGAGAAAAAAATACGTACAAATAAAAAAAAACCTTCCTACGACAATTTGTAAGAGGGTTATGGAAATTGTTAAGAAAGCCACGCCTCCCGACCGCATCGACAATGCTGTTCGCTGTGCCGTGCGCTAGCGATTGAATTCCATTATGATCTGCAATAAGATGAACGCTCCAAAGGGTTTGCATTATATTGAATGTTATGCCCAAAAATATTAAGAACACTTTCGAACTTGAACTACGCGAAAATATCGATTACAACAATAATAAATCGAACCCAACAAATACAGTTTCCGTAGATTTACGAAAATTTTATGTACCGCGTGTTATATTAGATATAACATCGATATCACATGCTCCGTGAACGAAACAGTACTTGTTCTCAAATTTATCGTCCGTTTAACAAATCGCAGTTATGAGAAAGCTACAAGTAAAAATCATGTCACGTACTCAGCTCAAAGATGTAACTGCTACGAAACTTGTAATGCTTATATATAGGATTCGTAACAATGAAGTCAGTGTGATTCCAATGTTACATATTTTTTACATACCCGACTCATCATGAACTGGAAACGTAATTTTGTATTTTTTATGTCAATCTTTCATAACCAATGATAGAGAACGGAAGCTCCTTGTTTTGCTGCATACATAAAAAAGCCTAAAAATAATTTTCAAAAAATTTTCTCCGATTTAGGATTCAGGTTTTCATCTCAGGTCATTATATTCATTGTTCCCACTATTGCTAACATTATTGTTTGCGGAAAAAATTTCCTACTTGAATAGGGATTTGAACTGACCTACCTGCCTAATTATACCTAACCTAACGAACACGCACGCTACCTACTACACTATCGTCCTTTTGGTAATTTTTATTTCACTAATGTGAATATCACTGTATCCAACATACATTATATATATATATATATATATGGGGCATTCCACGTCAAATCGCCGGATCATTGGCCGGGCCCCCACGGATTTTTATGGCGAAGTTATTTTGCTTTTTTTTGGGCCCAAAATACGACCTCAAATTTTTTTAAGTTTTTATTTCATTTTTCAAGGCTTGCACGAGCTTAAAAATCATAAAATTGTGGACAAACATGAAGAGCGATCGTTTTTAAATTGATGATTTTTTTTTTACAGAAACTAGGACCCAAAACATAATTTTTCATCCTAGTTTGGAAGTGGGCCGAGAACTAGCATTCTTGATTTTTTTTCCCAGATTTTTTTTTTTTCATTTTATTTTTTTTATCGTAAGAAAAACAAAAAAAATAGTTTTTTTATTGTGAAACTTGTTTTTTTTCTTAGTTTAAGAGTGAATCGACAAAAACAACAATTAAACATTTATTGAACAAAAACGTGAACGACACTTTTTTTATTTTTTCACAAGAGGATTTTATAAATTTTACTTGACGCCGAAGAGGAATACTCTTTTACAATTAATAAGCCATCTTGGGGGATAAGGCAGTGTACTTGCTGCAAATTTTTGACTCTACGAACATTTTCGAATAATTTTTCAATCGCTGGAATCTCGTTTTTATAAAATTCTGCAGTTGAAAATCTAACAGCAATATTTGGTAGGAAGCATCAGTCTATCACCCCCTGTATGAGGGGCAAGGCGGATATGAGAGGATTAAGGGAAGATGGAAAGGGGCGACACCAGGTGAGAAAGGGAGTTTCGAGAAAGCTCTCCTTTTTACTAAGCTTACTATTTTTTATCAACTTTTAAACTAAGAAAAAAAACAAGTTTCACAATAAAAAAACAATTTTTTTTGTTTTTCATACGATAAAAAAAAAATTTTTAAATCAAGAATGCTAGTTCTCGGCCCACTTCCAAACTAGGATAAAAAATTATGTTTTGGGTCCTAGTTTCTGTAAAAAAAAAATCATCAATTTAAAAACGATCGCTCTTCATATTTTTCCACAATTTTATGATTTTTGAGCTCGTGCAAGACTTAAAGAATGAAATAAAAATTAAAAAAAAATTGAGGTCGTATTTTGGGCCCAAAAAAACGCAAAATAACTTCGACATAAAAATCCGAGGGGGCCCGGCCAATGATCCGGCGATTTGACGTGGAATGCCCCATATGTATGTATATATTTTTAATCTTTGGAATAAACTTTCAAAAAGTAAAAAAGAGGGCCAAGTATTTGAAAGTCATGACCTTATTCATAAAATGACCACTCTATATTGTTGTTATTACGTAAAAATAAAAACTATTTTTCTATTCATAACTTTAATTTCTTTTACGTTATATACGAAAAATTACTTCACCTTGGAAAGAAACTACTAAAAAAATGGTGTCCTTGTTTGGAAAAAAAATGAAATCATTCGAACATAGCCAAGTACGGTGAATGAATTACGAAATTCCACATGAGATTATTGGCACCTTGAACGGTGCCTGCTAAAGGGTTTTGTTACCTCAAGGGCTTCCAAAGAAAATCCTAAAAATATAAAAAAATTAGTATTATGACATTATGCTAGCTAAAGATAATGAATGTATAGAACAATTCTACGAGAAATAAATAAAATAAAAATTTCATAGATAACCGCACGTACACCTACAAGTGCACACGATACATGTTTCCATATGTACGTACAACACAAATTCACAGCAAAAACTACACAAAAATTTAGCGTGCATGGTTTCCAAAAATAAACTCGGTGAAGGATCTCCTCATCCGTCAGCACCCGTAGCAAATTTAAATACCTACGTATTTTATCTATACCTTCTATCGCTTCTTCCGCACACCCATTTCTTTGTGCGTCCAACCCAACTATTCACTCATCGCATCAATTCACTCCACTCGCTGCTGCATGAACTATTAAAATTTCGAAAAGTCGGAAAAACCTTATATTACTGTATATAAGAGTGCGGCAGCGCTTGATGAAAATTTTTTTGCAAATTTTTTTTTTCTTGTTAATACTTGGCGTCAAGCCGCTATCGCATCTCTTGATAATATATAGATTTACAACGAATTTATTAACAACGCAAGAATTGATGGTTATATAATTTTCTTAATTTCTTGTTTCAATTTCATATATTTTATTTTATAAAGTTATAAGATTCGAAAATTTCAGAATTACTGTACTACACTCTGTCTGTATACTGGACTTTATTGAAGGGAGTCCGAATTTCATTTATCAATGTGACATCAACATAACCTAAAAATCTCGTTAGACGTATACGAGATATTTATAGATGAACAAAATTTGTAAAAATATTAGCTCGGTAACAATTATGGAAAATTGGAAGTCTCACTGGCCAGTGGGATCCGAAACATAGTAAATTCTTACAATTGTCAATAACGATATGTTTCCGTATTTCTCGGTTATGTACGGATGACACATAACCTAAAAAAATGATCCGTCAATAGGAGATTTTGTAAACATTCATATAATAAATTGTATGTATCTGCTACGTTTCCTGTTCTATTCGATAGCGATACGATGACTGTTCTATAATTGTTACCGAACCGTCTCATAATAGTTTCATGAGTCTCGAATGTATGTAAATATCTCGTACTAATGTGATACTGGATGGTGATATCACAATATTCCATAATTATTACCGCGCCGATTCGTAACAATTTTACATGTCTTATTGTATATAAATCTTTCGTACTCCTGTTACGAAATTTTTATGTATCGATGTTACATATTTGTGATATCAGTCATTTTCCGTATTATTTTCATCACATAGACGGAGGTAGCATAGAGGATTGCTTGACTACATAATACTTACATCTTTTAGTGATGTAGTTAAGGATATTATTATTATTATTATTATTATTATTATTATTATTATTATTATTATTATTATTATTATTAAGTCTAGTGTGACAGGTCAAAAAAATCGATTTTTTTCATAAATCACATTTAAAACATGTCTAGAAGACGTGGGTAAAAGGATTTTTCGAAATTCGAAGCCGTTGAAAAGTTACAGCCGTAAACCGGAGAAGGTATACGGAGCGCGCGATTATATATAATAACTTTCAAACGCGATTTTCTCAAAACACGATTTTTCAAACTGCTGCCATGATATCCCAAAAACTAGTTAATTGATTCTGCTCAAATTTATACAGCATCTTTAGTGCATATATAACTATAAGTTGAACTAAAATAATTAAGATTGCTTCGTTAGTTTTCTTTTTACCAGTTAAATAGACCCCAAAAAAAAGTGCGAAAAATTGAATTTTTTTTCTAAAGCGTAAAAAAAAATTATTTTTTGGAATTCTGATTTTATATTAGTTCCATACAGAACCTCAAGTCTCACAATTGGAATGGCGTTTGGTTTTTTGATTTCAGATAAGCAGAACGGCCGGAATCGTGGCAGCAGTGGAGCACCTCTTTTTTATATGTGTTCCTGTTGGGCGGTGTATCTCCGATTATATTAAATATATTGACTTCAAAAAATTCACAAAGTTTGTTTAAATTTTCATAAAAATGATATACAATTTATAAATTATTTTATTTTAATGGTTTGTCAAAAAAAATTCCCCAAAAAAGCATTAAAAAATTAAATTAATAAAAATAATAAATAAAATAAAATTAATAAAAAATAAAAAAATTAAAAAAGTCTTCACACTAGACGACCGCGTTAACACGTATCGATGGGACGTATGAACTCCATCTCATTTTTTATTATAAGGGAAAATTTACAGCTCTGTGACAACAATTATATGACATACTTATTATATTTTTGGTTATGTGAAGATTTCTAAAATGATCTCAACTGTGTTTGCTGGGAAGAAACAAATAAATATCTGAATATAAATATCTGAATCTCGGCTTGTAGTGAAGTTATTGAGGCGTTTTTTTAATTACGCGTCTCGCATAGACGTATAAAAATCTCGAGGAATATTTTAAGTTACTCCACAATTTAAGGCGTTATTCCAATTTATTTGTAATCTGAAATATTATATCCTCGAAAAACGGAGGTTTGTTTCGTAATCTTTTTTTCGAGTTAGTTCCTGAATGTACGTGCTGAAAAGAACCACCCTAATTTTTTTACACTACGAGCCTTCTGTGAGGCTGAAATTTGGAAACGCCGGATTTACGCAGATCGGAGATCGTTGCTAAACTATTTAAAATAGATCGATAAAATTTACATAAACTCTTGGTGATAGATTCTTCTAGGTGATGTATGAGTTTCAGAACAGTACGTTAATAAATGACCGACAGTAGATACAAAAAGCACAAAAAAATCGTTGTTCAATGGCGATTTACTGATAAACTAACAATGTTACGCGATTTTTGTATATGATTCATTTTGTAGAAAACGGTATGGTGCACAACTTTTGTAAGTAACAATTTCTGATAAATATTATTCTAAAAAAAAAAAATAATAAAAAACTGGTTTTTTTCAATCATTTTTGGCGGTCAAAAAACAACTAATATTATTCAGAAATTGTCAGGGTACATTCCTAGAGGCCTAAATTACCTAGAAAAAAATTGGTGCTGCTCTGGCATCGTTGAATAGAACTCATATCTGTTCTGTCCAATCGTGTTTTTTTTCTTTTTTTATTATTTTTCTATGGAAAGAGACTATTATTTCTATGGAAGTTGAAATATCTAAATACGCAGGCATATCATAGGCCGTTATTAACTATTAATTGGTTCCATTTGACCAAAGATTTGGTCCGTTTGAAACTGATTTAGACTGCTTTGCAAAAACATTTGATTGTTTATAATAAATAAATCACGAAATAGTCGGCATTTAATTAAACGCAAACACAGTCCATTCATCCAATTGATAACACTCAAAAAAAAAAAAAAATGTAGCTGTCCTATACGGAGACGTACACTTGGCTTCGTATATGGCAGCTTTCGACCGCAAAAAATGTCTAACTTAAATATACTAAAAATAATTTTTTAGTATATTACGGATAAAGTACCTATATTTACGTGTGCAAAATTTCAGACAAGGTCATCGACTACATAAGAAAGATAAAAATGGTTAAAGTTAGGATTTTTAATACGGGCTTTATGGAAGAGTTACCCTCAAAACGCGTGTCTCAAGTAATATTTTTACACTCGCGCAACAGATGTTAAACAGAAACTAGAGTAACGTTCTTTCGGTCATGAGGATTCAGAATATATTTAAAAAGTTTAGGGTTATCGACTTATCTAAAAAGATATTAAGTGTTAAAGTGTCGAAATACTCGAAGTACCGGGAGGTATCGCGATGATGTGAAGCTATACCATTTTTATGGTATTGATTTATCAATACGCGACTGATAATGTTTGTATTAAATTACCGATAATACATTTACTATCAATTGTATTATCACAAATATGTGTATGTTGAAAAAAAAGGGGGCCCCGCTCATGCGCCCACGGAACTCGGCCCTACGTGACCGAGGCTCCTTAAAAAAAAACTAATACACAAAGAACGTAAACGCAGAAACAGTAAAAATAAAAAGTGCAAATAAACTGAATGTAAAGAAAAAGTGAACTTCATATAGTACAGAATTAAAACTATTTGTAAATGAGTCGGAAAATTGTTTTTGAAAAATAACAAACTCCCAACTACGAAAGTAGAAATGGACCTAAAATGTGTAAAATGAAAATAGATTAAGAATTAGTAATATTATAAAAACAGATTACAGACTAAAAACGTATTTTGAAAAAACAAAAAACTCCCAACTGTGCAATAGTATACTGGAAAAATAAAAAAAAGTAGAATGCAAAAAAGCAGAAAATAAAAAACATCAATTAAACTGAAAAAGTGAAATAAAAAACCAATGAAAAAGATAAAAATAATTCAATTGGTACAACTCCCTCGCAATTGCATTTTTCTGATACGTAAAGTTTACAAGCGAATGAATAATGAATAATTCACATGAAATGGAAGAAAATCATATTAATAAACAAATTTAAGGGATGTCGGGAGAATTTTCCGCCATATTTTGTTCACGGTCTTGGAAACATCTTGATCATAGAAAGATTGTGAAAGTATGGTATAAAGAGATACACAAAAACGAGCCTTGTAAATGAGTGAGAAGGAGTGGAGTGAACTGCTGATAGCGTAAAACCGGGTCATGAGGATCATGACACGGTGTGTATGAAAGAGTGTGTTATGAAGAAATCGAAATGTGCTAAGAATTACCAGTAGAAATGCAAATTTGTAAAAATTCAATGGCTGAAACGAATGACGAGAAAACCGAGAGTCGCGGTAGCGACTCGAGACATGTATATTTTTAAAGAGAGTTCGCTCCAAGACTCTTGACCCGAAGAACCGCGTTTCCAACTGTTTTTGAAAACTTTCGAAAATTGTTTCCGTAATATTTAATTAATTACAGCATTTTGGAGAATGTTGCGGATTCAAGTATCTTTTATTTTTTTTTTTGTCTTTCGATCGTGACTAATTAAAACTCTGTAGCTTAACGCATATTGAAAATATAAATGTTTTATTTTTTCATTGCATCAAAAAATTGTGGCTTTTTCTCATAATTTTTGATGCTCATATATTTTTTTCGCAGTCGCTGTCTAGCGATACTAGTAATACTGGTAAAAATTCTAGTAATATCTGAAACCGTTCGTGAATGTAACCTCATAATATTTCTATATATAATTAAAAGTCGCGGTAGCGACTCGAGACAAGTACATTTACAAGCGAGTCTCTACAAGACACTTTTACAGGAAGCATCACGATTCTACCTGTTTCGTTCATGAATGTGATAACTAGTCCTAATATTTCTGAAGATCTTTGGCTTTTCGTTTATAAAGTAACATCAGTTGTGAGGTTATAAAGATCGTGGACCTGATAGCTAAATAATATTTTTTTTCCAATTTTATAGAGCGGTTATAAAGATCACGGATGTGACAGTTGACCAAGATATTTTTCGAATCAGTTTTAACTTTTTGTTAGAGGGACAATCGGAATTTTAGTTAGTGGATTACAGTGATAGTGCGATAATTAAGTATCATTAAGAGTCGCAGTAGTGACTTGAGATAAGTACATTTACAAGCGAGTCTCTACAAGACACTTTTACAGGAGGCACCGCGATTCTACCTGTTTTCGAAAATTGTTTCTTTAATATTTATTAAATGACAGCATTATGGAAGATTATTCGGGTTCACGTATTTTTTAATTTTTTTTTCTTTCGATCGCGACTAATTAGAACATCATAGCTCAAAGCGTATTGATAATATTAATATTTTTTCAAATCGATGCACCGGAAAATTCAGCATTCTTTCGCACACAATTTTGATGCTCAACTGTTTTTTTCGCAATCACTGTCCAGTGATACTAGTAATATCGGTATAAAGTTCTAATGATACTGGAGATCTGTCGGACTGTCGTGGATGTGACAGCTGACCAATATTTTGGTATCACTTTTGACTTTTTGTTAGAGTACTAGTCGTGAGGATATAAAGATCGTAGACGTGACAGCTGGCTCAAATATTTGAATTAGTTTTGGCTTTTGGTTAAAGCGATAGTTGTGAGTTTTGGTTAGTAGATAGAATGATAGTGCGAAAATCGAATGTCATTTATATTGATGGTGTTTAGCCTCACCAGTTTTGTGTTTAGATAAAATGATGGTGGGGGAATGAAGTGTCATTTCATTTGAATACACTAAAATAGCAAAAATCCCCTCCCGGGGGGAAAAAACCTGGACAAGTACATTGGTGGTCCCTCGTTTCCCTATGACATCACAAAACTTGTAATCAATTGATGACCGCTCTTACATGGCAGGCTTATTCCGTTTTGTAAAACCTGTTGTAGTAAAAACCGATGTAAAAGTGCGTGTAAATGGTACCGGATTACTTATTTCGGGTGTACAGTACCGTTTAGACGTTCGGTAACTCCAGTTTTCCCCCGGATGTTACAAAACCGGAATAAACGTGCCGTGTAATAATTTGAGATATGCTCCACCCGAGCATCAATTCATCGATAACAATTGGTTAAAGGAAAGGAGGATAATTTGGGATACAAAACAATCCGCATATTGTGATTCCAAATTAGCTGTGCTTACTTTACTAGTTAAGGTAAAAATATATGGTAGATTAATGTTGACTCATGGGACAAATTTTATGAAAAATTTTCGGGCCGGACAAGTACTCTGTGTATATCCGCTCTACGTACGATAGTAAACTTTTATCAATTTGTTACCAATAAAACTATACTACAAATATTACAAATGAGAGTGTGGCAGCGTTCAAGCTCACGCAGGCTAATGCAATTCTGTATTTTTTTTTTAAAGCCCTTGTAGTTCCAAGTCATAGAATAATAATTCGTTGTAATAAAGCATTAATTAGAGAAATGGCATATGATCATAATTGGAGATTTTATAAACATAATAAAATCCCACGTACTTGACCACATATACTTTAGTAAATCTTTATTTATTTATCAACTTTTTGTGAACTCACAACATTTACGAGCATGAAATTATCACCTCTGTACAATTTGACTTAATTTGATAAGATAATGAGAGCGGTTACCCATAAAACTTTGTATGATGAGTTGATTTTTAGAAAGGATTTTTGTGCGGAGATCTTTGCAAGAACGATTTAGACGGGTTTTTGTAAATTTTTGTGGGGATAGTTATTTTGGCGCTGGATGGCGGGGGGGGGGGGGGGGTTAACTGAAACGACTATTGGGGGGGCATAAATGTACTTGTCTCAGCTTGTTTCACAGCATTTATGCTGTTTTTGGCTAGGATTTGTCGACTTTTTGTATGATATTCATAGCTTGTTAATTAAACATGACAATATTGTGTACGAACTCGGGAATGAAATTCATAGCTTGCCAATTAGACATGTCTATATTATGTATGTATCTGAGTGATGCAAAAGAATTGACATTTTTTTCGACATTGCAGTAAAATATGGTAGCATTTTATCAAAAAATGATTCTCTCAAGAATTGAATCCTGAATAAAAATTTTAGAGGTCGCTCAAGCGATTTTTTAATGATTTCGGCTAAAAATGGATACATGATCGAATTTCGAGCTGGTGTATATTTGGACTAAAAATGCAATGTGAAATATTTATCTAAGAAGTGTTCAAATGAATTCAATCTTCGTAATCAACCGTCAATACTTATAAAATTATTAGATTACTTAAAACGTACAGTAGTTCTGAGAACATGCGACGCATAAAAGAACAACGAACAAGTAAAAACTTAAATTTCTTTTAAATTTTGTAAAAAAAATGTTCAAAAAATATTGCACCGAAACATCCGTGCCAACAGATCAACGGATCGGAAAATATTCCATAAAAAATGATGCCAAAGAAATATTCCAACAGCATCAGAATGCACCGAAAGTTTTTAAATATAAGTAATCATGAAAAATCAATTGTTGGGGTAAGAGTTAATAAAAAAAATGATTTATTAAGGTACTGTTCAAAAGTTTATTTATTAAATTACACTTTATTTTTTCACTATCACTCTTCTATCTATATATATAAAAGTTACTTTAACCAAAACTGAAACTGACCATGATCTTTATAACCTCACGACTGTTCAAAGATATCAAATATTCACCGAAAACGAGTTTATCATACACCATTCTCTTAGTTATCAAAAAAAAAAAAACAACGAGAATGGTTTCTAAATAAACTTTATTATTGTATTCAAGGAACATTTTATGGTAAAAGAGAAGAGGCACCGTTTTCGACTTCGTTCTAGAGTTTACGTTCGGAAAAATGGATTGTTGGGGCTAGGGTTAATAAAAAAATTATTTATTTAGACACTGTTCAAAAGTTTATTTATTGATTTAAACTTTATTTTTGCACTATCACTCTTCTACCGATAATATAATAAAAGCCACTTTAATCAAAAGTTGAATCTGACCGCGATCTTCATAACCTTCCAACAAAGATATTAAATGTTCACCGAATACGCGTTTAAAGTCCTGATCTCGACTATGTCTAACCAAAAATCAAATTATCTGCTTTCACACCCGCGATTTTTATAACTTTACTTTTTAACCCCACAACTGTTACTAGTATAACCGCGATCTTTTTCTAAACTCACAGCTGTCACTCTTACTTATACATCCTGAAGAAAAGTCATCGGCTGTCATATCAACGAACACAGTCTCGCATATCACCAGAAAATTTCTAGTTATAACTAGTGTTACTAGACAGCAACCGCTAAACGTCAAAAAATGCGTGCGAAAAATGCCACCTTTTTGATGATTTGGAAATATGAAATATTAATATTTCCAATATGCGTTAGGCTACAGAGTTCTAAATAGTGACGATCAAAAGAAAAAAAAAATACGTGAACTAGCAATGTCTTTTAAAAGTTGTAATTAATTAAATATCGCCGAAACAATTTTCGAAAACCCTTCGAAACCGCTCTGCTTGCTGTAAAGACTCTAGTAGCGACTCGTCTTCGCCATCTTATAGTATACGTAAATGTCCTTGTCTCGAGTCGCTACCGCGACGCTAGATGTCTAGATATAAGCATATATCTAAAGAAATATATAGCAAATAGCTGAGTAAGCTAATAAACATCAATCAATCTCTCTCTCTCTCTCTCTCTCTCTCTCTCTCTCCCCACCCTCCTTCGCTCCCTCCCTCATTCTGGTTAATGATATTTGATTAAACGGCTGAACACGCATACACACGCACACACACATACACACGCGCGCGCGCGCGCACACACACACACACACACACACACACACACACACACACATATATATATGCATTCTACATACGGTTTGTGTGCACCGCCCAAGAGATATGAGATAGGGCAGAAGATTAACCAATTTAAGCCTCGGGCGAGTAGAAGTTTACGTTCAAACAAAACGTTAATTGCTACGGAGGAAAAATGTTATGCCCTGTGGGGTTTTCGACTGAAATGATAAGCTTCGCCAACTCTGAAACATAATCATGGAATGTTCTAATGTTGAAAGATAACTATGTGTCATCAAAGATTTTCTGGTCGTTAGATCCTCTCAATCGATCAATAACTGAAAAGAAATCGCCCATTAATGTCATAACTGAATTTTTTATTCCTATTTGTAGTATCTAATGATTTTACAATTTCTACAAAAGCGCACGTGGAAGGCAACGATAATAGGGCCCAGTGGACGGTGAAACTATGAAGCGGTTAACTTCGAACGTAGTAGACTTGGTTAAAAGCACAGGAGGAATTGTGTACGTATTGGTGGGTGAATGAAACGAGGGCAAGCGGGAGTATATGCTGAGGTGGAGGTAGCAATTAACTTCTCCTCACAAGATTAGAGCTGGATATTACGAAATATCGAGCAACTTAACGGTAACACGCGATAGACTTCAAAGGCGGTAATAAACTACCTCTAATGAACCCCTTATCGCTGTAGCGCTGTGCCACCTTCTACGCTTTGTGCCATTTATCGACCCCTAGTTTCGTCGCACAGTATTCCCCTCTTCTCTTTCTTTCTCTCTCATTTTTTACATTTCGTCTGCTATATTTTTTGGACTTTTCCATGCTTATTCTCTTCTCTAACCCTACGATTCTCTTAGACCTCCTATTATAACGGCTCTTCGTCAGTCAGCATGTCTCACCAGTTAATTAACCCTCCATCATAACACGCTCTTCGTTTCTCGCCTGAATTGCAAATCAACAGCAGGGGCTTAATTATAATTCCATGGTAAACTTTTCGTGTTTTGTCCTATTCTTTGTTTTATACGGCTGGATGGACAAACATCCCCTACATACGTACACTCATTCTTTCCAGAGCCAGCCCACATGCAGAACGACTTATACAGGTTTATTAAGTTTCATCTAAAATTCAAGCTATATATGATCAAGGATAAAATGTAAATCATTTGGACATCGTGCGCGGGAAAGTCTTGTTTTTTCGACATTAACTATCGGTATTCATCATCGCACAAAGACATCGCACGAAGACATCGAGTCATGAAATTGTCGACGTTCAAAACCATCAATTCACTCTGTGACCTAGTCGACTATCACACAGTGAAGAATGCAAATGCATCTGTATGGATACGATGTTCGCCACAGTAGCAAGAAAATATGTATACAGAATCGGCACATATCGATATATATATAGGTATAGTAAAAAACTTGTCGTAGTGCGACGCGACACTCGGTTCGTCGAATTCTGTTCACCAATCTCTACCACGGTTTTTGCTCGACCTTCTCGTTTCTATTTGGTTCGATTGACGCCGGTATGCCAATCGCTACATGATGATCATAGTATACTGTTACGTCCAGAAGGATCAGTAGAAATAAGTTGGGTTTGAAATGATTTTAATTTAATAAATAATAAATATCGCTGCCACCAGTTTGTGTTTAGACACAAACAGCAAGAAAAATTATAATAATTGGAAACTTTTAGAACACTGATAAAAATGATATTTAAGAAATTTAAATGGAAATTGAAGTATAAATGTGTCCTAGTCGGAGATTTACTTGATCCTGCATGAGCCTCACACTACCGAACGCTTAAAACAATCACGATGGTGGAATTGCGGCCACCTTGGGATGATTGCGACCCGAATATTATTCCAAGCCCTGGAAACCCGAGGAAAAACTTGGTACTCGAACGGCACAAGTTTACGAACCGAAGATTTATGTCCCTATGCGGGTCCGCCTAATTGCTAACTGGGACTTATTACACCGCCGCGAGGATGGCTTCGGTTCAGAGCCTTATCCAACCCCAGGAATCAACCGTGGTCTAGTTGGGACTGAATCTTCTTACCCACCACAAAGATGGCAAAAGCTTGAGGAGTTGCTATCCCAGTGGAATTTTTTGACAGGTGGACAGAATCTCTGTCCTACGGTTTTCTGGCAAGTCGGCAAAACTCCGATCCGACGGCAATTGATAACATGGTATCTCGTGGATCCGTTCCACGGATAATATGATGTACGATCAGCAGAATACAATGATCCACGTCTTGTCTTGAGTACGGTCTCACGTTTTTGGCGAGAAACAGTGTAAATAACAGTGAGACAACTACACATGCGGACCAAATTGTCTTTGATGAGTGCACGGACACCCTGTAGGTGTACGTGCACTCGAAAGGGGAGATGTATCTACGTACGGCGAATAACATAGAGAGAAAAATAGAGAGCGTGAGCTCGTCGCACCTCCGTCTATTAGAAAAATTAAAAATATTCAAGACTGGGATGTGACAGTACTATGGAAGTTGCACTACTTCAACTAGAATTATTCAGATTCCACCCAACTGTGTAATGTTCCGCCATTAATGCCTTCTTAAATTCTTGACAACTTTAACTTCCTGGCTATATTTATACAGTGAGCGCGCATAGATGAAATGTTATTGTTTACAATACCTGCACGAAATTTCAAAATTGGTAGAAAAGGAAATAAAAACAAAGCCATCATGGTTATATTAACGGGACAGACCTAGTTAGAATTTTCGAAAAATCGATTTTTTTTTATTTCATTTTCAAAAAGTAGAATCTCTTACGAACATTTTCCGCCCAGGTAAATGTAAATCGGGCCATTATTCGCCGAAATACAAGACTTTGTAGCACGTCGTGTCTGAGCCATAGGTAAGCAGGTAGCGGACTTCAAGTGCGTTTTTCTCGAAACCATGTTTTTGAAGTCGGTGATCACTGTAACTCGAGAACGGCTTTACCGATCGGGTTGAAATTTATATCACTTCTTCTATACATGGTAGTCCTCCATAT
Source organism: Rhimphoctona megacephalus (assembly GCA_963989365.1). Taxonomy (NCBI): domain Eukaryota; kingdom Metazoa; phylum Arthropoda; class Insecta; order Hymenoptera; family Ichneumonidae; genus Rhimphoctona; species Rhimphoctona megacephalus. Next base: position 24,822,987 of record OZ022417.1, read on the forward strand.
GAACGAAGGATTTTTTTTTTTGATAATTATTTTTATTTTTAATAGCAAAAAATGGAACTGATATTTTGGTCAAAAAAACACTTTTGACTTTTAACGGCCGCCATTTTGTGAAAAATGGAAATTTTTCAAAACCCTTCGTTCAACTGGAGCATTATATCATTAACTAAAAATCCCCTCCGTTTTTTTTGTTTCAGATGAGCCGTTGCAGCGTGAGCTTGATCACCGCAAACCGTGTTTTTTTTTGCAGCGTCCTCGGCAATTGACGGTCACCAGCTTATTTCGATATGTATTGCGTTGAAAAAATTGCAACATATACATTACATATGTATCTTTTAAACGGAAGAACTTTTGTTGTGAATTATTTTATCGTTTGACCAAAAAAAAAATCGAAAAAAAGGCCTTTTTTTTGACGTTCCAACTAGGTCTGTCCCGTTAACGGAACGAAAATTTGGAACCCATGTTACCTTACACATTCTCGTGGATATCATTATACCATACAGATATTATCAATGCTTGTCCCAAATTTCCATTCTCATGCGCATCAACAAGCGCCAACTCCAATCATGTTGACTCAACAAAGTACGTAACTATCTACCAAGTTGCCAGAATTTGGTATTCGGCCAGAAGAGTGAATGGTGCTGGGGTTGAGATATAGTCCGAGGTCTAGAAGAATTATAAGGAGAAAGTGATGAACAAGAGCGGCAGAGAGGTACTAGGATTTTGACGGAGTGACGAGATCGCGTCGTTGCGGCACCGTAGTACCGTGGAAAACGGGGGTAAAAGTGAATCAGAGAAAAAAAGAGATAGAACATAACCGACGAGGGCGTCGGATTGCACATCGAGGTCGAACCAGGTCCACGTTATTCGTTGTGCAGTTTGAACTCTGGCCCGTTACACCGGAAAGACGTTCAATGATTGGCTCACCCGGCAATCCTCTGCAACTCTCTCGTTCTCTCTCTCTCTCTCTCTCTCTCTCTCTCTCTCTCTCTCTCCCCCTGCTATCTATTATTACTCCTTTGACACGCGGTCAACCACGAAAGACCTCCGGACAAGTATTCTCGCAGTTTCTCTCCATATATCTCGTATTCCCCTGGTTACAATCTTGCTCTTTTCTCGATCCCTTCAAACACATGTGCATGATGGTACACACGTGAGTCTATCTTCCCAGTTTTCCCTGGCATCCCACCGAAACATATGTGTTCCGTTGGATATTCTTGTTTTGTCATACGTATACTGAAAAAAAAAAAATTAAAGTTTTGCCAACTACGCGATGAGGTTGGACGATACTCGTTGCGCCAATAGTCATATAACGTTTAGATAATCACCCGGTGGTTGATCCATTGAAAGTCATGTCGTTGAGACAACTACGCCACGATTTTGCCAATAAATATTAATTTACTCGAGTTGAGTATATTTCGTGTGATGCAATCGCAATAAATGGTTATATTGAAAAAAAAAACTTGAGACACAATCGATTGAATTAAAAATAATGACACTGAGGTTGAGTTTTATACGATTTGTCCGTGGCTTGATAAAATAATAGCATCGAATAAACTTCTTTTACGTGAATCGAATTCCATGACACCATAGATCAACGGAATAAAATTTGTGATTAAGCTAATTACTTAGTAGTAATTTTAATAAAATCTTTTTTGCTATTCAAACAAACAAACCTTTTGCTAAAGCTACTAAAATTTCGTTGCGCGAACAATAAGTTTTGTTTGACATGAATTATATGAATTATGACCAGATAGCCTTATTCCCTGGCTGGATTTCTGGTGTGGCAGAAATCCGCTAGAGAGCCACGGGCGGAGCGCTCGCGCGTAAGCGCCGCACCACCTGTCTGCCAGAAGACTCCGACATTGGATCATTAAATAATGATCACTTCAACCGATGGTCATCGAGAAAACCCGAATCCTTGTTTTACGGGGTAAAAAGGTCTAGAACCTTATCGTATAATTTAAAGTACGCTGATATAAAAAGGTTTCGCCACCTAATTACGTTAGGATAGGCGCCCTTATGAGAAAGAAGAGAACCTAAAAAATTGATCTATCACATTTACTATTGAAAGTCGGAGAATATAAAATCGAAAATATCAATAAAAATATATTTAAAAAAATATGTATATAAAAAAATCAAATATTTCTTACAGTCATTTCAAAATCATAATTGTTCGATGCAAGCATTCTACGTGTTGATTAGACAATGTAATTTATTTAATCCAAACATGATTTATACAATTGATTGAAATACTTTGCCTATTTCCCGAGCAATGCAATGATAATATTTCAAATATTTATTGAATTTCATTAAAAAAATGTTTTGTTTCTATTGAATATCGAAAATTTTACCTTAAAGGTTGGATCAACTACCCCATTGGTTTCGCTGTATCCAACCTCAGGGCGCAGGCCAACTACGGATCCGTTCTGAACACTATGCCTATTTTCAGTTTGTACTCGATGGAATGCTGGTCTTTCCTTCAGTCTGCCGCACTTTTTTCCTTCCTATTGTTCTCTAGCTTTAATTTAGATATCTGCATCCGTTTTCTATTCCACAGTTAACGTTGTATCACTCTACTAACTCATCGCTCTCGCATAGCCGAAAAGCCAAGAGAAAAAGGGTGATTGGATGCATCTCGATGATTGTGATACGCATCCTTCCGTATACCATTGGTCCCCACAATGAACCACTGAACGGAACGTCACTTCCCAGCCATAACCACCATAGCTATCTTATACCTCTTAGCGTATCTACATATATATTTTCACAGATATTACGCCGGTACCATCGACATCCCTTCTACCCGCCCATCGCCCTATGCGCCAGAAAATCGAGTTTACCCTCTTGCCGTAGCTCAACCCTTCAATCAAACTGATTGAAACATTCCTTGAATGCGGAAAGAACGAGCCACCCACCTTAAACCACTTGCTGCGTTCTTCGGCTTTTTTTCTTGCCCTCTATTCAGTCATTACCTAACCTGAATCCAGTTCTTTTCTATCATTATCTCTTCACCAATTCACAAAATAGTCGAAGAATGGGCGATTCAGGGTGTTCTATCCATAAGACAGCAACACTGGCTGTATTACCGATTTTCGTCGTCTTTACCTCTTTCCTCTTGTATTTCATTTACAGTACCAGACAAAATAAAGTACGCATGATTAGAAATTCTACAATTGTGCTAATAACGCCTCGGTATTTTCACCGAAACAATGTTGAAAATATTCGAAATTTGTGAAAAAAAAAAAATAAGTGAGGCCTGTGGAATAGAAAATTGTCCCTGGATAAAATAAACTATGCACCTCCGTTTTTATTTAATTTTTATAATACCAAACACTTGACTTCTGCTTTATGATATTTGAAAATGAGAACAAATAGTCGTAGTAAACTTTATACCAGTTATCAGTCGTTTGTAAAAGATTTAAGTACTATATACTGAATAACAATCGAGAAATTACAGAAATTTATTTTCGAATGAAAAAACTCGTGGATAAGGACCAAAAAAAGGGTTGGGCCAATAGAGGGAATCATTTGAAAATATGAAATAAGTGAAGGGGCGGTTAAAAAATATGTAACAAATGTAAGGACCTTAGTACAATAGCTGATAAGATCGAACGTGGGAGGAAAAAAAGACAAGTGTCGTCGATGATCACAGAATCATTACGAAATCGAACAAAAATCCTACAATTCTAGCCGTGCGATTCGAGAAATGATTCAGCGGAACATTTCTGGTAGTGCGCGTTGACGCTTTCGGGAATTAAAGTTAAAGAATAGATTTGCACAGCATCGCCGTTCAATTTGAAAAGCAAAAAAATTTAAGGTGTGGAATTGCCCGAAATTTAAAGTTTTGTGGACCGATAATATCAAACTTGTTATTTTCGGTCCACAAAACTTTCGTCTAAAACTCTATCGACTTGTGAGGTTATTTTTGGCAAATTCCAAAGTTCAATTTTTTTAGCTTCTCGAATTGGAAGGCGACGCTGTGCAAATCTGTCCTTTAAACCTGATTCCCCAAGTCGTCAACGCACTATTCTATTAGAAATGTTTAGCTGCATCATTTTACGAATAACACAACTAGTACGCATAGGTTTTTTGTTCGTTTCCACAATGATTCCGCAATTATCAACTATAATTGTTTTTGTTTTCCTCCCGCGCCCGGTTTTATCAGCTACTACGCCAAGCTTCTGAAATTTTCTACATATTTTCCCACCCACACCTTCACTCATTGTATAATTTCAAACGATTTCCCGATTGGTCAGACCTGTTTTTTGGTCCTTATCCACGAGTTTGCTAATTTGAAAAGCAATTTTTGCCAATTTTCGATTGGTGGTCAATAAATTTTACTTAATCTTTGCAAGCGCCCGATAACGGGTAGTAAGTTTACGGCAATTATTTATTTATATTTTCAAATATTATAGAGCAGGAGCCTTGTATATGTTATTTGTAAAAATAAGTAAAGACTTATTGTCAAGAAAAGAAAAGCAAGTTTCACTTGTTTTTTTTTTTTTTTCACGAATTTACAATATATATTCAAAAATATTGTTTCAGTGGATGATAGAAGCGGACTAGTCTGCATGGATTATATAGTTTTTATTTTATCTATCTGTGCTGAAGCATTATTAGCGTAAACATGAAAATCATAGTGGTATGTACTTTGATTTATCCGGTGCTGTATTTTTCTGTTTTTAGGTGTTGACACTAAGAAACTCCAATTTACACTGAGAAAGCATGTAATGAACCGATATTAATTTTGGTAATTCATATTATAATCATAATCCTGTTCTACATAAAAACATCTTCAGGTTCATATGTCAATAATATAATTACAACCCTCAATAGATTTATTAATATTCGAACTTCCAAAAATGTCATGCCTGATAGGCAACATCAATAAATATAATAACGCAACAACAGGAGTTTTATATGAGATTCATCATTCTACATATACAAAGAGAATATCAGATCTTACGCAATAACCTTTTGTCATTGTTGTCTGACTTTATTGGTACCCGCCCTTTGCAATCGAATTTTCGGACATTAAGGTTGAACAGGCCCAACACTCCCATTAGACAGCAAAAATATTTCTAGATTTTACAATGAGACATAATTTAAAAAAAGTAATAAATTTATCTATTCTAAAGCTACAAACTGAAAATATTTTACTATTTGAAAGTCCAAACTTGACTCAGTAAATAAATTAACATTGATTTCCAGAACAGTCTTGTTGCGTGCAACCGGAAACTTTTAACAGGATCTGACCTACTCACGCGCTCTTAACCTTACTTTTTAACGGTATTAACAAGTTGTGCATTGTCAGACGCACCCAGCCGAACAAATTTTATCACACCTTTCGTGCTTTGAACACTCATAACTTGGAAAGTTTATAGTAAAAAGTAATAATTTTTTTTTGGACAACAAGCGTACAATGCCCGTTTATAATTCTTCAGTTTTTCCTTTGCTTCTGTCTCCGCGTTTTGTTTAATTTCAATGGAAATGTGATATATTACAGAGTTCCCTGTATACAATGCGTGTTAGAAATGCTCATTTCAAGAGCAAATATCTCGATAACGAGATAGTCAATATACTTGAAGTTTTATCAACCTGTGCAACATACCCTAGGAAATATTAGTTGTAAATAACAACACTTTCTCTCGCAGACCAATTTTGGCATGTTCTCCTTTAAGAGTGACATGGTCAAATATAAAACTGCAAGACTGAATTGTTGAGCACTGTCCTAATAGATTAGATCAGATTGCTACAAATGAGATCGTATTGCTTTTCACGAATTCGTTCCATTTTGAATAGTCGTTTGTAATATTTTTACTACCATTAAGACGTCAATATTGCGTTACAAAGGTATGCACAAGCCCCACAGAACAAATAAATACTAAAAAGTTACCCATGAGTACGGGAGATCCGATTAATTGCGGATCAATATCTTCATATTCGATATTCTATGTTATCGCCTTTATATAAAATTTTTACATAAGTACAGAAAAAAATTATGTATGTTGTAATTTAAGAATCTAGTGAAGTGATTAAGTGGACGAAACAACAACTGCGTTGTGATAAAATTTATTTTGCAACAAGAGAAAGACGAAGAGCGAGAGAGAGAGAGAGAGAGGGAGAGAGAGAGAGAGAGAGAGAGAGAGAGAGAGAGAGAGAGAGAGAGAGAGGGAGGGAGGAAGGGAGAGGAGGCATGCACGTTGATCTATTCCGGGCGGACGGATCCAACTAAGTAAGTCAACGTCTGTTTCTCATTAAATTGCGCTCTGACCGCGAATCCTCTAAATTTGGAACGGTCTTCGGTGATTACCTACCATCGAGGGTCCCCATCGTATTCGTATATTTCGGAATGAATAAAATGATCGCATGGGGGCATGGTACACGCGACTAAGGTTAAAATTGAAGAAAACCGATCATCGACCCCGCTTAAAACTTCTAAATCTGAAGAACACATTATTGGTATTACAGTTTTTCCACAACTAAACCGAGTCATAAATTGATTCATTTTCAATCCTTCAATCACTCGCTTTAGGAAGAAATATATCGCTCGGAGTTTATGTTTACTCACCTCACGTAGTCGTGCTTGCAGAGTATTAGCCCTGATTTCGCGTAGCACGATGTTCCCATATCCGCAAGTGTAGCACCACAATACGAACACTTCAGACAGGAATTGTGCCAGTAGCGATCCAACGCATGTAAAAGCCATCTTTCGACTATCCTACCGCCACAACCCGCACAATTTTGACCACTCGATTGCACGCTCGGACCACCTTCTTGCTACAAATTGAGAAAATCCGAATCACTCATTTTATTCATTAAACTCAAACGTTTAAAAACAACAGCAGTAAAATGTTAACGTTTTATTAATTTCTATTTTTGAGGTTGATGAACAAAACTAAGATGTCATATCCAAATAAAACTTGGTAGAGCATTGAGAAATTGATTCGCGCAATGTCGTCGTACTCATTCTTAAATGGATCCGACGGAACATGATTCGTGAAATTGATTGCCCTTCATTATTCAAAACGAAAATCGCTATAAATTGGTATCTCTAACTTATTGTCGTACGGAAGAAATCACTCGCTACTTGTTATGCGTATAAGCCCGCTACATTTTTATTGAGATCACAAATCCTTCTCTCAGACGCAAAAGTTAATCTCTTTTTCAAAGAGCATATATGTAAAATAAAGTTCGCATGATCAAGACCGTGGTAGTGAATCTAGACAATTATATTTTCGAAATTTTAGTCTCTGACACATCAGTCGACCTCGATCACCTGCGGCGAATATACTCGTAGACCAGTAGGATTGTATATTTGAGATTGCAATTCTCCAATTCCACTATTTTCTTTTGCTAATCGCTGAGAAAAGGAAAGGGGGTATTGGTAGTATAAATCCAGAAATTAGACTACATTCTGCCATACCGCCAACCGCCTTCCTGAATTTAAGAGGGTTTTTGTTAAATAACTCGCTCATTTTCAACCTTTAACCGTAAATGATCACGATTATTCTTGAAGGAAATTTAATTCTCTACGATGTTGGTTACAACAATTGTTTCTCTCGATCGATATTTTCCGACTTAACGGGGGCAATTCCTTTGGAACCTTCAAAAATTCGAAAATTTTTTTGTTCTATAAAATATTTATAATACATGTCAAGAATATACCTAGATTTTTTTTAAACAAAATTAGAAATGCTTCTGACGTCATAAGGCCCGTAATGTGCCCTATATGCTCTTGGTGCACACTTTTTTTTAATTTTATACAGAACTGTGTTTTAAAAATTAGCGTAACCGATATCTCCAAAAATAATTGATCGATCCCGTTCAAATTCTGCTCACATTTGAATAACAATGTCCCATCCTAAATGAACCTATTGGTTTGCAAAAATCGATGTAGAAAAGTATTTTTTTATTGCAAAATAATGAAAATCGGTCAAAATCAAACTTTTTTTTCAAGGCGTCCCTTTTATGGAATTATCAATTCTTTTTTCACTTTTTGAGGTTCATTAACAATGTATGAATGTTAACAATAATAAAAAAAAACAGTTGGTTTCTGTCAGGTCAATACAACAGAAGTTGGTAGTTACGCCATTTTTGAACTCGCGTCATGACGTTACGGAAAAACAGTGTCATCGCTCCGCCATTATGTAAAAAATTGTAAAAAAAAAAAAAACATGTCATAGTAGTCAAGACTCATAATCATTTATACTCAAAATTTTGAAAACATTGAATGGACTGTTTGCTGTTAAAAAAAATTACAAAAATCGACTTATTTCAACTGGTCTAAAGGTATTGTCCCCCTTAAACTGAAAAAGGGGGCAAGATTGAATCATTGCATTATCTCGTTTATTTTAAACTTTAGAGCATAAACAAACAGTAACAAACTTGTAGAGAATAAAATTCTCTACAACTTTGCTCCTCACCTTTTTCCTCTTAGGTTACATATTTTTGTACTTATGCCTACATTAATGGAAAAGAGGGATGTGGAAGAATTATTCCATGAACTATTTAATAACTGCATATTTGCCTACAACGCAAACCTCGAATTTTCCTTATTCAAAATCAAACCCTTATCCGCACCGCCGCAGGAGTACAGTTTCAGGAGCGTCGTTTTTTGGCGTATTATCTCCTGTAGGCCTAATCAATGCATTAAAGGGGTAAATATATCTGGAAGCCGCGTCTTTTTTTATGTGGTATCCCTCGTAGGTATAATCCATGCATTAATGGAGCAAATATATCTGGGAGGTGTAGCAACGAGTGAAAAGAATTGCAAAAATATTCGAACAATTACATGATGGTTTTCCGTGGTTTACATAAAACATACATGTTGGTAAATGTTTACGATTTTTCAAGTTAAAAAAAGTCACACTCGGCTGCAATATGACGTAAAGAGATACCCTTCAAAAAAATGTCGAAACGGCATCAAGTGTACCTTGGTTAATAATTGACTGGCAACAAAAACAAAGCTAGATATAAATCTACATACTAAAATGTTTCATGTATAACAGCGAACTACTCGGACACAATTGATTTGCTTCGCTATTGCGAACTTTTTTACAAAAAAATAATGATTTTTGAAGCTGATAATATGATAATGATAATGATGTCTCTTCGGATTTCTGCTAAAAACAAACAATTAAAAGTCATGAAAAATGCTGCGATGCACGACAGATAATTGACTAATAGAATGACCATGGAAAATTTTAAGTGAGTTAATTCCATACTCTCGGAAATATTCCTAGTACCAGTTTTTTAAACGATAGTCATTGTGCGAAGTCGTACCATACTCGTAATCAACACTTCTTTAACCCTTCCTTGACACACTAATTTTTCGGCGTCAAATATCCCTACCCCAGAGAATTTTTTCAAGGACTGCCAATGCCATCGGCCGTTAGTTCGAATCTTCATGTACACGCTCGCACGATCCCGTAGCAAAGTGTGCGTTTGGCGTCGTTGTCAATGCAGTGGCTAAATTTAAATGTATCAAGGAAGGGTTAAATGAAAAAATTGTTAAATTTTTCTCGAAATATATTTTTTTATCGACGTAAAACCTTCATGAAATTGCCGCAATGGTTTCCTAAAAAAACAAAAAAATCACTGTTTTTTACTTCATCTAAGTGCCCCTTCATACCCCTTTAATGCATCGAATAGTCCTACAGGGGACACCACGTCGAAGAAAAACGTGTCAAGAACTCTGCCTTTTTCGATGGTGTGGAAATACCTTCCTTTGCCGTAAGTGTAAGTATGCGAATATGTACCCTAAAAGAAAATGGGTTTTGTTCGAAATTGTAGAGAATTTTACCCTCCACAAGTTCGTTCATGTTCATTTACGTTTTAAAGGTTAAAATAAACGAGATAATGCAATAATGTAATTTTACCCCTTTTGCTCGGGTTTAAATTGGAAAATATCAATCGTAGAGAAAAAATTGTCGTAACCAAAGTTATTAAGAATCATATTTCCTACAAATTTAGATATAACTATTTTTCGTTAAAAGTTGAAAATAAGCGAGTTATTTTAAAAAAACGAATTCTCCCTAAAATTCAATATAGTGGTCGGCGCTATTCTAGGATCTGGTCCAATTTCTGAATTTAAGGGGACCGTATGGTCTAGAGCACGAAAATTTCACCTATTTTCACGATTTTTTTTTTGCCATAAAAAATTTAAAAATCGATGTTTTAACTTTTCGGGTTTATTACTACCTTTATTAAGTATACAAAAAATTTTTTTTTAATTTTAAAAACAGTGTTTATTATCATATAATTGGCATTGAAGACGACCCTCTCGAAAAATCCGACCCGGACGGTGAAGATCGATCCGAGACTTCTACTCATCTGAAACACAAAATTCAAGAAGATTCTTAATCAGAAAGAGTGCAGTTATGGTCGGGACTAGAACAAATCGAAAAAATTAAAAATTGACAAAATGGCGCGCTTTTGAAAAAAAATTCGTAAAATCGGGTTTTTTTTCACTAGTTTTTTAGTATAAACAATAAGAAATTATTTAAATAAAATTATGATTGTAGTTCCGACGATAGCCATACATGTTGTGAACAACATATCCAAATTTCAAGTGATTCGGTTGAATAGTTTTTTTGTTTTCACCTGCGCAGTGCCGAAAAAAGTCGTTTCGAGATAAATGAGTTTAAAGTTTGAGGTACAGATATTTTCAAAAATTGAGCAAATTTTGAATACTTACAGTTAATCCGCGATTCCGGCACCATATAGGATTCCTTCGGAACGTTCATAATTCAAGATTTCCTCACTCCTTTCATTTCTTCGAGCTGTCCGAGCCTCTTTGGAGTTGTCCGTGCTCCTACGGTTGGCGCTCGATACTCGCAGCTCGTCTCGGTTTTGCGCTAGTTGCTCCGCTTGTGGCCCGATTGTTATGCCCATGGTCTCCATTATTTTCAATAGGGATGCAAATCCTTCATTGAATATGCAAGCGGAAATGTGAGTGGCAATATCAATGATTTTTTTTCCGGCAAACAGATGTTTCGGCGCAAGGTGCCACACGCAAGCATTGAAACTTTCGTTATTGTTCTGCGTATTACTGCCAATACACCTTTCCAATAAAGTCTCTGCTGTCAATTCTTCATAAATTGGTTTTAATATCTCTTGTGCTTCATCGCACAGAGCAGGTGGGTGCTCGTAGGTGTCTAAAGTACCTGCAGCCTCACTTTGACGCCACTTGCACCACGATTCGGAACCTGGAGGACAGTACGAGTGTTGCGGATTTTCATCTGTTGAAATTTTGTGATAATATGCTGCCCATATTTCACTTCTCATCCCTTCAGTCGAATCTGAATTACGTCTAATTGCTAGACCGTAATAAGTTGACAGCTCTTGCAATAATTTATTCGTCAATTGTTGACGCTTCGGTGTTTTATTTATCGATTTCCGCTGTGTCTTTTTTCCCTCTTCTTTTTCTGTCAATTTCTTTGTTGCTTTCTTTATTTGTGCATGTTTTTTTTTCGCATCAACAGCACGTTTGTACAAACGTTTTTTAACATGCAAAACACATTCTTTTTTGCAAACTAAAAAATCATCCCCGTAAGGCTTTGTGTCCAATAAGGCTTTGAACGTTTTCGTGTCGCCGTCTCCGATATAGTTCGCGTATTTTACGTTGTACAACTCTTCCGATCTCTTGAACATTTCCACGATGCCGTCTACCTCCATTTTGCCAGCACTTCCGGTATGATTTGCGTCACAGTGATCTTCATGCTCTCGATACCACGCTTCATATTCAATCGTATCCTCTTGGCCTTTCCATTGAGAGCAGGCTTGACATATACTGCATTTGACGACAACATCTAAAATTTTATTACTGTATTTCCCTATTAACGAGGCAATACCGAGAAGCGATGAGAATCCACGTTTCGCCCACGATCCATCACCAGACACAGAAAGTTCATCCGCGGGACGCCCAGCTTTTACATTCAACTCGACTTCTTCTTTCAATGCTCTTTGGAAAACGATTTTCGCGACGGCTTCAGCTGCAATTTTTATATTGTCCACGATGCCGTAATATGTACTCTTACAAATTCCTTGTCCAAGATCCATGAGACCGCAGAAATTTTTCAAGCCTTCAAATCCTACTCCAAGCATTCTCAGGGCGAGAACAAGTCGACGGTTGATTTCAAATGCCTTATCAATTAACGGCGAAGACAAAATAAAAGTTTCTTTACACTCACACTTCACAGAGAGTTTGAATCCTAGACCACGTTGTCCGTTTTTGCTAAAAGTGACCGCACCGTTACAATCTTTACACTTCAACAACTGTTGCAACGTTAAAAATATCATGCTGAATTCGATGATGCAATAATTGAAAGTAGGATTAACGTTTACTTCCAATTCCTCATTGCCTTTTAATTTTTTCGCAGACGTGCTCGTAAAATCAGTAGTATTTTCGATAGTGAATCGATTGCCCTTGAAATATCTTTTGCGACCTACAGAAGATGGTCGTCTAGAAGAGTCACGGCCTTGCTTTCTATCCATATTTTCTGATATTTTATTTCAAAATTTTCGATGTTGGTTCGTCAAAACGTAACGTTGTACTGATCAAGTCAGGGGAAAGCGAAATGACCGTTTCCCTCACAAATGTTCGACAATAGGTATATTTCGGGGAAGGGAAAAGTATATATAGGTATATAGTATGTACTATATACAGGTATATATTTTCGGAGAAGGATTGGGACAGCTGCTGCGCTCCGATTAGGTTACCGGTTAGCGCTAGACCCGTTAGGAGCGCGCGGACCGCTCTCTACCTGCGTTATGGGCTGTAGAAGCTGTAATATTGAGAATTTCCGCATGAAAATTTCACAGTATATTCTTGAGATACTATACTTTCGACATATCGAAAAAAAAAAAAATCGATTTTTTCAAATTTCTAGACCATACGGTCCCCTTAAATTACTACTGATCCCTTCGCCCCTACGATCAGAAAAGAAAATAATTGAAAGGGAAACTTGCACCTTCAGGGGATCTTTTTAGCGCACAGCGACTGAGCTAAATCGTCGAACAATTCGTCTTGTCCGCTATTTAATTTTTGAAGGATTATTATTCAATTAGTTGTAGTGTCTTGATAATAAATGCTGTAAAAAAAATTGAGACAAGTACATTTACTCCCCCTAAATAGCACTTCCGGTAATAAATCGCCTTCTCGTCACAAAACCCCCACACAAAGTTATAAAAGAGATTATCTCCAAAAAAAACCAACCATGCAAAAATTCTCTCATTCATATCAAATCTCTCAAAAAATTATAGGAGAATCCCACAAAAATTTTCTCAATAAATTAGAAATTCACAGAAAGTTATAAAAGAGCCTCACAATAATTTACCAATGAAATCATAATCTCGCAAAACATGCAAATTCAAACACGATCAAAAATTAAGTCTAAACTTCACAACAAATTATTAAATAAATAAAAACTATAAAAGCATTAATAGTCGAATACTTTAAAACCTATTGGCCTCTAATAAAAAATCTTTTAATTAATCGAAAATATAGTTGTTCTACGTCAAGAATGAGAATTAAAAAAAAAGTATGAAAAAAAATTCCGATGCAAAAAAAATTTCAAACGAAAAAAATTAGATTGAAAAGAAAATTGGACAGAAGTACTTGGCAAGTTTTCCTGATTAATTCATACGATGTGCTGAATTCACATACTGTATCACTCATGGTTACGAACTCACCAAATTCTTTTTTGCTTAATCCACTCATGATCACGAACTCGCCAAGTACTAAGGCCGAAAATTTTTTTTCAATTTAATTTTTTTCGTTTGGAGTTTGTTTTTTGTATCGGGATTTTTATTTCATACTTACTTTTTATTCTTATTCTTGTTGCAGAACAACTGCACTTTAGAACAAGTGTATTTTCAATTAATTAAAAGATTTTTTATTAGAAGTTAATAGATTTTAAAGTATTTGACTATTAATGCTTTTATAGTTTTAATTTATTTAATAACTTTTTGTGAAGTTTAGACTTAATTTTTGGTCGGGTTTGAATTTGCATGTTTTGCGAGATTATGATTTGATTGGTAAATTTTTGTGAGGCTCTCATAACTTTTTGTGAGTTTCTAATTTACTGAGAAACGTTTTGCGGAGTTCTTCTATAATATTTGGAGACATTTGATGTGAATGAGAGAATTTTTGAAAGGTCGGTTTTTTCTGGAGGTAATCTCTTTTATAACTTTTTTGTAGGGGTTTTGTGATCAGAAGGCGAATTGTTACCGGAACTACTGTTTTGGGGGGAGTAAATGTACTTGTTTCAACTTTTTTTACAGCGCTTATACTGTATTTTTGCGGGCATTTATTGACTTTTTGGATGGAATTCATAGCTTGTTAATTAAACATGTCAATATTATGTACGTACTCCAGTGTTGCAAAATAATCAGCATGTTTTTCGTTGTCACAGCAAAATATGGTAATATTTGATCAAAAAGTAATTTTCTCAAGAATTGGTTGCTTAATAAAAGTTTTAAAGAGCGCTCAATCTATTTTTTGTCCAATTTCGACTAAAAATGAATACATGATCGAATTTCGAGCCACTGTATCGCGACTATTTTGGGACTAAGAATGCATTGTGAAATATTTATCTGAGAACTGTTCAAATGAATGCAAACTTCGTAATTAACCGTCAAAACTTATAAAATTATTAGATTACTTAAAACGTTCTGAGAATAGACGATGCATAAAAGAATCACAAACAAATAAGAACTAAATTTTTTTTAAAAAATGTTCAAAAATATTGCACCGAAATATACATGCCATCAGGAATAAAATGTACTGAAAGTTTTTAAATTCAATAAAAATCTCAATAAAATAAAATGTTCGGAACAAAAGAAAGTATGTGAAGTGAACATCGAATTAAAAAGAAAAATGTTTGAAAAAAACAATTTTATATTATGGGCAATTGGTAAAAAAAAATATGTTGAAGTATTTATGAAATTCTGTTTTACAAATTAAATATACTTTAGCTCAAAATTTTTTCACATCACTTGATTCCTTTTCGGATTTGTTTCATTCTGATCGTTTTTCTTTCATTTCAAAACTTTAAGTGCATTTTATTTCTATTAGAATATTTTTTCATTAATTATTCTCTGTTTCAACTTGCGATACAAATAAATTTATGCTAACAAAGTTACCGACTAAAATTTTGCATGGAAAATAAAGTTTCGACCGAAGCACATAGCCAAGTTATGACAACGTTTATTAATTATGCATAGTACATTGTATACATTCAGCAATAAAAAAATAAAAATTATTTTTACTTAAGGCGCTGTTAGAGTTTGAACGCTAAAAAAAAGGGTATTTTTGGGAATTTTTTCTGGACATGCTGTTAAAAATATTGAAACAAAACTTATTGAGAATGATAAATCTAGTCTTCATTTATATACGAATATTTTTTTTTTATTCATTTTACTACATTTTTATGTGCAAAAACTGCACTTGAATAAAGCGCCTCGAAAAGTAGGAGACAAACGGTCTCCATCATATCTCAGGAACGGCTTGTCTGACACCAAAAAAACAAAGTGCGTTAGATTAAGTATAACGTCAGGTAGGTAATGATGCTTGGATATTAATTTTTATCGATAAATAAGAAAATGGCGGATGAAAACAGAAAAAAATAAAAACGCGTTTTTTTCACTGTTTTTTGTACAAAAAAGATATTAAAAATATAATATAAAATTAAAATTTTAACTTCGTAGAGCATTAGTTTCTAGGAATATATATGCAGAATATGTGATTTAAATTTCATAAGGATCGGTCAAGTAGTTTCTGAGATCTCGTGGAGACCAATTTCAAAAATGGTGTTTCGGAAAAAACGCGTTCAAAGTTTTTGGCGCTCAGGTACGCGCGCTGAGATACTCATGTAAAGGACGCTGAAAAATATACTTAGACTGCTCCGATCGTTTTGAAATTTTTACACAACCATATTACATGTATATACTTTCGAAAAATGAAAAAAAAATCGATTTCTCAAAAGTGTCAAGCTCTAACAGCCCCTTAAAGCCATGTAAAATACCGATTGAGCTGCCATGAGTGCGAAAGATATAGCTGTTTCCATGTTTTTAATTTTACTTCTAAATAATATATATTAACAAATATATAAAACATCACAGAGTTATTCTTGTTTTTTACTGGAAATATGGTCCCGAAGTAAGACAATGGTTTACGAAGTTTTTATCATTCGGTCGGTAAAAAAAAAAGGTATATCTCAATAAAATGACACTTGACACCCGAACTATCACTCTACCTAAATATCAAAACTGATATGATGAGGCTAGTTACCATTAATATAAATGACACTTCATTAACGCACTATCACTGTAATTTATTAACCAAAAGTGATGACTGTCCATCTAACAAAAAGTCAAAACTGATTCGAAAAGAGTATTGGTCAGCTGTCACTTCCACGATATTTATAACCGGTCTATAAGACCAATAGTCATAACTGATTAGAAAAAATTGGTCAGCTGTCACATTCACGAATGATCTCAGATATATCACTACAATTTTTAACCAGTATTACTAGTATCACTAGACAGCGACTGCGAAAAAAATATATGAGCATCAAAAATGTGTACGAAAAAATGCTCAATTTTTTGATGCAACGAAAAAACGAAATATTAATATTTTCAGTACGCGTTAAGGTACAGAGTTCTAATTAATCACGATCAAAAAAAAAGAAAAAATACGTGAACCCGCAACATCCTTCAAAAAGCTGTAATTAATTAAATATTACAAAAATAATTTTTGAAAGTTTTCGAAAACAGTTGGAAACGCGGTCCTTCGGGTAAAGAGTCTTGGAGTGAACTCTCTTTAAAAATGTACTTTTCTCGAGTCGCTATCGCGACTCAAGATTAGAAAAATTATTTGTCACTTTTTTCTCTACCACTAAAAAAATAAATAATGCTGCTGGTATGAGCATTTGATCGATTTAACGGGAGAAACCAGTTTAGGAGGCCGAAATTTTGGTATTTTTCGTGAATTTTTTTAACAGGGAAGAAATAATGAGAATTTGTTTAAACATGGAGGATATTTTATTCATGTTTTGAAGTAGACTTTGTAACTTTTTCAAGTCATTTCCGCCTGAAATAGTGGAGTTAGAAGCTGCTGTCCATGGACGATCGCCATCTGAGTTTTTTGCTGGTGGGCATTCCTGAAGTCACAATTTTTATCTGTAATCAGTACAATTTTCTTTTTTCATTAACAACATATTTCCTAAGAATATGAACCTAATTGTGATAAAAAAAAGTTGAAAATGGCATGTTTTTGAGATGTTTGAACACATTGTCATGTTTTTTCACCTTTTTTGCATTAAAAAAAATATTTTTAATAATAATATCATCCCAGAGTTAGGTTCATATAGATTGTAATTGAATAAAGAATAACTTTTTGAGCTAGAATGCCCACAAGTTGAAAAAAGTCGTCCATGGACAGCAGCTTCTAACTCCCCTAATTCCGGCGGTAATAACTTGAAAAAATTACAAAGTGTACTTCAAAACATGAATAAAATATTTTCCAAGTTTAAATATATTCTGATTATTCCTTCCCTGTTAAAAAAAATTCACGAAAAACACCAAAATTTCGGGCTCTTAAACTGGTTTCTCCCGTTAATTTATTTTTTTAGCATTTACGGTTTGGTGGTCATACCATCCACTTTTTTCATACGCCATGAACTCATTCGAGTCTACAACAGACTTAAGCCGTTCTCAGCAGTTGCTCAGAACACGGGGGGGGGGGGGGCGCCTAGCGGACTACATTGGAGTTTCAACATTGGTAGCACGTTTTATTCATTCATCACAGTCGCAGACATGGACGTTAATTATTATTTTATCAAAGTAAAAGTGTCAAACTTAATATAAGTTAGTATTAATAGTCAAATTAAAAAAATATTTACTTTTTTATTCAGTTTTAGAAACATCTTTTATATTTGGCAAAGAATAGGAATACTGTCAAAAAATAAAGTAGTACGAGAAATGAAGTAATAACTATATAACCTCAAAAAATGCGATGTGCTTCCTATATTTTCTGATGAACAAACTTTATTTTCACTGTTCAAAAGTAAATAATGGGTATATTATAAATTAATTTTTCTGTGTGATCGAATTTTGAATAGATGATAATGCTATAAAAAGGGTTATAATCCAAAAAAAATGGATATAATAATATGATAATGAGATGATGATCATGTTTACAATACGATATTGTATTTGACCTATAATCTTACAAAAGAATGAAGTTTGCATTTTCTTTTTTATCGAACTTTTTCAAATGTTTCATGAAAAGCATTAAGAAAAATGATATACCGATTTATCATACGCACACACACACGCGCGCACGCACTCACGCATAGACGCACACACATGCGCGCACACACATGCACACACATTTCTTTTCATTATCATGCATTTTTTTCAACCCTTAAGTAAACATTTATTAGAAGAATATAAAAAAATGGTATGAACAAAATTCCGAAACAAGAAAATGTAGATTCAAAAAAAAAAATGTCTGCCAAAGTACTTGGCAAGGTATTTTGGCTTAAGGTATTCCTTTCGTGAACTCGAATATTTTACAATTAACAGATTTTTTTGTACAAAAAAGTAAAAATACATCCCATTCCACTGGAAAAATATTGAGCCAAGTTACCGAACTTTTAGAAAAGAATTATAACTTTGAAAATCATCTAATTTACACGTCACTTTATGGAGATCACGTGCTGCTCACACTTCTATTTAATAATTCATATATCAAATAATGATAGATGATTGATATAAACTGTCCTACGGTTACTGTAAATGCTAAAGATTCCGTAGCAACAATAAAAACATAGTCGTCGGACGTTTAAAAAAAATATTCACTATAGAACTTGCAAGAATGTGATCAGCAGATGATTTTTCGTTGCCATGACGTTCAAGAGGTTATGTTATCTTCAGCAGTTTTTATAATATTTTTAACGCTATTCTTGTTTTTGTCCATTACAAATTGGCTCACATTTTTACGAAGGTCGCTGCATAATTTATACGCATTTTCATTCATATTTCACTTTTTTTTTTAACCCAATACAATAAGTCCAGCTTCTCCCTTTGACAGTGCGGTTGTTGACATTTGCAGCTCTCCAAAAAATATTAAAAAGTTTTATAATTTACACATTTAAGCTGAAATTTTGAATTTTTGTTTACAGTTAGAATTAATAATTGGTTAAAACTTTTTTTTAACAAAATCCAGACTAATTTTTTAACAAATGTGAAGTGCTTTGCTTATGCGTCCAAAAAATACGATCGTCAGCGAAAGGAATATCTTAATCTCTATGTACTATATCACTTTTAAACTCGCCAAGTACTTTGGCCATAATTTTCTTTTCAATCTAACTTTTTTTTATTTGAAATTTTTGTTTGTTTTGGAGTTTTTTCCGTACCATTTTTTTATTCGACTTCTTAGTGTGTACAAAAACTATCCGTTTTAATCAGTGGAATGATTTTTCATTAGAGATTAATTATAGCATTTTACCATATATATTTGACAACTTACGACTTGTGGATTTTTATTTATTTAAAAACTTTTTTTGAAGTATAAACTGCTATTTTAAACAGGATTCAATTGGCATTTTAAGACAGTTTAACCAATTAACTCTTTGAGCCACGAATTATTACTTTTCACCGATTATGATGAAACTTGGTCCCCAAAAATTTTTGACCTCGCTGATCACGAATTTAATAGCATATTTTCAAAATTCAAAATGGCGGATCCAATATAGCGGACGTCAAATCCAAAAATGTCGTCAATTTTCGCAAAACTCTGCACTTGAGGGTTTTTGAGGTTACTGATTACGAGTCTGCACTAAAAATTTGGAAATTTAAGATGGCCAACCAAAAATGGAACGAGTCGTTCAGTGAGAGTAAAAGATGATTCTCGAGAGTTTTTGGATCGCTGATTACGAATCTGCACTCAAAAGATGGAAATCCAAGATTGCGGATCCATTGTGGCGGACTGGAAATGCAAGAAGTCGTTTGATGAGAGTAAAAGTTGGTACTTGGGGTTTTTTGGAGTCGCTGATTACAAATACGTGGCCAGATTTCCGAAATACAAGATGGTCAATCAAATATGATGGCTCGCATCCGAAAAATAATGCTGATTGAGTATGAAATCGGTACATGGATATTTCTGAAGTCCCTGATTGCGAATTTCATCTGACACAACGGACGAAGAATTAAGAAATCGTTGACTCGAGATAAGTTTTTCAGACCAGAGTAAAATATCTAAACGTACTGCCTACGACTCAGGAACTGAAATCCCCAGATTTCTCGGATTAACGACTTTTTAGGTCTTCGTTCGTTGTATCGGATGGAAATTCTCAATCAGTGACTTCAGAAATATCCAAGTACCGATTTTACATTAGATTAGCATTGTTTCTTGCATGCAAGTCACCATATTGAATCCACCATCTTATATTTCGGAAATCCAGAATTTCCAAATTTTAAGTGCAGTGACCCCAAAAACCCCCGGGTACCAACTTTCGTTCGCATCAAACGACTTTTTGCATTTTTGGTCTGTCATATTGGATCCGCGATTTCAAATTTTCAATTTTGAAGTGGAGATTCGTAATCAGTGACACCAAAAACTCCCGTGTACCAACATTCACTTTCATCAAACGACTTTTTGCATTTTTGATCCACCATATTGGATCGGCCATCTTGAATTTCCAAATTTGGAGTGCAGAATCGTCATCATCGACCCCAAAGACCCCCCCCCCCCCGCCCCGAGAACCAACTTTTACTTTCATCAAACGACTTTTTGCATTTTTGGTCCGTCATCTTGAATTTTTTAATGTTGAATGCAGATTTGTAATTAGCAACCCCGAAAACCCCTGAATGCTAAAATTCAAGTCAACTGCACGCAAGGAAAAATGTATGCTTCAAAGGACTAACGTCCGCCTTATTGGATCCGCTATTTTTAATTTTGAAAATCTGATGCTGCATTCGTAATCAGCGACCCCAAAAACACTGATATCCAAAGTTTTGTATAATTTGGAGCTGTTTCCAAAGTGAAAATTATATTTTTACAGAAATCTGGCATGTTTTGGATTATTATTTATTTATAACAAATGAACAAATAAATCTTTGGAGTCAAAAGTATGATGTGAACAAAGGTGAAGGTATATGAAATCCAAAAAAAGTAAAAAATCTGACTCCAAATGGTCAAAAAGTTGTTTTAATAATGAACAACTGATAAGATCTAGGTGGGTCACTGGGGGACCCACCAAAGGGTTAATCGGCAGTTAATGTTATAGATAAAAATTGAAAAGATCACCGACCCCCGGGGGTCTTATGTTTTAGAGAGATTGGGGAATATATATTCAGGGGTTTCATCAGGGTAAAAAGTCGAAGCGTGTTCGTGAAAATTTTCACAATGATAGCGATGAAAAATGGATGAAGATGATTTTTTTCATGGCCTATGGACTGCAATTTTATATCTCTAAATATAAGAAGTCTCGAAATCGAATTCAGAAAGCCTTCTTTTACAAATTACATTTTTCAACCGCGTTGACAGCAGATTAAATAATCCTGCGATCCATTTGCCTGGATGAAATTTCTATTTTGTACAATACGCTTTTCGTTATTATCCTACGTAACCGTATTTTGATTGATTACACTGACTCAATTTTTTTTAACTTTTTGTATACGAGAAGTGAGCAAAATTTCAATTTTCTTCAAATTGTTTTCAAATTTCTTTGGTGTTTTCATTTCGGATGATATGCACTGCCAATTCACTGTCAACCGCATGTTTCTTTTGGAGGCGTCTCTTTTGACCTCGTATATCTTTCCCTTATACACCATTAGAGCGACTCAAATTTTTCTATTGCGTTGTTCCAAAGTTATAGTTTAAATAACATGAAATAGAAAATTGATGTATGATATTATTTACGTTGCAAAAATTCTCAAAAATATCGATGTTTTTCGGCTGGTTATCCTGATGAAACCCCTTAAGGGTTGACGGGTTAAAAAATTCTAGATGTTACTTGCATTTTGTTGCAATACACATGTCCAAAAACAAGTAAAGAAAATTTTTACGTCAAAAGTAAGTATTAATATTCGAGTCAACACTTTATTTTATATGAAGAAAAAAGCAACGAAAAATTTAAACGCGTTTTCCTCGAAACAACTTTTTCGTCTTGTCCCAGTGAATACTCGAAGACCAATGAACCGATTAAATTTTTTTTTTTTTTTTCAAATGTTCGTTATTGCAGTAACTAAGTCTGTGCGTGGCCGATTTTTAAAATTTTTATAATTACTGTTGTTTAAGACTGCTTAACCCTTCAGCAGGCGCGCTACGTACACTTTAAACATTGGGCGCGCGATGACAGATTTTCTTACATGTATAGCTTCAAGTGTTAATTTGATAAATAGGAACTTGAAAACAATTTCGCTACAGTGATAATGGCTATTAAACATTTTTATTTTTAAGAAACCATAAATACAACGATAATTGACACTAAAAACCAAAAAAGAATAATTTAAAGAATTCAAAAACAAAAATACAAAAATTTTTTTTAACTCTTCTATCATACGGAAGAATAAATTTGGTGAAGATGGAAAAAAAATTCAAATGCTTATGCCATTTGAAATTTTCGAGTAATCATCGTTTTAAAATAAGTGTGAGAAAAAGTCTCATATCACGCCTGCTGACATGTTAAATGAAAAATGATCTTAAAAATGAAAAAAATGAAAAAAAAAAAAATTTAATCGCCCCCAATTTGTGGAAAAATAAAGTTAAAAAAACGGCCACGCACATCGATAGTTACATTCATATAGATATTGAAAATTCTTTAGAGTTTATTTTCAGATAAACCTTCACCAAAATTTCGATGGGACAATAAAGAGGAGTTTTTTTTTATCGTCACATGGAAGATTATAGCGTTGTCAATTTTCAATATTTTTCAATAAAAATTGGTATTGAATTAGTTGAATATATATTCAATACTCCCGTATCGCGTATCACTGATTTGTATGGACTGGTTTAGATACCTACATTTTCTGGTGGAGGAGGATTCGTATTAGGGATACTGAACTTTTTTTTACTCCGCATCTGTGTCCTCGCATTTTGCACCATCAAGAAATGCCACGTTCTTTTCCGATCATTAGGGCCGTTTGAGGCAGTGTACCCTTTGAGGGTTAAGTAATTAGTTATACCTATGAAGAAAATTCCCAACAATTGGGAATTTTTTGACCCGTCACAGTTGCGTTCCATCTTAACGACAATAATCTTAACGAAAAGCTACATCTATAGTTGAAGAGAAATATATAAATATTAATCAATCTGGGATTTGTGAGCCGACTAATACAAAAGTATCGAGCTAAAAGTGGGAAAACAAGCGGCGAGACCTTAAAACCAGAACGAAAAAGATTCAAAAACGCCTGGAGAGTCAAAAATTTCCGTACAGTTGCGACGAGAACTCGTGGTCCGACGGGAAATCATTCGAACGTCACCGTGAATATGCTACACGATCGAAATATTCCGTCTGTCTAAATAAATGTTCCATTTATTTTGTTTTCGTACTTCTCTCTCTCCCTCTCCCTCTCCCTCTCCCTCTCTCTCTCTCTCTCTCTCTCTCTCTCTCTTACACATACACACACACGCGCGCGAGCGCGCGCGCACGCACGCACACTTACGCAGACTCCCTCTCACTATCCATTGCTCTCTTAATATTTCTGAGCTCACTTTTGTCTCTTTTTTGTATAACTAATAGAGAAAGCGTGTTCTTACTCCAACCTTAATCATTTTGTCGCCAGGATAACATTTCATCTGATTCATGCGCGAGGTGATGGCGCTGTGGTAATGTTGATGAACTTCCATGTTTGATGAATAAGGTTATTCCACTTTAATATATTTCAAAATTGTGCTTTAACATAGTGATAGAAATTGAATTAACAATTGCGAAGAAATATGTCGACGAATAATTTTCGAACGTGAGAAAATATAAAACACACTTGGAGATTTTCAGAACATAACGCACCACTTTATTCTTTACGGTGTTCTCACTAAAAGCACCACTAGAGCACACGAGCGTCGATGGAATCACCAAGATCGTATCCTGTTAGATACTTGCCCTGCTCTCTAGTACCTTTTTCAACACTCTCGAGCACCCACGAGTTATCCATCCACTCCACGAGTACTATTGAGTAAATGGATAGAAGAGACACTACACTGATTTATCTTGAGATCCAATGGGTAAAGTACCGGAACCGATCATGAATCTTTGTAGTTTTATCGCGGCGAAATAAATCGTTTACTTTTTATTAGTTTAACGTATCCGATTAAGTAGCGATAGTAGTTGAATTTTTTTTTAAACGAGACTTTTTGAACTACGCAGCAGTTGAACATTCCTTCGTTCAAATTGCCTGTGTGCCACGAAAGACCGAGTACGCGCCTATCTACCCGCTATGTATATATGTGCGTATGTAAGAATGGAGACTTATACTGAACGAACGCGCATCGACTATACGTACCAGCCCCGACCGAAGCCAGGAACCAACTGGCTGGTCGGAACCAGCCGGATCGCTTTGGGGCCTGAATGCCTCGAGAGACCCCTGGGTTCAGGTACCTCGGTACCTACTCGCGCGTTCAATGGTGGGAGAAGTATAAAAAGGCAAGCCTAGAAAGGACCTAACAAACGTTGAAAGAGGAAGGGTCCACTGCGCAGCAAGCCCGACGATGGGCAACGTTGGTAGTGGGGACACCCGGGCCTTATGTTTCCCAGCCGTTCATTCCGTCTCTTGTCTTCAAAGTTCCCCTCATACTCTTTTATCCTCGTCTCTCACTCTTCATCTATTCAATTATATTTCCCCACCGAAATGTCCATATTGTTGCATTTTTCAATGGAGGGTTAAGTAAGGGTCACGTAGCTAGATAATAATAGTAGAATTTTTCTTTCAGGGTCCTTATTTCCCTTCTTCGAAGCCTGCATATTCTTGTCCACTCATTCTAAAATAATTCTTCTTCTCTACGTTAAATTTTTATTCTATCACCTATTTTTATATTCACACGTTTCAGCTATTTAAAAAAAAAGACGTCTGAGCTAATTCGTTGCCATTGAAATTCCCGCTATCACGCAGGTCTATATCGATTGATCGTTTTACCCTAGTCGGCGAAGGCAAGTTGTAGTTTTGTGTATATCATCAGTGCAGAAATTGGTGGAACTTTAGCGACCCAAAATCTAATATGATATAATGACTTATCTGTTAACGTTTTTTTTTTATAAGCCATTATCGGCTCTGTGCGCCAGGAACAAATAATCGCAAGAAAATCTACCAACCAACCTAAACTTATCAAACTCTTTTCTAAATATCCTGTCTCAAATAACAAACCCAAGGAGTTGTGATCATCAACAAGAAGCCCACTTCCAGACTTGACATTTTTATATTCTGAAAATGAACACTTTATACAACTGTTCCTAAAATTTTGACAAGAGTGTTTTTTTTGTTTTGTTTGTAACAGCTGTGGCGGAATGGCCAATAGTGTATGTTGCGGCGAACTGATGGGCGCATAGTAAAGTCCAGCAATGTAAAACCCGATTTTTTCCTGAATTTTGATATTTGCCGAAAGGAGTTGAAATCAATTTATTTTCTCAACAAATGAAATTTATTTAATTCATATAATATATATATATATATATATATATATATATATATATGGGGTGTTCCATGCCAAATCGACCTACGTTAAACCCTTCCATTCTTTGATTTGGCTGAAAACTATGTGTTGTATGTCTCATTGAAAGAAGCTCTCTTGATTTTTTCAGATTTTTTCGTTCATCCACTTGTGAGATACGATTTTTTGTCGAAATTCAATGTTTTTTTCTTCAAATGAATGTGACTCTCCGAAAAATCGACCAAGGCGAACTTTTTTGTTTGGAAATGTTGGTTTTTTCCATACTGTTAAAAAAAATACAAAAGAATGATTAATATTTGCCTCTTCCATATATATCTGAATTTAAATCAATTTACAACAAAAAACATTGGTTTTAAAATGCCTTTAAAATTTTTTTTTTTAATTTACAAAAACCTTTGATATGATTTTTGAGATCAGTCTGATCGTGGGCAGAATTTTCCTTACATTTTTTAATTAAAAAAATTATTTAAAATATTCCATTTTAAAAAAATTTATTTTTTCTAGTTTTTTTTTAAATTTTTTCAGGATTTCGGATGTCCGTCGTGCTCAATGCCACATGAAAATGTAACGAAAATCACGATGATGAGTATTAGGCGGGACAGTGAGCTCTCTCCTCACTCTAATTACCGAATATTCTCGATTGCCTCCCGAATATGATATATAGGCTTCGTCACATGGGAATTTTAAACGAGTGTAACGACGAACCTCCAAAATATTCGCAATTAGAAGATAACAAATTTACGCTCCCGGAGTCCTAGCTCACGATAAAAAATATTTTCTCGTGGATGAGCCATCTCTACAGAGATTGCCGACGACGTAATTAATTCCGGAAGACGAGAATATCGGGCGAAGTATCGTAACGGCGAAAATGTAAGCGACACGCGCGATGATGACCATTCTTATGATTTCCATCGTTTCAACAGCTATGACAATTACTGGACGGAGCCCAACGATTGGCAGTGATGAATCGAAGCGAGAGATGGTCAAGCGTATGAGCCTTGCTCGAAGTACGCAGATGATGACGATGATTGGCTGGAGTTGTCTCTCGCTCTCATTTAAGGATGTGAAAGCGGGTCTGTACTAGTCAATAGACAGTCTTTCACTACAATTTTGGAAATGAGCTACTACGAGTGACCGTATACAGCACAATATCATTCTAAAATGTAATGATAATTTTTTAGATAAGTAAATTTTTTCAAGTCAATTTCGTTACGGAAGCTACAGCATTCTGAGTTGTTAACATGACTCAGTGGTACGTAGCAAAAAGATTACTGTTGACAACGTTGCTCGCACATAGTAAATAAACAGCTGGGTTTCGAGGTAAACATAACCCCCAAAAACATACATACAAAACGTACATATGTATATGTATACTAGACTGATGCAAAACAGATTTCTATTTTTTTTTTTGCGGATTCACGTACTATTCTTGGACATTAATGGAAAAAAAATTCTGTAAAAAACTGAGCTCAATCGCCCAATATTTAGAGGTGGCTATATCGACTTTTATGTATTTTTTAATTTTTTACATTTTGGATTGATTTCATTCCAAGTAAATATGATTGCGGTATTAAATTACAATGTGAATCTCGTTCGACTGCAGTGTCGCAGAGAAGGAGATCATCGCATATGAAAAAGAAGCCATCGTACAAATTGAATCATAAGAAACAACGAATAGAAAAATTGTCGAATTTAAAAAAAACTGACACCCGAAAAATGTATATGCAGGAACACTTAAAAGAAAAAAAAATAAATTATCAAAAAAGTAGTGAACCTTGAACGGTATCGAATAAAAACTTCATGAATAACAAAAGCGAAAAGTTATTCAATCAGTAAGTCATAAAGTTTTTCTGCTCAATATTAATTGAAGGTAGACTTTGCATGCGGAAATCAAACAGCGAAAAGTACACTTGGAATATTAAATGGACGTACGGAAAATATAGGTAATGAAAAAAAGTATAACGTAGATAAAATTAACAAATATTATAATTATAATCGAATTTAGCTGTGTTCTAGAGACACCCCCGTTTTTATTCAATGACTTGACCCATCAGCGAGTGCGCTACTTACACCTTAACCGTTGGTTACACAATAAGAGATTTTCTTTCATATATAGTATCAAGTATTTGGTTTAATAATTAAGACATTAAAAATTATTTTCCCACGGTAATTGTGACTTTTAAACATTTTAATTTTTTGAAAACCCAAAGCATAAAGATGATTGATATTAAAAAATGTTAAATAAAATTTTTAATATTTTTTTTTTCATTTTTTAACTTTTTCATCATACAGAATAATTAATTTCAAGTTGATAGAAAATATTTCAAGTGCTGATGTCATTTGAAGTTTTCAAGTAAACATCGTTTCAATGGAAGTGTGAGAAAAAATGTTATAGTGCGACCGATGACATTTGATAGTTCATTATTACATTTCGATTTTTTTATTTTCGAATGCAAACTACTTTTCCGAATGCCAATTCACATTGACCAGAAAAATTGAATAACTCCTTCTCTATTTTTATATATCTGTTTCATTTTCGTTCAATAATTATGTCGCATTTTTTGGAAGTTGCTACTGTATTTCCAGAAAAACAAATTGATTCAATAGCATTGATATTATTGTTCAAAGATATTTCGTTGATTCAACCGTAGTGTTCTCAGTCAGAATAAATATGCAGTATGGTCTAAATATTCTAATCATCATATTTTTTTTGGAAATCCATAGTGAGACATCATGTTCATCCGACAATATTTTTTCTCAGCGAAAGTTATTACTATCTTTGCAATCGGGAGTATTTCTGTTTTTCCAAAACAATTTTTCAAGCTATTTCAGAAAATTGTTTATTTCAAACAATTCCAAGTTCACCACCCTTTTGTACAATCAGTTTTTTGCATTTTTTATTTTTAGTATTCCCGTGTATACATTTTTCAGCTGTCCGGGTTTTTTTGAGTTTGGCAATTTTTCTATTTTGTATTTCTCGGGATTCGATAAGTATTACGACTTGACTTTTTTTTCTCATTGACCTCCTTCGTAACAAAATAGCAGTCGAATAAAATTTACATTGTAGTTTAATGCAGTGATCATATTTACTTGGAATCAAATCAATTTAAAAGATAAAAAAAAGAAAAAGTACATAAAAATCGATATAGTCACCTCTAAATATTGGGCAATTGAGCTCACTCAGATTTTTAGAGAAATTTTGTTTTATTAATGTCTAATTATAGCACGTGAATCCGCAAGAAAAAAAATTGATTTTTTTTGCATCAGTCTAATGTATACATATGGGGCATTCCATGCCAAACCGGCCAATCCGTGACCACGACCATTTTTTATTTCGTCGAAATTTTTTCATTTTCAAGTAACTACTAACAGAAGTTTTTAGGAGTTTTTTTAGATTTTTATCTCAACCCGTTTAATAATAATAAATTTTTCAAAATTTCACTCGAAATTGTTCTAAACTCTTATAATTTTTTCAGCAACAGAGATATCAAAATAAAATGGAAGGTAATTTTTTTCGTCTTGAATTGTAATTTCCTAAAAAAAATACAAAAAAATTATGAAAAGGCAATTTCATATGTTTTTTTAGTTTTAATCCAAAAATATTTTTTTTCAAAACTTAGACCGTTTTGTTTTTTTTTTAAATCATCTTTTTTGTACACATATTTTTACATGTCTCAAAAAATTCACAGCTTGTGATATCATCCCTTCTATTTTTTTCTCATTTTTTATCACGTATAAACCAATAATTATTAGTTGTCAATCCTGAATTATATTTTTTTATTGATTCTTTTCCATTCATAATTCCATTCTTCAAGAAATTATGGATCAAAAAAATTAATAAATAAATATTGGAACTGATTTCCATGTTTTTTTCAGTTTTTAACCACACATTTACTTTTACATCGTGGGCCATTTTGATTTTTCTGAAAAAATTCACCAACTTTCACGACACATTTTTACATGCCCCACAAAATCTGCAGCGTGTGATATTCATGAATAAGGATTAATAATTAATAATCATTGGTTTACACATGGCAGAGAATTAAAAAAAATAGAATTTATGGATATCATATGCTGCGGATTTTTTGGGACGTGTAAAAATGTGTCGTGAAAGATGGTAAATTTTTTCAGAAAAATCAAAATGGCCCGAGTTTGAAAAAAATGTTTGGTTGAAAAGTGAAAAAAAAAACATGGAAATGAGTTCCAATATTTATTTATTAACATTTTTCATTCATAATTTCTTGAGAAATAGAATTATGAGTGGAAAAAAAAAATAAAAAATATAATCCAGGATTGATAACTCTTCATTATTGGTTTACACGTAAGATATTTGAAAATATGCCTAGAAAAATGGTGATTTTTTCACAGAAATCAAAACCGTCCAAGTTTTGAAAAAAAAATATTTTTGGATTAAAACTGAAAAAAAAACATATGAAATTGACTTTTGATAATTTTTTTTTATTTTTTTTATGAAACTACCATTCAAGGCGAAAAAAAATTACCTTCTATTTTATTTTGGTATCTCTGACGTTGAAAGAGTTATGAGCATTTAAGGGTGTTTAGAAGGAAATCAAGTTTTATGAGAAAAATTTGAAATTTACACAGTGGGTAGACGAACATTCAAGCTATGTCTCTGTAAAATTTCCAGTCGATTCGGAGCTTATTTACGAAACAATAAAATCGCAAAGTTGCGTAGTTTTGAGCGCTCGACTACAGTCTCTAATGGACAGAGCCATGCGCGATCTCAATAAACTCGCGATATATTTATTCGTGCCATTGAACTTTTAATAAAAAACTAACCGCATACTCTTTGAAATATTCCGCATCGATCAAGACCAAAATCATTAGCCTTTGGAGAATTTCTTCGAAGATATTTCAAGATATATATTGAAAATCGCGTTAAAAATCACTCCAAATGGGGGGAGGGTCTGACAGACACGGCAACACAGAACTATCGAGGTAGAAAAGAGGGGATGAGACTGATTATGTAAAGCATAGAAAAATTTCCCCCACTTTGATCCATCCCCACCCTCCTTCTGAACAACCTTAAAAAAATTCATTACTTTTAAACGGGTTGAGATAAAAATCTAAAAAAATGCCTGAAAACTCGTATCAGTAGTTACTTGAAAATGGAAAAATTTCGCAAAATCAAAAATGGTCGGGGTCACAGACTAGCCGGTTTGGCATGGAATGCCCCATATATATATGGGCAGATCCACTACTTTTCGGCCGCAGCCTGCGGGCTTGGGTCAGCAATTTGGCTGCCGATTTTTTCCAAGAAAGTAGGTTCTAAAAAAAGATGATCCTCCAAATTTAAACTCAATGTAAAGAAATTTGATGGCTGTAGAAATTTTTCAAATTAAAAAAAATCAATTTTTTAACCATTTTCACGATTTTTTCATGCGAGCTCTATGAAGCTTAAAGACTCGTATGAAGCGGCATTTCTCTTTTTTAATCTTGTATTTTCGAAAAAAAAAATAGTTTTTAACTCCAAACGAAAATCCGCTTAAATGAGCACCCTTTTCTTGAATTACTATTTTCACAAAATTTCGTGTATTTTTGAAACGCTGCCGGGGCAACAATTTTCCAAGTAGACGTCTTTAAGATGGCTTAAATTTTTTATCTAGGTACATTCTATCATTACTTACACTAATTTTTAAATATTACCACGTTTCTTTTTATACACGGCCTCTCAAATCTGATTGATTTCTGAAAAATCGCTGTTTTCAGATAGCTGTAACTTTTTTCTATTAGAACGAAATTGCTTAAAATTTTCAGGCAATATACTTTATTCAATCCCCAAACAACACTAAAAATTTCAAGAATGGGTTTGAGCTGGTTAGCGAGCTGAAAATTTTTTAAATGTTCAAATTTCTCGCATTTTTTTACATGTTTATGGCATTATTAATAATTTTGATGTATAAAAGTGATAATTTATGATGTTCATTTGAATGTTTTAAATTTTATTCAAAATGATAATTCATTTTTTTCATGTGTATGGCAATATTGATAATGCCATAAACTTGTAGGAAAATAAGGAAAACTTGAGCATTCAAAAAAATTCACAGCTCGCTAACGAGCTCAAACCTATTCTTGAAATTTTCGGTGTAGTTTGGGGATAGAATAAAGTATATTCCCTGAAAATTTCAAGCAATTTCGTTTATAAAAAAAGCGGCCAAGTGCGAGTCGGACTCGCGCACGAAGGGATTATCTATAAAAACGGCAAAAAATCACGTTTGTTGTATGGGAGCCCCCTTAAATATTTATTTTATTCTATTTTTTAGTATTTGTTGTTATAGCGGCAACAGAAATACATCATCTGTGAAAAGTTGAAGTGTCTAACTATCACGGTTCATGAGATACAGCCTGGTGACAGACGGACAGACAGACAGACGGACGGACAGCGGAGTCTCAGTAATACGGTCCCGTTTTACCCTTTGGGTACGGAACCCTAAAAATTAGTATAGGTAGTGATAGATTATACCTAGACGAAAAATTTAAGCCATCTTATAGCCGTTTACTCGAAAAATTCTCGCCCCGGCAGCGTTTCAAAAATACGCGAAATTTTGTTAAGATAGTAATTCAAGAAAAGGGTGCTAATCAAACCGAATTTTGGTTTAGAGTGAAAAACTATTTTTTTCTTGAAAATACAAGATCAAAAAAGAGAAATACCGCTCCATACGAGTCTTTATGCTTCATAGAGCTTCAGATAAAAAATTACTTTTTAAAAATTCCAAAAATTTCTACAGCCATCAAATTTCTTTATATTGAGTTCAAATTTGGAGGATCGTCTTCTTTTATAACCTACTTTCTTGAAAAAAACTTCAGCCAAATCGTTGACCCAAGCGCCCAGGCTGCGGTCGAAAAGTAATGGATCTGTCCACACACACGTATATATATATATATATATATATATATATATATATATATATATATATATATATAGTCCTTACTTTTGATCAGTCTTTCTTAAAATAAAACAGTCGTGAGGTATAAAGATCGCGGTCAATCTGAACTTTTGGTTACAGTGACGTTTATAGATAGATAGGCGAGTAAAGAGTGACGTTTATTATTATAGATAGAAGAGCGATAGTGGTAAAATAAAGTGTAATAATAAACTATTGAACAGTGCATAAATAAATAATTTCATTTATTAAACCTAGCTCCTACAATTTTTTTCCCGAACGTAAACTCTACATCGGAGTCGAAAATGATCCCTTTTCGCTTTTACCATAAAATGTTCCTCGAATGCAATAATAAGGTTTATTTAGATTTAGAAATCATTCTCTTCGTTCTTTTTTTATAACTAAGAGTATATACTATATATGATAACTCTTATATTATATATATTATATATTATATTATATTATATATTATATTATATATTATATTATATTATATATTATATTATATTATATATTATATTATATTATATTATATTATATTATATTATATTATATTATATTATATATTATATTATATTATATTATATTATATTATATATATTATATTATATTATATTATATTATATTATATTATATTATATATTATATTATATTATATTATATTATATATTATATTATATTATATATATAATATTATATTATATTATATATAATATAAGTATATGATAAACTCGTATTCGGTGAATATTTAATATTTTTGTCGTGAGGTTATAAAGATCGCGGTCAGTTTTAACTTTTCATTAAAGTGAATTTTATTATAGATAGAAGAGTGATAGTGCAAAAATAAAGTGTAATTCATTAAATAAACTTTTGAACAGTCTAAATAAATAATTTTTTTTATTAACCCTAGCCCGAACAATCCATTCTTCCGGACGTAAACTCTATAGAATCATATTTTATATTTATCAGTCTCGTGGTCGGTAAATATTTTGCTACACACTTTTCTCCTACATAGTTTAATTTTTGAGAAAATCAAACTTTACACGTTCTCTTTTCATTAAAGAATAAGGCGTAACTCTCGCTTTTCTCGAAATGTTAAGCGAATGGAGTCTAGAGTACAGGAGGGTTTACTCCGTGCAAATTGCATGGGACAGGATGAAGCCGAAATCGTGACTCGGTGAGGTGGCGCTGGTGACGCTGATAGAACACTGTTGCATGTGTTAGGCCGATCACACACGCATTCGCATAGCGTAGCATAACGTAGCATAAGAGATTTCGACCAATCGGGTAGCGTACATATGTATGTATATACATGTAGCGTATATATCGATATATGCGTTTGGAGTTACCCGATTGGTCGAAATCTCTTATGCTATATTATGTTACGCTATGCGAAAGCGTGTGTGATCGGCCTAACACATGCAACAGTGCAACACATGCAAAAGATAATGAGAGCGGTTACCCATAAAACTTTGTATGATGAGTTGGTTTTTAGAAAGGATTTTTGTGCGGAGATCTTTGCATGAACGACTTAGACGGGTTTTTATAAATTTTTGTGGGGATCGGTATTTTGGCGCTGGGTGGTGGGGGGGATTAACTGGAACGACTATTTGGAGGGCATAAATGTACTCGTCTCAGCTTTTTTCACAGCATTTATGCTGTTTTTGGCTAGGTTTGGGATACAAAACGATCCGCATATTATGATTCCAAATTAGTTGTGTTTACTTTACTAGTTAAGGCCAAAATGTATGACTGATTAATGTTGACTTATGTGACAAATTTTATGAAAAATTTTCGGGCCGGACAAGTACTCCGGTCCGAAAGGTTTCTAAATAAACCTTATTATTGCATTCGAAGAACATTTTATGGTAAAAGAGAAAAGGTATCGTTTTCGACTCCGTTGTAGAGTTAGATGTGGAAAAAAAATTACAGGCCTAACAATAATAAAAAATAGATATTTGTTCAAGCACTGTTCAAAAGATGATTGAAATGAATTGCACTTTATTATTTTCACACTGTCACTTTCTTATTATGATAAAAGTCACTGTAACCAAAAGTCGATCGAAACTAACCGCGATCTTTATAACCTCATGACTGTTCAACAATATAGTACAGTTGTCGGTTAGTTGTCACATCCAACGATCGATTGAATATTACCAGAGTTTTACCAATATCACTAGTGTCACTAGACAGCGACTGCGAAAAAGATAGTTGCGCATCAAAATGTGTGCGAAAAAATGCTCAATTTTTCGGCACAACGAAACAAAAAAAACATTAATCTTTTTAATACTATTTAAGCTACGAGGTTTTAATTAATCGCGATCGAAAGAGAAAAAAAAATAAAAAATACGTGAATTTAAATGAACCTCCAAAATGCTGTAATTTAGTTTATATTAAAGAAACAATTTTTGGGAAAAAGT
The DNA here is from genome assembly GCA_963989365.1 of Rhimphoctona megacephalus. Taxonomy (NCBI): domain Eukaryota; kingdom Metazoa; phylum Arthropoda; class Insecta; order Hymenoptera; family Ichneumonidae; genus Rhimphoctona; species Rhimphoctona megacephalus. The sequence goes on from OZ022417.1 coordinate 24,857,987, forward strand.
AGAATCACGGTCCTTCTGGTAAAAGTTTCTTGTGCGACTCGCTGCTTAAATGTACTTGTCTCGAGTCGCCACCGCGACTCTTAATCAAAGCAAAAACGGTAATTTCTAGTTTGATCGTATGTAACTAGTCTCCCGGGTATGTAACTCGGTAACTCATGATCCTACGGAAAACTTAAGGGAGCAGTCTGCCATTTTCAATGATTTTGTTAATAATTTTTTTTCTTATAGTAAACTTGATTTATTTATATCTACTTTTAATACATGAAAGTAGACATATGAAAGTAATACCACAATTTTTTTCCCCCCTGTAAATCTCGCTGGTACGGCAGCCTGAAGTTAGCCCTATTAAAATCTGGCTGACACGATATCTTGAGTTTGGATCATTTGAAACTAAAAAAGTGGCGAAATTAGTAAAATATAGACTTGTCGCTATCATTTGGCCTAGAATAATTCACGTGTGATATCAAAAAACAAAATGACGGACTTTTGAAATTTTTGACCTTTTTCCAACTTCAATTGTTTAAACAATCGACTAAATATTAATAAAAAATTATAATTCTACGTCAAACGGAAGCTATATATGTGTAGAATAGGTGTACCAAATTTCAGCTCGATAGGTGCAAAACTTTTTTTTCTAGAATGTCAGCCAGGTCAAAAAACGTTATTTCGAGAAAAACGCGTTTAAGGTCTTACTGGATAGACCGTCGGGCAAAAAGTTAGTCCAAAATGGGTGAATCGTGGATTTACAAGTCTAGATCATGTCGTACATGTTTAGCCTTACTAATCGCTAATTTCAATGATAAATTAACACTTAGAAATGTTAATTTTCCACTTTTAATAATAATTGAAGGCAAATTCGACAATATTGACGTGGGCTTGACTGAGGTTCTGTCAGTGACTGTATAACTGTTCCAACTGTCAAACAAAAAAATTTCTCAATTGGTAAATTCAATTAAGGGGACCGTATGGTCTAGAGCACGAAAATTTCACCTATTTTCACGATTTTTTTTTTGCCTTAAAAAATTTAAAAATCGATGTTTTAACTTTTCGGGTTTATTACTACCTTTATTAAGTATACAAAAAAATTTTTTTTTAATTTTAAAAACAGTGTTTATTATCATATAATTGGCATTGAAGACGACCCTCTCGAAAAATCCGACCCGGACGGTGAAGATCGATCCGAGACTTCTACTCATCTGAAACACAAAATTCAAGAAGATTCTTAATCAGAAAGAGTGCAGTTATGGTCGGGACTAGAACAAATCGAAAAAATTAAAAATTGACTAAATGGCGCGCTTTTGAAAAAAAATTCGTAAAATCGGGTTTTTTTTTCACTAGTTTTTTAGTATAAACAATAAGAAATTATTTAAATAAAATTATGATTGTAGTTCCGACGATAGCCATACATGTTGTGAACAACATATCCAAATTTCAAGTGATTCGGTTGAATAGTTTTTTTGTTTTCACCTGCGCAGTGCCGAAAAAAGTCGTTTCGAGATAAATGAGTTTAAAGTTTGAGGTACAGATATTTTCAAAAATTGAGCAAATTTTGAATACTTACAGTTAATCCGCGATTCCGGCACCATATAGGATTCCTTCGGAACGTTCATAATTCAAGATTTCCTCACTCCTTTCATTTCTTCGAGCTGTCCGAGCCTCTTTGGAGTTGTCCGTGCTCCTACGGTTGGCGCTCGATACTCGCAGCTCGTCTCGGTTTTGCGCTAGTTGCTCCGCTTGTGGCCCGATTGTTATGCCCATGGTCTCCATTATTTTCAATAGGGATGCAAATCCTTCATTGAATATGCAAGCGGAAATGTGAGTGGCAATATCAATGATTTTTTTTCCGGCAAACAGATGTTTCGGCGCAAGGTGCCACACGCAAGCATTGAAACTTTCGTTATTGTTCTGCGTATTACTGCCAATACACCTTTCCAATAAAGTCTCTGCTGTCAATTCTTCATAAATTGGTTTTAATATCTCTTGTGCTTCATCGCACAGAGCAGGTGGGTGCTCGTAGGTGTCTAAAGTACCTGCAGCCTCACTTTGACGCCACTTGCACCACGATTCGGAACCTGGAGGACAGTACGAGTGTTGCGGATTTTCATCTGTTGAAATTTTGTGATAATATGCTGCCCATATTTCACTTCTCATCCCTTCAGTCGAATCTGAATTACGTCTAATTGCTAGACCGTAATAAGTTGACAGCTCTTGCAATAATTTATTCGTCAATTGTTGACGCTTCGGTGTTTTATTTATCGATTTCCGCTGTGTCTTTTTTCCCTCTTCTTTTTCTGTCAATTTCTTTGTTGCTTTCTTTATTTGTGCATGTTTTTTTTTCGCATCAACAGCACGTTTGTACAAACGTTTTTTAACATGCAAAACACATTCTTTTTTGCAAACTAAAAAATCATCCCCGTAAGGCTTTGTGTCCAATAAGGCTTTGAACGTTTTCGTGTCGCGGACCGCTCTCTACCTGCGTTATGGGCTGTAGAAGCTGTAATATTGAGAATTTCCGCATGAAAATTTCACAGTATATTCTTGAGATACTATACTTTCGACATATCGAAAAAAAAAAAAATCGATTTTTTCAAATTTCTAGACCATACGGTCCCCTTAATACGTTCAGATCATCTTATTATTATCAATAACTACTGAGAAACTCAATATATATTGAGTTTCCCAATGATTGCCAATTAATTCATCGTTAAAATATTTTTTTTACTATTTTATAAATTTGATGCTGCTTCATAAGTAGCACTGAGTCAGTTTAATCTCAAAATCGTGTGAGCAAGCGTGGCTTCGGTGCGTGTCTATTGAATGAATCGAAAAAAAAATGTCTAAACAAGTTTATCGGTGGAAAGGCAAAATTGTAACGAAAAAACTGTACAATGAACGAATTAGAAGCCAACAACTTGGACGAAGCAATGAAAAAAAACCAGTGCACTCAGAGAATGTTACTCTTATACAAGAGCAAGAGTTCCATAGATAACAAGATGGGTTTGAAGAAAAACAAAGCAAACCTACACTTGAGGAGCTTGATGATTTGGATGGTCGGAGAATTGTGGACTTGAAGATACTTGGTTCTCAATTATGGTGTGTGTCTTGCAAGGAAACACTGTCTTTGGAATATATTGAGAGGGAAGTGCGGCGTGGATTTGGCTCCATTTGGACTGTGCGGTGCCACAAGTGTTTGCTTTTGAACGAAGTAACCACCGGAAAACAACATGTGCTTTTGGGCAATAGAAAATTTACGCTATGCGACATAAATTCGAAGGCAGTCATTGGTATGTATAGATTTTTTTATTATTATTAGACAATGCAGAAGCTGGTTATTTACTGAATTTTTTTTTTTTTTTTTTTTTTTCAAGAGCCTTACATACTGGAATGGGCTAGACGCACCTCAGCAAATTATTCGCATGCATGAATATTCCATGTCCAGACTTCAAGACATTCAAAAGATATGAAGCTGAAATTGGAACGACAGCCGAAGAAGTCGCCAAGGAAAGTTGTACAGACGCAGCCGCTCTGGAGAGAAAAATGACCATAGAAAATATAGAAGTCATCGAAAAATCTCTGTAAATAAGATTATCGTATTTTAACTGGAGTATTGAAAAACGTGCTATCTCAAATTGTGACAGCACAATTTTAGATAGCACATTCTTCCATACTCCTGTCGATTTAAGATAATGAAACTGAATTGATTTGGAAAATGATTAATTTATAGGAAGAGAGGATATTTCTAAGGAATTATGTTAAATTTTTTACTTCGATTTAGCTATGATTTTTTGTTGTATATACTAATTATTGTTTGGCTACTTTTGTAGTTTAAAATGTATTAATTACATAATTTATAATCATGAATTTATAAATATTTTTTTTGTATATAGTGAAAGGTAAATAGTCAAATAGTGATCTAGAGTCGCGGTAGCGACTCGAGACAAGTACATTTACGTATACTATAAGATGGCGAAGACGAGTCGCTACTAGAGTCTTCAATTTGTGTAGTCAATTTGTGTAGGGTTCTCCTATCATTTTTTGAGAGATTAGATGTGCATCAGAGAATTCTTGCAAGGTTGATTTTCTTGGGAGAAAATCTCTTTTATAATTTTTTGTGAAGGTTTTGTGTCGAAACTGAGATGTTTTACCGGACCAACTATTTGGGGGCAGTAAATGTACTTGTCTCAATTTATTTTACAGCATTTATGCTGTTTTGTTGCGGGGTTATGTTGACTTATTGTATGGAATTCATACCTTGTCAATTAAAGATGTCAATATTGTGTACGTACTTGGGTGATACAAAAAAATCAACATTCTTTTTCGGTGTTGCAGCAAAAAATAATATTTTATCAAAAAGTGATTCTATCAAGAATTCGATCGTTAATAAAAATTTTAACCGCCGCTCTAGCGATTTTTTTCTAATTTCGGCTAGAAATGGATACATAATCGAATTTCGAGCTACTGTATCGCTACTATATCGGGACTAAAAATGCATTCTGAAATAGTTCTCTAAGAAGTGTTCAAGTGAATTCAAACTTCGTAATTAACCGTCAGAACTATAAAATTATTCGATTACTTAAAAACTTTAGTAGATCTGAAAAGATACGACGCATAAAAGAACCACGAACAAATATACATACTAACCGAAATAAATATACCAACAGAAATAAAATGCACTAAGTTTTCGAATTTAATAAAAAATCTAAATAAAACAAAATTCTCGGAGCAAAATAGAGTATGTAAATTATAAGTAGAATTAAAAAAAAAATTGTTGGGAAAAAAAATTCCGTATCGAAAAATATTCCATAAATAATTACACCGAAAAAATACTTCAATAGCATCAAAATGCACTTAAAGTTTTTGAATAAAAGAAATCAAAACGAAACGATATTTTGAAACAAAAAAGGTATGTGCACAGAATATCGAGAGTAAACGTTCGATTAGAAAAAAGAATTTCGGCAGAAGTACTACACCAGTTTTTTTATAACGTTTATTGATTACGAATTTTATATCATCAGCAATTGGTAAAAAAACAGAAATTGTTGAAGTACTTATGAAATTCTTTTCTTTTAGCTCAAAATGGTTTCGCATCACTTGCTTCCGTTTTGAATTGGTTTCATTCTGATTGTTTTTTTCATTTCAAAACTTCAGGTGCATTTTATTTCTATTAGAATATTTCTTCATATACTTAATCTCTTTTTGAATTTGCGAAACAACCAAATTTATGCTGACAAAGTTACCGACTAAACAAATTTGGAAAAAAAAAAAGTTTCGAACGAAGTACATAGCGAGGTTATAACAACATTTATCAATTATGCATAGTACATTATGTACATTTAGCAATAAAAATAATCTTTTTCATTTAAAAATTATTATTTAGTTTTTTTGATTATAATTTATACAATGTGCTTAATTGAATTCAATTTGCTTAATTCATTCATGGTTACAAACTTGCCAAGTACTTCGGCCGAACTTCCTGTTCCTGCTTGTTTTTCGTTATTTTAGCCGCGGCGCAGGTATGTTGTTTCATTAGGTCATATAAGTAAATACTATTTGGCAACATTGATCGCGCCATAGCCAAAACAAACGTAGCTAGTCGACTTAGGAGATCCCAGAAGCAATGCACCAACTGCATGCTCTACGTTGCCGGTACGTCCATATTGATATCTTCTCAGTTACCAAAGAAATACTTGTCCTAGTAATGATATCATAAATTTTACTGCTGCACATAACTTAGATGGTGACCTTTTTTCATTTTTTTCTAGACTCTTGATACTTCTTACATACCAATTAGAAGTGGTATTTTTCTCATCTTGATAACGCTGATTTTTTTATGTTTTGTTTCCTGTTTTGTTCTGTGGAAATAAATTCAAAGTAACATTTATTGTGAAGTCTGGTTCTATGGCCGGATATTTCGTGATCTATATGGTTGGTTTCCCTCCGGGATATGAATAAAATTAATAAAGATTAAAAAAAAAAATTTAAGTGGGGTTTTGGATTTTTTGTAATATCATAGGGAAACGAGGGACCACCAATGTACTTGCCCAGGATTTTTTTCCCGGGAGGGGATTTTTGCTATTTGATATCACTTCTTTTTTCTATAGTATTTTCATATATTTCGCTTTATATAGACTCCAATAGAGTCTGTATATAACAAAAAAAAACTTACAACGTATTTGCATCATTACATCTTCGATTTATTTCAATGACAGGAATCAGGAATCAGTACTGATCATACCACTAATTCGACATGAGTGAATGAGACAGATTTTCTACCATAAATTCATTGTTATTGAGGTTGTTTAAATATAGAAGCGTTTCGTTCCTGTGATAAAAAAAAAGTTATAATGTTTTCAAAAGAATTAACTACAGACTCGACGTATTTTTGAGATGTTATTAATTCGTTGATAAGTTATTATTCGATTATAGCGTGGCAGGAAGGTGTTATAGAAGAGACCTCAAGTAGCAGTTTTTCCCCCAAGGCGAAAATTCAGAAAATTAAATACTTTATCATTAGCTTTCAAGTTGTATATTAGAATAGGCCATTCAGGGGCGAAAAGGCAGCGAGGATATTAGCAATTTCGGTCTAAGCTATAAATAGATAATTATATTTAACTTTACTGTCAGGAGCCTCAGAATTATTATTCTTTCAAAGATGAAATAACGGAAGAATATGATGTATCATCCTTGACTTACAAATTGTTTTATAAAACATAGAAAAAATTAGATTAAAAAAAAATTCGGCCGAAGTACTTGACGAATGTTTTTTCACTTAATTTACATAATGTATCTGTCATGGTGACAACCTCGCGAAGTACTTCGGCCGAAATTATTTTTCATTTAATTTTTTTTCGTTTGCAATCTTTTTTTGCTTCTGACTTATTGATACAGAGTTTTTATTTTCATTCTGGTTGGTAAAACAACTGCATTTTCGAACTTGATTCTTTTCTCTATCAACATTCAACATTATTTGAAGGTTTTATGTCACACGATAAAGCCTCCCGTACTTGGCCACATATATGTTAGTATAGCTTAATTTATTTTATAACTTTTTGCGAAACCCAACCTTAGCTTTTCGCGGGGATTAACTCATTTTGTTTTGTGTGATTTGAACCTAGCCAAAAACAGCATGAATGCTGTGAAAAAAGCTGAGACACGTACATTTATGCCCCCCAAATAGTCGTTCCAGTTAATCTCCCCTATCACCCAGCGCCCAAATACCGATCCCCACCAAAATTTACAAAAACCCGTCTAGGTCGTTCATGCAAAGATCTCCGCACAAAAATCCTTTCTAAAAACAACTCATCATACAAAGTTTTATGGGTAACCGCTCTCATTATCTTATCAAACTAAGTCAAATTGTACAGAGGTGATAATTTCATTCTCGTAAATGTTGTGAGTTCAAAAAAGTTGATAAATGAATAAAGATCTACTAAAGTATATATCGACGGTTGAGCGCAACAACATCCTATCCCAAAATTCGGCTCAACATGATCCTATCCCAACATTTGGTTCAACAACATCGCATCTGAGATTTTTTTCCGAAAACATCGTATCTCGAAATTTCTTTCAAAAACATCATAATTCACATTTTGCTTCAAAACCATCGTATCTGAGATTTTTTTTTAAAAACATCGTATCTCAACTTCAAATTTAACGTGCACAATTTTCAAACGCTACGCCCCTGAAATATGGGTGATTTCTGCCCTGAATTTTACAATTCTTGCGCATCATTAATTTAAATTTCTTACTGTGCATTTATTTTTCTACATTACTGTATGACTGTAGTTATTGCTCATTGTAGCACTCATTGATAAACAGGAGCTTTGTTATGAACCGATAATGTTTATTTAAAAAAGTGTAAACTCTTTGGTAAAATTTAATTATGACGGTGCATTTATAACAGGTAATTATGTTACATTATTATTATTACAGGTATTATCAGTCTCTTCGATTACAGAAAGATACTGACGATGAAACGCTGTCCCTTTTAGGAATCAGTTTGTTTTCTCTCAATAAATAAATAAATGAATATATCTTTAGTTAACAGAATCATTGTTTGCCACAAAATCATTTTGTAAAATTCTGATTATCTGCAATATTTTTCCTCGTTTAAATGAAATTCATGAATTACCACAAATCCAAAAAATGCACTGACTTTTTCATCGATCATTAATAAGTAGCAATACATAAGAGCATGCGAATTTTTTATGCCCAAGATTTCAGGCACATATTTCAAAATTAAATGAAAATTCTTTGTATTCCAACGAGGGAAAATTGTACATTATATATTTTCCCTGTGGCAGAAGAATTTTTTATGACATCTTGAGTGAGTTATATAGTTGCTAGAATATTCGGGAAATAAAAATTTGAATGACGATCAGTCATCGCCTTCTAAAGTTAGATCGTAAAACATTAAACAAATAAATGTAGATGCTTTACAGCAACGAGAAAAATTTATTTCATGTCACGAAGTGGTGACAGCTAAATTTTTCGAATTGAATTATTTAAAAACAATATCACGAAAGCGCGTGTTACGATTATGGAAGCTGACTGTGAGTAAAATTGAACGTCTTATTGCTAGTCTCCAACAAACTCAATTATGATTAAATTTTTTTTTATTCATCGTTTTAATAAATGGTTGCATTTTTTTTCTGAAGATTTTGAGCACTGGGAAAATAATTACAAAACATCATTAGTTCAACCCGTTAAAGTTAACGTCGAAAATATTGATGGTGGAAATGGGTTCGAATGTACTGCAGGTACTTTAAATAGCGTTACCAGTCAAGTTAACCCGTTTCGGCCCAGAACGCCCCTCGAGGTACACCGCTATTTAGTGGCTCATAACTATTGCTGTTCTGGACTAAAAAAAACTTAAAAGCATATAATCTTTTAGTTTAAGATGTGCTCTTTCCAATGACACCCACGAAATTTCTAAAAAAAATTTGAATCACAAAAAAAATGCGGTTTAAAACAAAAAAAAACATAGTTTTTCACACTTTTTTTTTGAAATTGAGTTTTCAAAGGTTTCCCGGTTTGGAATGGACCTGGAACTGTCCTAACCGGTGGCATAAATGTTTGAATTTCAATAATCCATGGTCAAAAATTTTTTTTTTTACATCAGGGTATTTAAAATGGCGACTGAAGTGAAAAATTTTCGTGAAAAAAGTAATGATTTTTTTTTTCAAATGATGCACTTTCAGAAAAAGTTGTCAAGAATTAAAAGTTCTCAAAATCACTCGAAAAATGCACTAGAATTTTTTGCAAAATGTTTTGAGTGATTTTTTTGATTTTGCAAATAGTCAATTTTTGCAAAATCGAAATTTTTTCTTGAAAATTTTTATAAATTTAGGTGCATTCTTTGACAGATTTTGCGAACTTTTTATACTTAACTATTTTTCTCAGAAGTGCGTTGTTTTTGAGGAAAAAAATCGAAATATTTAACACGATCCGATCCTACATTGATTAGTACAGTTCCAGGTCCATCCCAAACCGGGAAACCTTCGAAAACTCAATTTCCAAGAAAAAGTGTGAAAAATCATGTTTTTTCAGTTTTGAACCGCATTTTCTTGTAATCAAAAATTTTTTTGAGAAATTTTGTGGGTGTCATTGGAAAGAGCACATCTTAAACTAAAAGATTGTGTGCTTTCAATTTTTTTTAGTCTAGAGTAGCAGTAGTTATGAGACACTAAATAACGGTGTAACTCGAGGGGCGTCCTGGGCCGAAACGGGTTAAACTGCGATTCAAAATCGACATGTACAAAATCTTCAAAAGAATGATTTCCATAGATATTCTGGAACTGAAACTAACGTCAAAAGAGAGCAATAATGTAAGTGTACCACGGTATTCGTCAACTACCGTTCCGACTCTGGGTTATAGCGAAGAGAGCCCTGTCTGCTCACCTCGTGATTTTGAGGAGCTTCATTCTCCAGAGCCCCTTGACCGTGAATTACCGGAAACGCGAACAAAATCGTTGCCCAGTACCCCACAAACCGGAACTAATGATAACGTTTCCGCGAGCGACACAGTTAACCCCACCTTACCTGATGTTCCAACAAAATCACGAAAGCGTTCGAACAATCCATCAAAATGGAAGAGTGCTGTGGCAAAAAAAGCAAAAAATTCTGGACAAAGCGGGGTTTCTCTGAGAGGGAAAAAAATTGCGTCGAAAGTAATGGCAAGTGGCTGCGAAAAAACCTGCAGATTTCAATGTCACAGTAAAGTAAACGAACAGCAAAGACAAGTGATATTCAATGCCTTTTGGAACTTAGGAGATCACACTAGGCAGTGGGACTACATCGCTCGCTTCATTAGCTCTAAAAGCAGAGGAAACGAAGGAGAAGACGATCCTTCTACAAAAAAACGCTTAAATATTGAATATACGTTTCCGGTCGAGCAGAGTGTGATTAAAGTATGCAGGTCGATGTTCACTACAACCCTAGGTAAAATACAAATTTGTTTGATCCAGGGGTAAAGACAAAATAGGCGATAAAGTCTTTATTATTTTTGCGTTGCAAATGAAAATGTCAAGATTTTGTAACGTTTTTTTCAACGACATTTAACGTTGTTGCCGCACTCAAATAACCCTGTTTACACCAGCGATGGCGGCCTGAAGGTCTGATTTTTTCGAAACCCTGGTTTAAATTTTTTTTCTTAGTTTGTCCAAAATTACGGTTGTTGTAAAACAGCATGATATAAAATCCCACCATATTTTTCTCGAAAAGTATCACCTTCACGAAAAAAATTGCATCAAAAGTTTTTAGAATCATTCAAAAAATACGTATGAATTTTTTCATAAATTTTTAATCCATTTGAGAATTTTTTTATTTTGACATCGAAATTTTTTCCTAAGTCTCCTCTGTTGGAACTTTAAGAAACTTTAAGAAACGTCGAAACAATCGATTCTCCTATCTCTGGAACCATCAGGTTTCAAGCAAAGTAACAGGAGAATAAAAAGTGATAATCATTTATTTCAAATTCACTAACATTTATACAGACTTTTTATTCAAACCAATAGACGTTATCCTGTATACTTTAACTATCGAATAAAAGTAATATCAAATTTATCTCTAATCATGACGTTTGCGATAGGGCAACCTTTATTCGCACCATCAGAAACTCAAAAAAGTCAAAATGTCAAGCCAATTGTAAAGTTTTTCCAGAGCTGTCTTACGCTCAATTGACAAATTCAAAGATACCATAATCACGTTTTAATAGGCATTACCGAACAATGGATCCGTACTGTGACTAGAAAGCAAACCGCATCGTGCAACACTTCCATCACTCGAGATTTTCGCGGTCACCATTCAAATAGACCGAAACGTATACCTGATACGGTAACGAAGAGTGTCATGGATCATATTGATTTATTTCCCCGGGTTGAATCGCATTATTGCAGACAAAGTACGGAAGCGAATTATCTTGAAAACGGACTCAATCTGGCTTCAATGTACAGACTTTATCAAAACTGGATGGAATCGAAAAACGATCCGAATTTTGCATCTGAATATTGCTACAGACACGTGTTCGATTATTCTTATAACCTGAGATTTCACACACCAAAAAAAGATCAGTGCGACATTTGTACTGAATATGAATTTTCAACGGTCTCGGACAAAATTAATTTAGAAGAAGCATACGTGCAGCATCAAGAAAATAAAAAAATTGTTAGAAAATTGAAAGACGAAGATAAAGAAAATGCTTCCAAAAATAAATCTATCTGCGTCGCATGTTTTGATCTGCAGAAAGTGCTCACCACACCAAAGGCAGAAACATCTGTCCTTTATTATCGTCGTAAGCTTGCTGTATACAACTTTACAGTATTCAATATAGGAGAAAAAACTGGGCATTGTTACGTGTGGAATGAGACAATTGCAAAACGTGGAGCAAATGAAATCTCCAGTTGCTTATGGAAATTCATTGAGCACGCGTATGAAGAAGGAGTCAAAGAAATAATTTTCTACAGCGACAACTGTGGAGGCCAAAACCGCAATAGAATGGTGTTCGCGACTTATACCCTAGCAGAAAAAAAATTTGGTATCAAAATTACGCATCGCTTTTTGGAAAAGGGGCATACGCAATCGGAAGGAGATTCGATGCACGCAGCAATCGAAACTGCCAGTCGTCATAAGGCTGTTTACACACAAAATGAGTGGTGTAATATAATCAAATCAGCAAAAAAAAAATCCCCTTTGTACACTGTCCATGAAATGACTAACAAAGAAATCTTCAACTTTTCGGAAATAGCTGACAAACAAAATTGGAAAAAAGATGACGACGGGAAAACTGTTCAAATTTCAAAGATTAGAGAGATCAGTACGATTCCGAACAGTGATTACATAAAAGTAAAATACAATTACCAAGGACAGGACCAGAAAGTAAATTTATCAAAAACAACGGATACTTGGAAGTATCATGATCTCAGGAGAGCTTATACACAAAAGCTTGAATTGGATAAGGCAAAAAAAAGTGATCTAGTGTATCTTTGCGAAAAGAATCTTATCCCTGAAAGCGCACAGGCTTTCTATCGTAGCCTCTTCTAAAGTTTTTTCAATAATTGTAATTATTTTTGCATCGTTCGCAAACTACTATATGCATGTGAACTGCCAATGCTGTTTGTTAATATGTCAATATAACAATAAACATATTTTGAATATTCTTTCATGAGAAAGCAACAATAAAATAATATTGGCTTTTCATTATTGTAATTTAATCTATTGATAATTATCAGTTTCTTAAGAAATTACACCAAAAGATACAAAAGTGCAGCGAAAAAATCTCAATTTTACAATTTTTGTCGAATTTTTTGAATGTTGGTTTTTTTTTTCAACGTTCTCTGAAAGTATCGTAATTTGCTATCATTTTTTAACGCTCTCAAAAATCAAGTAAATTAAATAAATTAGAAGCTCACCATTTTAATTAACAGTATTTTCAATTGAATACACTTCATGGGAAAAGGTTCCGGAACGTTGTTTCAGACTATTTTTTTTCCATTTCAGGTATATCATGTTTTTAGAAGAAATTTTTGTATGCACTTTTTCAGCAGGGATCGTGAAAAGGGAAGTTTGAGCTTCAATTTCGTTATTTTGAAAGCGTTGTGCAATTTTTTTTTTTTTCAAGTATTCCGCTTTTGTGAAAAAAGAGACCATTAAGAAAATGCAGTGTAACCCAAAAACGATAAATTTTCAAAGAAAACCTCAAGATGGTAAATGGTGATCCCCCGATAATTTTTTGAGTTTTTTTTTCCAAAATTTTTATTATTATCTTTTTTCAGTCAAAACTCAGGTAATTTAATTACTCTATCCTGAAGAACATGGGGTTTGTGAATGAATTTCGAGAGGAAGAAAAAATATTATATCATTTTCAATACATTGGAATTTTTCCAGATTTTTTTTCCGAATATTTTCTTAATTCATATTTGGTTAAAACTCAGATGATTCAATGACCGTAACTCAAAAGCTATGGGGTTTCTGATAAAATTTCAAAAGGTAAAAAATCTTTATTATTTTATATTCTATGCATTAAAATTTCCTTACATTTTTTCCGATATTTTTTTTTCAACTATTCCTGGTTAAAACTCTGATCAATAAATTCACTTATCTCAAAAACTACAGCATGGGTGACGAAATATCAAAAGTGAAATTATCAATTTTTTTCCGAAAGCATGAGAATTTTCGTGGATTTTTTTTCCCAATATTTTAGCAACTATATAAATTATTTAAGAAGTCATAAAAATAATCCTCTGCCAGTGAAAGAAAATTTACGATGTACACCTTTGCATCGTCGGAATAAAACGATTTTTCACTTTTTTAAAAATGTGTCCCCAAAATATTCAGGTATGCAGAATTCACATACTTCTTTGCATTGATATATTTAACAATCGATGAAAAATTCTAGTTTTTTTTAGATTTTCGATAATTTCATGACTTTGTAAAACGGAGAAAAAATTATAGATGATTAGAAATGCGTCAAATAACACTATGCCGAACAGTTGAATACAAATATTATACATGTGATAATAGAGGAAAGAAACTGATTCCTGAAAGGAACAATTTTTAATCTCAAGTATCTTTTGTAATCGAAAAGACCAATAATACCTGAAGGAACAAATGATGATGATCATGAATGTGATTCATTATCATAAATAAATGTCAGCATATAGCGTTAATATTTTGATAAATAAACAACATATATATAAATATATATATAAATATATATATATAAAAAAATATAGATAAATAAACAAAAACGAAGCTCCTGTTTTTCAATGAGTGCTACAATGAGCAATAACTACAGTCATACAGTAATGTAGAAAAATAAATGCACAGTAAGAAATTTAAATTAATGATGCGCAAGAATTGTAAAATTCAGGGCAGAAATCACCCATATTTCAGGGGCGTAGCGTTTGAAAATTGTGCACGTTAAATTTGAAGTTGAGATACGATGTTTTTAAAAAAAAATCTCAGATACGATGGTTTTGAAGCAAAATGTGAATTATGATGTTTTTGAAAGAAATTTCGAGATACGATGTTTTCGGAAAAAAATCTCAGATGCGATGTTGTTGAACCAAATGTTGGGATAGGATCATGTTGAGCCGAATTTTGGGATAGGATGTTGTTGCGCTCAACCGTCGATATGATCAAGTACGTGGGATTTAATTATCCTCTAATAAAAAGTTCATGGGCTCAAATGTATCGAATATATCGAAATATCGAATCTATTGTTGCCTCTTTATTCGTGCTGTGATTGGTCGCTTGGAAATCTCGAATTTGGAGTCGCGCTGTCAATTTGATAGTTCTGGCTGTCGGTTTGACAGTTGCGTGTATACGCGTGCGGTTATATGTTCCTATCAGAATCAAACTTTTTTTCATATGCATGAGAGTAGTATATATTTGGAAAATTAATTAATTTCAAGACGAATTAGATCATGTCTTTTTCTATCAACAGCGTTTAATGATATGGCCCAGAGATAAGCAGCACATACGAATAAAACAGTATTTGTATTCGTGTATAAAATAACATAACACATGGTTTTTCAATCTCCACTTTTTTTAGCTCGAAATGAGAAATATTTTTTCGTTTAAATACATTTCAGCTTGAAATGGAATATCATGCTTTTGATTTCATTCATTGAAATGCGATTTGATTTTTATTTCGTATTATTTTCGAATAATAATAGATTTATCGTAGGATAATTCTCAAAATACACGGATTTTACAAGGAATTAAATTATAAATCGTCAATATGGAGCAAGAGGAAAACTATTCGTAAAGTGGGAGGCAAGATCGCAGGGTCCGAAATTTCGTGGTCCAGGTTGATTTTTCCAAATTTCAATGATTAGGTCGACGGTTCTTAGTTATCGAAATCCAGGTAGACTTTGTCATGATTTTTTATGTCTACGTCGACAACTGCATGGTTTTCGTTGTCTAGGTCAACGACTTCATGGTTTTCGATGTCCAGGATGACGTCTCCATAGTTTTTGCTGTCTAGGGCGACGGCTCCTTATTTTTCGATGTCTAGGTATATTTCTCCATAGTTTTCGCTATCTAGGTCGACGGCACCATAGTTTTCGATGTCTAGGTATATTTCTCCATGGTTTTCGGTGTCTAGGTATATTTCTCTATGGTTTTCGATGTCTAGGTATATTTCTCCATAGTTTTCGCTATATAGGTCGACGGCTCCATAGTTTTCGATGTCTAGGTATATTTCTCCATGGTTTTCGATATCTAGGTATATTTCTCCATGGTTTTCGATGTCTAAGTATATTTCTGCATGGTTTTCGATGTCTAAGTATATTTCTCTATGGTTTTCGATGTCTAGGTATATTTCTCTATGGTTTTCGATGACTAGGTATATTTCTCCACGGTTTTCGATGCCTAGGTATATTTCTCCATAGTTTTCGCTATCTAGGTCGACGGCTCCATAGTTTTCGATGTCTAGGTATATTTCTCTATCGTTTTCGATGTCTAGGTATATTTCTCCATAGTTTTCGCTATCTAGGTCGACGGCTCCATAGTTTTCGATGTCTAGGTATATTTCTCTATAGTTCTCGATGTCTAGGTCGGCAGCTCAATGGTTTTCGATGTCTGGGTATATTTCATCATAATTTTCGATATCCAGATCGACGACTCCATGGTTTTCAATGACACGGGAGATTTCGAGGTCACGGAATACCATGAAAAAATATCACCGGACACCGACAACCATAAAGCCGTCGACCTAGACACCGAATACCATGAAAACGTTCCCCTGGACATGGAAAACCTATGACAGCGTCCATGTGAACATCGAAATCATTGACACGTTGATCTCGACCCCATAAACTATGACGGTGTCGACCTAGATACCGAAAACCATGAAACTGTCGATCGAGACACCAAAGTCGATGGAGACGATCGCCTGGACACCATAGACCATTATGGTATCGACATAGACAACAAATTTTTTGAGAAATCGATCAAGCCACGAGATGTTGAACCCTGTGCGATCATTCAAAAGTTATTAACAAACTATTAAAACATAATCATTTAACAATTTATAAATCAGTTCCTTTTTTCTGAAAGCTCGAGTATTTTTTTCAGAATATACATTATTCTCCATATTTTATTTCTCAATATATTATTCTCTATTTCAGATTGTTCAAGATCACCAATTGGTTAGGGTGATAGTATTGATAGTAATGATGATGATTTGATTTGAGATATGATGATGATGATAATGATTTGATACATGAAAATGACCTGATTTCAGATATGATCATGAAAGTCTGAATACAATTGCGACGTTTGATAAATATAATATTAATAATGGTAATAATAATGATAGTCATTATTACATCGATGATGATAATTATGGAAATAATGTAAAAATTGGTAATTAAGGGTAAAAATATCATTGTTTTCCAAACGATTTAATACCCATAAAAGTTTCAACCTTGATTTCGCAATCAAATATTATTAAAAAATATACTGTTACTCATATTGACTGATTTGCCGTTATTTCATTATTTCACTGATTTGCTTCTATTTCATTGAACCATTTTAACTTTCCAACGAACACAATTTGGCTTGGTACTGATTGGATATCATCTTGATAATTTATGTACATATCTAATACTATATTTATATTATTAATCAATTACAAAGAAGATACGCAACAAATAATTCAATACGGCAAAAATTTAATACTATGTCAATAGCAGTCGATTAATCTTTATTCATGTAAAATAATAATACCTACAATATAAAACAATGGGAAAACGGAAAGCAGTTCGAACACCGGAAGAGGAAACAGAACTCAAACGTATTAGGTTGGAAAAACAAGCTAAAAGTCAATACAAACGTCGGAACAAAACTACTACAGTTATACAAGGTACTTCAAATAATCGTTCTATTTGGACTCTAGAAATATAGCCTGAAGTGGAATTTATTCAAGAAGTAATGATACCATAGCAGCGCAACTTTCAATTAGAAGAAGAATTAACAGAATTAAATCACCGAAACATTGAATTGCAACTAAGAGTGCAACAACGAGAAGCAGATAATGTACAAGAACATTATGGCGGTGGCATGACTGAGCTATGCATTCACTGTACAGCTGCACATTTCGTATCAGAAAGAATATCCAACATGCGAAATTCATTTCACGATTGCTGCAGTCACGGAAAAGTGCGGCTCGAAAATCTACCAGAAATGCCAGCGGAATTACATTCCTTATTCAATGGAACTCACGAAAAATCAAATATATTTTTCGAGCGTATTCGAAACTACAATGCGTCCTTTTCATTCGCTTCATTCAATGCCAATTTAATAAACTTTGAAGGACAACGTCCTGGGCCGTACTGCATCAGGATACAGGGCCAAATTTATTATCAGACAAATACAGCCCTTCACCCGCCGCCCAATGAACTGCCAACCTACGGCCAGTTGTTCATAGTAGATTCCCATGAAGCAGTCAGTTCTATACAAAGACAAAACACTGCCCTTGATCCAAGCATACTGGGACTATTGGATAGTATTATGCGTGAAAACAATGTTTTCGCTCAATCATATAAAATGATAAGGGAAGAATTGTGAGCTCAAGAGACCAATAGATCTGACAACGCACAACCACCTGACGAGTTACAGCTTCTTATTACTCTAGAACCAGGAATGGATCACCGAAGATTCAACTTTCAACAAAGT
This sequence comes from Rhimphoctona megacephalus, assembly GCA_963989365.1. Lineage (NCBI taxonomy): Eukaryota > Metazoa > Arthropoda > Insecta > Hymenoptera > Ichneumonidae > Rhimphoctona > Rhimphoctona megacephalus. The sequence continues at coordinate 24,876,167 of OZ022417.1, forward strand.
AACGAGGTAGAGGCCGTATTTTCGATTACTGCCAATGGAAAGATTCCGGAATCGTACGTTACTGTATGCAATAAAAATGCGCGGAGACTACAATCGGTAAGTACCATGGATCCTAATGTTGAACCCTGGGTGTATCCACTGTTTTACCCATTTGGTACTCGAGGCTGGCATCGTGATCTGAGGCAAACAAATAATACTCAGAAATGAATATCCAGAGAAGCTTACACTAGACATCGGATGGCTATCCGCGAAAACAATCACGGAAATGTCATTCTTCTGGGAAGGCGTCTTTTTCAATAGTGGGCAGTAGATAATTATGTGAAAGTCGAGAAGGATCGCATACAATTTATCAAACAAAATCAAGCAAAATACGTGCTGAAACTTACTCGGGATTAGTAGATTATCTAGATACTACTGCACACGCCGCAGATGCACGGGTCGGAAAAATAGTCATCTTACCCTCCACATTTAGTGGCTCAGCGCGAAATATGATGAACACTACCAGGATGCCATGGGAATCGTACAAAAATTCGGAAAACCGGATCTCTTTATTACGATGACTTGCAATACAAACTGGTGCGAGATAAAGGAAAACCTTCTTCCTGGTCAGCAACCATCTGACAGACGAGATCTCACAGCTCGTGTTTTCGATATGAAGAAAAAACATTTACTCGATTTAATCGTTCGAAAACATTTCTTTGGTGAATCAAGTGCATTCGTGTACACAATTGAGTCACAGAAGCGTGGTCTGTTGCATATTCATCTATTGGTGACATTAAAGAACAAATTATCAACACCAGAAAAAGTCAACCGATGCATCTCTGCTGAAATTCCTGATTCAGATGTAAATCCCGATTTGCATCGGATTGTTATGGGGAATATGATCCATGGACCTTGTAGCGCATGGTGTGAAGTGAACGGAAAATGCTCCAAACACTTTCCAAAACCATTTCGAAATGAAACCACGATGGATACGGACGCTTATCCACATTATCGTCGAAGAGATACTGGAGCTTCATACGAACGTCGTGGAGGACACGTCGTCGACAATCAATGGGTCGTACCTTATTGTCCGACGTTGTTACGCATTTTTAATTGCCATATAAATGTAGAAATTGTAACAAGCGTCACAGCTCCAAAGTACTTGTACAAATTACATTTCCAAAGGACATGATGCAGCTGCTATTCAGATAACAAACCGAGAAGACGGGGAAAACGAAGAACGCGTTATTAATCACGATGAAGTTACAGATCACGTTGAAGCTCGTTACGTAGGACCAAACGAGGCAATTTAGCGTGTTTGTGATAAAAAAAAAATGCAAGAGAAAAGCCATCCTGTGATACGCCTTCCGGTACATTTACCCAGCGAGCATAATGTGACAATTCCGGTAGACATGAACAATGATGGAATAAGGAATGCTATGAGTCAGATAGGTATGCTGAACGATTATTTTGCGTTAAATTTGCGCGATGAATTTGCGAGACAATTTATATATCCCGACATTCCATCACATTGTGTGTTTAAAAGATCAAAGGTTGATGGACAGACAGTTTGTAGGTGGGAAAAACGACAGCGTAAACATGACGCGTTCGGACGAATGTATTCGGTGAGTTTTGCACAAACTGAATTATTTCATCTTCGGTTACTTTTGTTAAAGGTTAAAGGAGCCAAGAGTTTCGATGATTTGAGGACTATTAATGGCCAAGTTTGCGAAACTTTCATCGCGACATGTTTAGCTCTAGGTTTGATCGAAGACGACGACGAGTGGAAGAGTGCAATGGAAGAAGCTGCTATTTGGATGATGCCTGGGTTACTCCGAAGATTATTCGTAAGAATACTGGTTCACTGTCAGCCGATTCATCCGGAGGATCTTTGGGAAGAATTCAAAGAAAAATTGTCAGAGGATTATGCGAGACATATCGGCATGCAACGAGCTCAAAGAAAGGCGTATTCCCAAATCGCTCGCATGCTTATAAATGAAGACTCAAATATATCACGATTCCCAACAATGGAGCAAATAGAGATATCGGACGACAATGAAAGAGATCTCTCCTACTCAGTTTGTAGAAATTGGCATGCGACAATATGAGCAGCTGAATGATACTCAAAAGGGATTCGTTGATGCGGTCCTGAGTGTGATAGACAATAACAACGATGAGCAAACTTGTTTCTACATCGACGGGCCAGGAGGATCCGGTAAGACGTTTACATACACTACCCTTTCAAATCTCGTTAGAGGTAGAGAAAAGTGCGTCAGTGCTATGGCGTTCACCGGAATTGCAGCGATATTACTGCCAGAGGGAAAAACAGTACACAAAACGTTTGGACTTCCAGTACCTTTGTACGCAGATTCTACATCGAGCATCAAAGTTCAATCTAAACAGGGTGAGTATTTAAAAAACGTTGATCTTTTTATCTGGGATGAAGCACCTATGGCACCGCGCCATGCATTAGAAGTAGCAGATCGAACATTGCGGGACATTATGAATAATGACATACCGTTTGGCGGAAAAGTCATTGTTCTTGGAGGAGATTTTCGACAACTCCTTCCTGTCAAAGTGCGAGGTACTCGCAGGGAAATAATAAATATATCAATCAAGTACAGTGCATTATGGTCATATTTCTCTAAATATGCGTTAACTCAGAACATGAGAGTATTACCAAACGAAGTTGAATTTGCAAAATTTTTACTTGACGTTGGTGATGGTCTTCTCAATGATGCGAATGATAATCTTCAAATTCCAGAACGTTGTGTGGCGCCTACAAACCAAGATATCGTAGAAGACACTTACGGACAATTGGTGAGAGCGAAACATTTCCAAGATGTAGCAAAACGTGCAATTCTGTCTGCTCGAAATGTCGACGTCGACGAAATGAATTCAAGAGTTATGGAATTACTCGATCAAAATACAGAACGGCTATACACGTGTGTTCATAGTACCGAGAATTGTGGCGACAACGATCAGATCAACGAGACTATTTTGCCCGAGTATCTAAATACATTGTCGCCACCGGGTTTGCCACCTCATGAACTTCGCCTCAGAAAAAACGGTATTATAATGCTTATAATAAATTTGAGTATTAACGAAGGGTTATGCAACGGTACAAGATTGATGATCTTAGAACTAGGTAATACAGTGCACTGCGTTGTGAGATTTTATCAGGTGATAAAAGTGGAGAGGTCGTTTTTTTTACATCGCATTACTCTTTATTGTGAAAACGATTATCCCTTTACTTTCAAGCGTCGTCAATTTCCTGTAAAGGTAGCTTTTGCTATGACCATCAACAAGTCACAAGGACAAACTTTCGATAAAATTAGCGTGGATCTTCGAAGAGATGTCTTCAATCTCGGTGAATTGTATGTGGCCTTCTCATGTGTGCGTTCTTGGGAAGCTCTCAAAGTTTATATCGGAGTACAACGGGACAGTAATATCATTAAAAATTATGTGTACAAGGAATTATATCGCTGAAAGATCACTCAAAATGTACCCATAAAATACGATAATTTGAAACATCACTTCTGTTTGTATTATATTATTATGATGTTGATATAAATATGTTGAATTAACAATTAGTTTATTAAAAACAATGTTATCTTCATAAAAATAATAATTTACATGTGTGTGCACATTATACGAAAAAGCGGTCAATCCGTAGAACGATCGATAACGAACAAGACATTAGCAATCTCTCTCTGTATCATATGTTACTTATAATAAATGTTCCTATTTGCCTAAACTCGTGTTTATTCTTATTGAACTGCTCTAAAATAGGTTGGCTTCAAGACGCTGTCGCATATCTCGATAAGTTATTATATATAAAAGGAGCGCTGCGGCGCTACCAAAAAACCGCTCGCGCGCTTCAGCGCGCGTGATGCACCCTAGTGTTTATAAAATCTTCAATTATGTTCATATGCCATTTCTCTAATTAAAGCTTTATTACAATGAATTATTATCCTATGACTTGGAACTACGAGGGCTTTAAAAAAAAAATACAGAATTGCATTAGCCTGCGTGAGCTTGAACGCTGCCACACTCTCATTGGTAATATTTGTAGTATAGTTTTATTGGTAACAAATTGATAAAAGTTTACTATCGTACGTAGAGCGGATACGCACAGAATACTTGTCCGGCCCGAAAATTTTTCGACTAGTCAGCGAAAAATATGCTTTTTTGATCACGGTAAATTTTTCAACCACTCCGAACATTCGGATCTCCTGACGCAGATTTGAATCTTACCCGCCTTGGAATGCAATCAATTGATGACCGCTCTTACATGGCAGGCTTATTCCGTTTTGTAAAACCTATTGTAGTAAAAACCGGTGTAAAAGTGCGTGTAAATGGTACCGGATTACTTATTTCGGGTGTACAGCACCGTTTAGACGTTCTGTAACTTCAATTTTCACCCGGATGTTACAAAACCGGAATAAACGTACCGTGTAATAACGTGAGATATGCTCCATACGAGCATCAATTCTTCGATAACAATTGGTTAAAGGAAAGGAGGATAATTTGGGATACAGAACAATCCGCATAATGTGATTCCAAATTAGCTGTGTTTACTTTACTAGTTAATGCCAAAATGTATGGTAGATTAATGTTGACTTATGTGACAAATTTTGTGAAAAATTTTCCGGCCGGACAAGTACTCTGTGCGTATCCGCTCTACGTACGATAGTAAACTTTTATCAATTTGTTACCAATAAAACTATTCTACAAACATGACAAATGACAGTGTGGCAGCGTTCAAGCTCACGCAGGCTAATGCAATTCTGTATTTTTTTTTAAAGCCCTTGTAGTTCCAAGTCATAGGATAATAATTCATTGTAATAAAGCATTAATTAAAGAAATGGCATATGAACATAATTGGTGATTTTATAAACATAATTAAATCCTACGTACTTGACCATATATATACTTTAGTAGATCTTTATTTATTTATCAACTTTTTGCGAACTCACAACATTTACGAGAATGAAATTATTATCTCTGTACAATTTGACTTAATTTGATAAGATAATGAGAGCGGTTACCCATAAAACTTTGTATGATGAGTTGTTTTCAGAGAGAATTTTTGTGCGGAGATCTTTTCATGAACGACTTAGACGGGTTTTTGTAAATTTTTATGGGGATCGGTATTTTGGCGCTGGGTGATAGGGGGGATTAACTGGAACGACTATTTGGGGGGCATAAATGTACTTGTCTCAGATTTTTTCACAGCATTTATGCTGTTTTTGGCTAGGATTTGTCGACTTTTTGTATGGAATTCATAGCTTGTTAATTAAACATGTCAATATTGTGTACGTACTCGAGTATGAAATTCATACATAGCCTGCCAATTAAACATGTCTATATTATGTATGTATCTGAGTGACGCAAAAGAATTGACATTTTTTTCGGCATTGCAGCAAGATATGGTAACATTTTATCAAAAAGTGATTCTCTCAAGAATTGAATCCTGAATCAAAATTGTAGAGGTCGCTCAATCGATTTTTTAATGATTTCGGCTAAAAATGGATACATGATCGAATTTCGAGCAGGTGTATATTCGGACTAAAAATGTAATGTGAAATATTGATCTAAGAAGTGTTCAAGTGAATTCAATCTTCGTAATTATAACCGTCAATACTTATAAAATTATTAGATTACTTAACGGGGTCATCCCATGTGACAGCTATTTTTTTTCGCTTTTTTGGATTTTTTTTTTGATGAACCATTAAATCACAATATCTTTGAATTTTTACCACACATTTATTAAAATTTTTACAGTTCCTCAGAATTTTATCAAACAAAAATAACGAGTTGAATCGACTTTACACCGTTCGGAAGACACTCATGTGTTGGTTGACGGCTGCCATGATTCCGGAGGTTTTGCTCATCTGAAATCAAAAAATCAAACGGCATTTTAATTTGTAGATCTGAGATTATCGCTGGAACTAGAGTAAAGTAAAAATATCGAAAATTGAATTTTTGGCATGGTTTTAAAAGTCGAAAAAAACGACGAAACTCGGAACTTAACATTTAAAACCGTGCCAAAAATTCAATTTTCGATATTTTTACTTTATTCTAGTTCCAGCGATAGCCTCAGGTCCACAAATTAAAATGCTGTTTGATTGTTTGATTTTAGATGAGCAAAACCTTCGGAATCATAGCAGCCGTCAATCAACACATGAGTGTCTTCTAAACGGTGTAAAGTTGATTCAGCTTGTTATTTTTGTTTGATAAAATTCTGAGGACTGTAAAAATGTTAATAAATGTGTGGTAAAAATTCAAAGATAGCGTGTTTTAATGCTTCGTCAAAAAAAAAATTCCCAATAAAGCGAAAAAAATAGCTGTCACATGGGATGACCCCGTTAAAACGTACAGTAGTTCTGAGAAGATACGACGCATAAAAGAACAACGAACAAGTAAAAACTTGACTTTTTTTTTAATTTTGTAAAAAAAAATTTCAAAAAATATTGCACCGAATCATCCGTGCCAACAGATCGACGGATCGGAAAATATTCCATAAAAAATGATGCCGAAGAAATACTCCAATAGCATCAGAATGCACCGAAAGTTTTTAAATATAAGTAATCATAACGAAACGAGATTTTCAAACAAAAAAATATACGTACAAAATTTCGAGAGCTAAAGTTTGATTGGAAAAAATAATTTTGGCAGAAGTACTACGCGAGTTTTTTTTAATAATATTTATTGATTACGAATTATATCTCATGAGCAACAGATGAAAAAAAAATGGTGAAGTACTTATAACATTTTTTTTTCTCAAATCAAATATCTTTTCGCTCAAAATTATTTCGCATCGCTTGATTCCGTTTTGTGTTGCAAGTGCAAAGTGCACTCTAGGGTGGTTTAAAGCCATATATAATTCAAACCTAGGGTGGTATCATACACCATTTTCTTAGTTATATAAAAAATGAAGAGACTGGTTTCCTAATAAACTTTATTATTGCATGCAAGAGACATTTTATGTTTAAAGATAAGAGGCTCTGTTTTCGACTCCGTTCTAAAATTTACGTTCGGAAAAATGAATTGTTGGGGCTAAAGTTAATAAAAAAAATTATTTATTAAGGTACTGTTCAAAAGTTTATTTATTAAATTACACTTTATTTTTGCACTATCACTCTTCCATCTATATATATAAAAGTTACTTTAACCAAAACTGGAACTGACCGCGATCTTTATAACCTCACAACTGTTCAAAGATATCAAATATTCACCGAAAACGAGTTTATCATACACCATTCTCTTAGTTATCAAAAAAAAAAAAACAAAGAGAATGGTTTCTAAATAAACTTTATTATTGCATTCAAGGAACATTTTATGGTAAAAGAGAAGAGGCACCGTTTTCGACTCCGTTCTAGAGTTTACGTTGGGAAAAATGGATTGTTGGGGCTAGGGTTAATAAAAAAAATTATTTATTTAGGCACTGTTCAAAAGTTTATTTATTGATATAAACTTTATTTTTACACTATCACTTTTCTACCGATAATATAATAAAAGTGACTTTAATGAAAAGTTGAAACTGACCGCGATCTTTATAACCTTACAACAAAGATATTAAATGTTCACCGAATACGCGTTTAAAGTCCTGATCTCGAATATGTCTAACCAAAAATCAAATTATCTCCTTTCACACCCGTGATTTTTATAACCTTACTTTTTAACCCCAGAACTATCACTAGTATAACCGCGATCTTTTTTCTAAACTCACAGCTGTCACTCTTACTTATGCATCCTGCAGAAAAGCTTCGACGGTCACATCAACGAACACGGTCTCGCATATCACCAGAAATTTCTAGTTATAACTAGTGTCACTAGACAGCAACCGCTAAACGTCAAAAAATGTGTGCGAAAAATGCCACCTTTTTTTGATGATTTGGAAGGATGAAACATTAATATTTCCAATATGCGTTAGGCTACAGGGTTCTAAATAGTCACGATCGAAAGAAAAAAAAAGAAAAAAATACGTGAACTAGCAACATCTTTTAAAGTGTTGTAATTAATTAAATATCGCTGAAAGAATTTTCGAAAATCGTTCGAAACCGCTCTGCTTGCTGTAAAGACTCTAGTAGCGACTCGTCTTCGCCATCTTATAGTATACGTAAATGTACTTGTCTCGAGTCGCTACCGCGACTCTAGATTTATTTGATACATTTTTTGAGAGTGGTTACTTTTCTTACTTTTTGATAGGATTTGATTTTCTCAGGGATTTTTGCGAGAAAAGGTTTTTGCAGTGTATATATATTCGTGGAAAAATATGGGAACGGCGATCAACAAATGTACTTGTCCAGGTTTTTTCCCCGAGGGGGATTTTTATGCATGTTTATTTTTCGCTAAGATATAACATCTATTATCTTTAGTCTGTCCTCTCTGTCCGCTTTTTTCTGCAATCTTTTTTGTATCGGTGGAATTAAAAATAATATTGCTCCACTTATTCCAATCATACCACCCGCGATGAAAAAACCCGGATAGAAAGAATTTAGCGCATCCTACAGCCAACCTGAGAAAAAAAAGATTATTTCTGGAAAATATCAACGCATCAAAAAAATACTTCGAAATTTCGAATAAAATTCAATTTTGATTCATTTCAAACATGATTTATTTTTCATTCATTTTCATTCATCATTCAAAGTTATTATATTAGTCAGAAACTGGATGTCTGATAAAAAAATTATTTAAAGCAAATTCGTTTTCAAAAAACCAATTGAATGCACGAACTTTTCAAGTAACTTCTTCTCATTGTGTTGTGTTTGTGATAAAAAATATTACTAATACACTTTGTTATTGATAGAATTGGAAGGCAGATTTTTTTCCGAAATTTTTCGTTTTAGATAAATGAAACATAAAAAACCAGTTTTACGTAATTGGACAGAAAACATATCGAATTCATTGTAAAAAAAAAGTTTATGCATTTCTTCATTCTTATTTTTATCATCAAAGTGACTTTATGATATTTGCAATTACCATTTAAAATAAGAACTTACAGATATAAATGTGTGAGACTTCCGGAAGACTCAAATATTTATAACAATAATGGCCGTGAAAGCCTCAGAACTAAAACTTACAGACATTTTAATATTATCTTTAAATTTTGAAAAGTTGAGAAAGTATGTTATGGATATTTTAAAACAATAAATTCAATAACGCGGGCAAACTTAGATCAGTACTATCCCCAAGAAAATGGATCGAGTTGAGTTGTACCAGTTGCATTATCTTCGTGCAAATTTTCGTACCATCACAACTAGAGCATCCGTAGAGCAAATCTTTTTGAAAATATTTTTCAATTCGTTATGCCACAATAGGAGCTAGAAAGTAGAAATACTGAGCACACATGTTGCTCCAGGAAATTTCCAAAGTTTGTAAGTATACGTTGCGTTCCAATAAAACAAATTTTTATACTTCCAGAAAAAAAGGAACCAAAGACTTTCTGACAATTTTTTGAATTAATCATGCCTCAACTCAAGCATACCACAAATTGGGTGCAATAAAGTTTATGAATTTTGCATGTAGCCATTGCTTTTCGAAGCAAAATTTTAATCCCATCCAAAAATGAACAACCGAAGAATTTTTATAATAAAATTTTCAAGTCCTAATAATGCCACTTTTCCAGCCAAAAAGTGGCAATATTGGGCACACTTGTCACTACACAGATATTTCGCAGTCTGTAGGTATATGTTGCAGTTCAATGATACAAATTTTTATAATATCAGTAAAAACACATCAGAAGACTTCCTGAAACAATTTTTCACAATTTATTATGCTACATCTAAAGTGGGGAAGTGAAAAAATATAGCTCAATTGAGCCGAATGAAATTCTGAAATTTTGCATATATTCATGGCGTTCCGAAGACAATAATTTTGATCCCATTGACAAATGAGCAACCGCAGAATTTTCATAACAAAATTTTCAATTCCTAATACCACAATCGGAGCCAAAAAGTGGAAATACTTGATACATTTGTTGCTTTACAGAATTTCCAAAGTCTGTAGGTATCCGTTGCAATCCAAGAATACAAATTTTGATAATATCAGTAAAAAAACATTGGAAGACTTCCTGAAACAATTTTTCAAAATTCATTATGCTACAACTAAATTAGGGAAATGAAAAAATGTAGCGCACATTGGGCCCAACAAAATTCTGAAATTTTGCATGTATGCATGGTATTCCGAAGCCAGCAATTCTTAACCCATCGACAAATGAGCAACCGAAGAATTTTCATAACAAAATTTTCAATTCCTAATACCATAATCGAAACCAAAAAGGAAAAATACTTGGCACATCTGTCGCTTCACAGAATTTTCAAAGTCTGTGGGTATCCATTGCAATTCAATTATACAAATTTTGATAATATCAGTAAAAACACATCGGAAGACTTCCTGAAACAATTTTTCAAAATTCATAATGTTTCAACTAAAGTGGGGAAGTGAAAAAATATAGCGCACAATGAGCCAAACAAAATTCTGAAATTTTGCATATATTCATGGCGTTCTGAAGACAATAATTTTGATCCCATCGACAAATGAACAACCGAAGAATTTTCATAACAAAATTTTCAACTCATAATGCGAAAATCGGAGGCAAAAAGTAGAAATACTTGGTACATTTGTCGCTTCACACAATTTCCAAAGTCTGTAGGCATTCGTTGCAATCCAAAGATATAAATTTTGATAATGTCAGAAAAAATACATCAGAAGACTTTCTGAAACAATTTTTTAAAATTCATTAGGCTACAACTAAAGCGGGGATGTGAAAAAATATAGAGCATATTGAGCCAAACAAAATTCTGAAATTTTGCATATATCCATGGTGTTCCGAAGACAGTATTTTTGATCCCATTGACAAATGAGCAACCGACGAATTTTCATAACAAAATGTTCAATTTATAATGCTACAATCGGAGCCAAAAAGTGGAAATACTTGGTATATTTGTCGCTTCACAGAATTTCCAGAGTCTATAGATATTCGTTGCAATCCAAAGATACAAATTTTGATAATACCAGGATATGGAGTATATACCGCCATAGTCTTTTGACATAAAGATATATTATACGTGCCATTTTAACATAAAGATATATCATTACTTACTACGGTTATCATCCAGATGCATCCATATATATCCAGATGCAGGTTGACAGTGTATTTGTCTATTAATTCATCAAACGCGAGATGATTCTACACCATATTTTGGATAGAAAAACGACGTCGAAAATCTTTTGAAATGGACCAACAGTTATCATGCAAGGAACATTTTATGATGTACAAATCTTATTATGGCAAGGGAGGAACATTTTATAATAAAGAGGAAAGGGACCAATAAAATAAATTGTCAATGGTTTAGAGTTTAAAAAAATATTTATTAGACACTGCTCAAAACTCGGCATGATAATAACAAACTTTGCCATATACATTTTTTGACACTCATTATTAGTTTTATAGAGTTTCTTTTCCAAATTTACATCGATTCACACGAATCATGATTAACAGTTCAACGTACACCATTTCATAGTTATCAAAGAAACGAAAAGAATGATTTTTCAAGAAATCTTATACGAGGAACATTTAATCGCGAAAGAGTAAAGAGATCGCTTCCGTTTCCGTCGTAGAGTTAAATGTGGAAAATAAAAACTGCAGGGTTAAAAATAATAAAAAAATACATATTCATTTCAGCACTGTTCGAAAGTTGATTAAACGCACTTGACTATTTTCACACCATCCCTTTCTTATTATTACTGTAACCAAGAGTTGATCGAACCTAACCACGATATTTATAACCTCACAACGGTTCGTGAAAAAAACATTAATATTTGCAATACTGTTTAAGCAACGAGATTCTAATTAATCGCGATCGAAAGGGGGAAAAAAATTAAAAATACGTGAAATTGAATGAAACTCTAAATTGCTGTCATTGAATTTATATTAAAGAAATCATTTTTGGATCGTACGTCTCGCACTCTTCCGCGGTAAAAGTATATACACTCGATAAGACTCGGTCCAGTAAACGTTAAAACTGTCACTCTTAATATTTCACTTTTGATATTAAGATTATAATAGCAGCACGTTTTTTTTATTTATCCCGCACTTCGTAATGTCGAAACTCCGTTTGTTTATACCATCAAATACTGACAGATGGTTGTACAATATATAGATATAGATATTATCATGTGACGTCAGTTCGCGACACTGCCGTGAAGTTCGCCCCGGGGACATGAGGCCTTTGATGGTGTTATATACAGACACATTAAATCCATGAATGAGTTAGTAACTTTTGCATAATCTTCAGCCCGTGCAAAGTATTTTCTCAGCAATTTCGCCACCGATCATGCTGATTTTGGGCGCAATCGAAAGAGAATTTCTTAATTAGCTAAAAGTTCAATTTTTAAGTTCCCAAATGACTCCTGAGCTTCGTAATTAAATAAAATGACATGCCAATTTTACTCTCACAACCGCGAATCGTTTTATTCAGAGAAAGTATAGTCTCGGCGAGCTCGGGCCAGCAGACGACAGGTCTGTCAATGTACTTGTCCCGAGACTCTACCGAGTCTCTTGATACTTCGAAATGAAAATGTGAAACCGTCAATGTAGCAAATTTGCTCTACTCCGAAAATACTACTTCCCGGGCCCTTATCGACAAAATTATGGTTGGACATTCATATTCAGCCCATTTTCAGCCATACTACCAGAGGGAATAATTTTGGGCCATCCAAAAATAGGAGTGGCCGTTAAAGGGTTATTAAAAATATGAATGAAAAAATGCGTGAACTTTTTTCACAATAGATTCGATATGTTTTCTCTAAACATACGTGAAACTGGTTTTTTATTTTATCATTAATCAAAAATGAAAAATTTCGAAACACATCTTTCCATTTTTATCATCGAGCTGAAATAAGCGTCATATTTTTTACCGCAAATCTTCAATTATAACAAGGAGATACTGCTATTTAATATGTTTATTTGATAAACATAAATTCAAATAGCTTCAAATTCTATGGAAAAGTTCTGACTGCTCTAATCTTGCCCTCAAAAGCTTTGTAAATTTTTGTATCAGACTCCCAGTTCCCGACTTATTTTAGCCTGATTCCAGTAAGGTAAATCGAAATGTCAAAAAAATTTGACTGGCTCGAGAATGAAAAAAATGCCAAATTGAAAATTCCAAAACACGTGCCCCTTTATTTCATGGGGAAAAACATGACTCGAAGTAGAAGGGGTCAGGGTTTGAAAATGAAAAAGCGATAATTTCCCAATATAACCTTTTTCTAATCTATATAAAGCAAGGTGTTTGAAAAGAAAGAGAAAAAACGATTCATATCACGCATAAAAATCCCCCTCGCGGAAGAAACCTGGACAAGTACATTTCTTGACCACCGTTCCCGTATTGTTCCACGAATATACATACACTGCAAAAACGTTTTCTCGCAAAAATCCCTGAGAAAATCAAATCCTATTAAAAAGTAAGAAAAGTGACAACTCTCAAAAAATGTATCAAATAAATTCAAATCACACAAAATAAAATGAGTTCATCCTCGCGAAAAGCTAAGGTTGGGTTTCGCTAAATGTTATAAAATAAATTGAGCTATACTAAAATATATGTGGCCAAATACAGGAGGCTTTATCGTGTGACATAAAATCATCAAATAATGTTGAATGTTGATAGAGAAAATAATCAAGTTCGAAAATGCAATTATTTTACCAACCTAAATGAAAATAAAAACTCTGTATCAATAAGAGTCCGAAGCAAAAAAGATTGCAAACGAAAAACAATTCGATGAAAATGAATTTCACCTGAAGTACTTGGCGAGGTTGTCACCATGACCGATACATTATGTGAATTAAGTGAAAGAACATTCGTCAAGTACTTCGGCCGAATTTTTTTTTAATCTAATTTTTTTCTATGGTTTATAAAACAATTCGTAAGCCAAGGATGATGCATCATATTCTTCCGTCATTTCATCTGTGAAAGAATAATAATTCTGAGGCTGCTTCTGATAATAATGTTAATTATAATTATCTATTTATAGCTTAGACCGAAATTGCAAATATCCTCGCTGCCTTTTCGCCCCTGAATGACTTATTCTAATACACAAATTGAAATCTAATGATAAAGTATTTAATTTTTTGAATTTTTGCCTTGGGGAAAAAACTGGTACTTGAGATCTCTTCTATAACACATTTCTGCCAAGCGATAGTCGAATAACATATCAACAAATTACTAACATCTCCAAAATATTTCGAGTCTCTAGTTAACTCTTTTGAAAACATTATAACTCTTTTTCTTATCACAGGAATGAAATGCTCCTATATTTAAACAACCCTAATAACAATGAATTTATAATAGAAAATCTGCCTCATTTTCTTATGTCGAATTAGTAGTGTGAACAGTACAGATTCCTGTCATTGAAATAAATCGATGATGTAATGATGCAAACACGTTGTAAGTTTTTTTTGTTACATACGGACTCTATTGGAGTCTATATAAAGCGAAATATATGAAAATACTATAGAAGAAAGAAGTGATATCAAATAGCAAAAATCCCCTCCCGGGGGGGGGGGGGGGGGACCAGGACAAGTACATTGATGGTCCCTCGTTTCCCTATGATATCACAAAAAATCCAAAACCCCACTTAATTTTTTTTTTTATAATGTTTACTAATTTTATTCATATCCTGGAGGGAAACCAACCATATAGATCACGAAATATCCGGCCAAAAAACCTGACTTCACATGCAATAAATGTTACTTTCAATTTATTTCCACAGAACAAAACAGGAATCAAAACATCAAAAAATCAGCGTTATTAAGATGAGAAAAATAACACTTATAATTGGTGTGTAAGAAGTATCAATAGTATAGAAAAAATGAAAAAAGGTCACCATCTAAGTTACGTGCAGCAGTAAAATTTATGATATCAATACTGGGACAAGTATTTCTTTGGTGACTGAGAAGATATCAACGTGGGCATACCGGCAACGTAGGGCATGCAGTTGGTGCATTGCTTCTGGGATCTTCTAAGTCGAGTAGCTACTTTTGTTTTGGCTATGGCGCGACCAATGTTGCCAAATAGTATTTACTTATATGACCTAATGAAACAACATTGCCTGCGCCGTGGCTAAAACAACGAAAAACAAGCAGGAACAGGAAGTTTCGCATAAGATCCCGTGCTTTTGCAATGTTAAAAAAAAACTTTAATTTATGCCCGTACATGATAGCACAGTTTTGTTTCATTGATAATAATTAGATGAACGTTCACCACCGTACGTTGAGCATATACGCATTGAGTACTTGTCCGGCCCATAACTTTGTATTTGCATGTTTCGGTGTAATATCTTTTGAAATTTTTTTTTTACAAAATTAAAAATAATCAAGTTTTTACTTGTTCTTTGTTCTTTTATGTATTGTATCTTCTCAGAACTACTGTACGTATTAAGTGATCTAATAATTTTATAAGTATTGACGGTTAATTACGAAGATTGAATTCGTTTGAGCACTTCTTAGATCAATATTTCACATTGCATTTTTAGTCCGAATGTAGTCGCGATACACCAACTCGAAATTCGATCATGTATCCATTTTTAGCAGAATCAATTAAAAAATCGCTTGAGAGACCTTTAAAATTTTTATTCAGGATCCAATTCTTGAGAGAATCACTTTTTAATAAAATGTTACCGTATTTTGCTGCAATACCGAAAAAAATGTTAATTCTTTTATATTATTCAGATCCGTACACAATATAGGCATGTTTCATTGGCAAGCTATGGATTTCATACAAAAAAGTCAACAAATCCTCGCAAAAAACTGCATATATGCTGTAAAAAAATTTGAGACAAGTGCATTTACTCCCCCCAAATAGTTGTTCCGGTAAAAAAATCTCCTTCTGAACCCTAACAAAAGTTACAAAAGAGATTTCCTCCCAAAAAACTACCCTTGCAAAAATTCTGTCATTCACATTAAATCTCTAAAAATTATAGAACCCCACAAAAATTTTCTCAATAAATTAGAAACTTACAATAAGTTATAAGACAGCCTCACAAAAATTTACCGATCAAATCATAATCTCACAAAAGATGCTAATTCAAATTCGACCAAAAATCAAGTCTAAACTTTACAAAAAATAATTAAAATTATAAAAGCATTAATAGTAAAAACATTAAAGCCTATTAACTTCTTATAAAAAATCTTCCAATTAATTAAAAATATGGATGTGCTACAGTATAGTTGTTCTACGTAAAAAAGAACAAGAATAAAAATTGGAATGAAAAAAAATTCGGATACAACAAAAAATTTCAAAAGAAGAAAATTGGATTGAAAAAAAAATTTCGCCCGAAGTACTTGGCAAGTTTGTAACCATGAATGAATTAAGCATATTGAATTGAATTAAGCACATTGTATAAATTATAATAAAAAAAAATAAATAATAATTTTTATTGGAAAAAAATTGGCCTAAAGTAGTTCGCTCATTTTTTATTACTAAATGTACACAATGTACTTTGCATAATTGATAAACGTCATAACCTCGTTATATACTTCGGTCGAAATTTTTTTTTCCATCCAAATTTTTTTAGTTGGTAACTTTGTCAGCATAAATTTGATTGTTTCGCTAATTCAAAAAGAGATTAAGTATACGAAGAAATATTCTAATACAAATAAAATGCACCTAAAGTTTTGAAATGAAAAAAACAATCAGAATGAAACCAGCTCAAAACGGAAGCAAGTGATGCGAAACCATTTTGAGCTAAAAGAAAAGAATTTCATAAGTACTTCAACAATTTCTTTTTTTTACCAATTGCTGATGATATAAAATTCATAATCAATAAACGTTATAAAAAAAACTGGTGTAGTACTTCTGCCGAAATTCTTTTTTCTAATCGAACGTTTGCTCTCGATATTCTGTGCACATACCTTTTTTTTGTTTCAAAATATCGTTTCGTTTTGATTTATTTTATTTAAAAACTTTAAGTGCATTTTGATGCTATTGAAGTATTTTTTCGGTGTAATTATTTATGGAATATTTTTCGATACGGATTTTTTATTCTCAACAATTTTTTTTTTTTAATTCGACGTATAATTTACATACTTTATTTTGCTCCGAGAATTTTGTTTTATTTAGATTTTTTATTAAATTCGAAAACTTAGTGCATTTTATTTCTGTTGGTATGTATATTTCGGTCTAATATTTTTTTGAACAATTTTTTTTTTTACAAAATTAAAAAAAAATGAGTTCTTATTTGTTCGTGGTTCTTTTATACGTCGTATCTTTTCAGACCTACTACAAGTTTTTAAGTAATCTAATAATTTTATAAGTTCTGACGGTTGATTACGAAGTTTGAATTCACTTGAACACTTCTTAGAGAACTATTTCACAATGCATTTTTAGTCCCGATATAGTAGCGATACAGTAGCTCGAAATTCGATTATGTATCCATTTCTAGCCGAAATCAGAAAAAAATCGCTAGAGCGGCGTTTAAAATTTTTATTAACGATCGAATTCTTGATAGAATCACTTTTTGATAAAATATTATTATTTTTTGCTGCAACACCGAAAAAGAATGCTGATTTTTTTGTATCACCCAAGTACGTAGACAATATTGACATCTTTAATTGACAAGGTATGAATTCCATACAAAAAGTCAACATATCCCCGCAACAAAATAGCATAAATGCTGTAAAAAAGTTGAGACAAGTACATTTACTGCCCCCAAATAGTTGGTCCGGTAAAACATCTCAGTTTCGACACAAAACCTTCACAAAAAATTATAAAAGAGATTTTCTCCCAAGAAAATCAACCTTGCAAGAATTCTCTGATGCACATCTAATCTCTCAAAAAATGATAGGAGAACCCTACACAAATTGTCTCAATAAATTAGAAACTCACGAAAAGTTATAAGAGCCTAACAAAAATTTACCAATCAAATCATAATCTCACAAAAGATGACAATTCAAACCTGTGCAAAAACTAAGTCTAAACTTCGCAAAAAGCCATTAAATAAATTAAAACGATGAAAGCATTAATAGTCATATATACTAAAATCTATTAAAATCCAATAAAAAAACTTTCAACTATTTGAAAATACAGTTATTCTACGCAACAAGAATAAGAATAAATAATAATTATGAGAAAAAATTTCGATACAAAAAAAAATTCGAACGAAAAAATTAGATTGAAAAAAAAATTTCGGCCGAAGTACTTGGCGAGTTTGTAACCATAAGTGATATATTATGTGAATTAAGCGAATAAACTCACCAAGTACTGTCGAAATTTATGTTCAATCTAATTTTTTTCGTTTGAAATTTTTTTTGTATCGAAATTTTTTCTCATAATTATTTTTTATTCTTATTCTTTTTTAATGGATTTTAATAGATTTTAATATATTTGACTATTAATGCTCTTATCGTTTTAATTTATTTAATGACTTTTTGTAAAGTTCAAACTTAATTTTTGCGCAGGTTTGAATTGGCATCTTTTGTGATATTATGACTTGATTAGTAAATTTTTATGGGGTTCTTCTATCATTTTTTGAGAGATTTGATGTGAATCAGAGAATTTTTGAACTTTTTGAGAACTTTTGAGAATTTGAGAACTTTTTGTGGAGGTTTTGTGTCGAGAAGGGAATTTGTTACTGGAACAACTATTTGGGAAGGAGTAAACGTACTTATCTCAACTTTTTTTACAGTATTTATTCTGTTTTTTTGTGGTTTTATTTTTCGGGAATTACATAAAATTGAACCTCTGGTTTCTTCATTTACAATTTAATGCGTCAGCGGGCGCGCTATGAAAATTTTTCTCATACTTCTATTAAAACGATGATTACTCGAAAATTTCAAATGGCATAAGCACTTGAAATTTTTTCTGTCTTCACCAAATTTATTCTTCTGTATGATAAAAGAGTTAAAAAAATTTGTTGAATTTTAATTTTTGATTTTTCTAAATGATTATTTTTTGGTCTTTAGTGTCAATTATCATTGTATTTATGGTTTTCTTTTAAATACAAAAGTTTAATAGCCACAAACACTGTAGCGAAATTGTTTTCAAGTTCCTATTTATCAAATTAAGCACTTCAAGTTATACATGTGAGAAAATGTCTCATTGCGCACCCAATGTTTAAAGTGTACGCAGCGCGCCTGCTGACGGGTTAAATGTTTTGTTTTCTTTAATTAATAAATTATAATTTGTAATCCCGGAATACCAATTATTGTGTCGGAAATTTTATTTCATTTAACGGATTCCTCACGCCCCTCTACCAACTTAGAAAGCTAGTCTAGCCGGGTAAAACTTTCACATTTGTATCTGAATAAGACCCATATCGCTATACTTATAAAATAAAATCACCAATCAATCCAATATATATTGAATACATAAACATTTCATAAAAACATATTAAAACCAACAACAATAGATTTTTTCAACAAACAAACGAGTTTCAAATCTGTTGTAATAAAATTAAAGCTTGTTTCTTAAGTGTTCACTAACCTTATCGACCATTTCTTTGACTTTTGTTACCCGTGGTTTTTTTTGAGATCGTTTTCTTGGATAGTAATATTTTTATTCTGATTTATCCGTCTTTTGAATAAACCTGTTGTAGAATTTCATAATGGATTTCAAATCTTTTCAACTTGGTAATGGAAGCTTTACCATTACCGATTGATTATAAGATTTACAAAGTGCAAAAAATCTTCTTACTTGGCAAACGTATCACACAGCTTTTCTAGAGTTTCGACTTCTAATAGAACTTCATGAAATTGGTCGGGCGATCCCAAATTCATCGAGTCCAACTTTCCATTTTTACGTTTTTTTATTGACAGAAAACAAGATTTCGCACAACACTGTCACTTAAGGGAGCTTTCCAGTGTGACAGCCCGAAAAATCGCTGTTTTTCGCGATTTTTTTTTTTAAAGAAAAAATAATCTAATCGGTCTGGTTTTTTTTTGTATATTAATTGGGTATTGAAGAATACAAAACAATTTTTTAAAGATCGATTTATTTATTAATTAATATCTATAAAAATGATGAAACAATTGTTGCCGAAAATGCACTTGGATGTGGTGTCCACGTTGGGGGTCACAATTTTGATCTGAAACAAAAAACACAAAAAGATTATTGATCGGTATATAATTGGCTTTCGTGCTATGGAGGCTTTTTTTTTTTTTTTTGCAAAAATGGCGCCGGTTTGAACAAAAAGTATCGATTTTAGCATTTTTTTTTGGCAGTTTTTTTTACAAAAAAATAGGAAGATGTCAAAAAAAAAAAAGCTTCCATAGCACGATAAACAATGACGTTAAGAATATTGTGTAAAAAATTCAACTCGATAGCTTTAAAACTCTGCCCTCCAAGTTGGACACCGTTTTGAAAAATGCTGTTTCGAGAAAAACGTGTTCAAAGTTTCAAGTGAGGAAATTTTAGGTAAATCGTTTACTTACGGTCAATCAGCGATGCCAGGTCCATACAATATCCCTTCTGCTTCTTCGAAAAGATCGTGCTCAATGGATTGTTCAGTCCGACGAGCTGTCCTCGCCTCTTTGCTATCCAGGGACGCCCGGCGGTTTGCTTGGGTGATGCGCGCATTCTTGTACTTAGCGGCGAAATCTGCGGCGCTCGGCCCTATCGTGCATCCTATCGTCTCCAAAATTTTTAAAATTGGGTCGTAACCTTCATTGAAGGTGCACACAGCACACTGCGTAGCGATTTCTACTATCTGCTTGCCGCAGAATACGTGCTTTGGGGCTAGTTGCCACACACAGTGATTGAAGCTCTCGTTATTGTTTTGAGTGTTCGCGCCCGTACATCGTTCTAAGAGATCCTCCGTTGTTAGATCATCGTAAATCGGCTTTAAAACTTGTTGTACGTCTTCGTCGAGTGCTGGTGGATGGGTGTACTCCTCTCCTGTGGCCTCGGCCTTGCGGCCGGCGATCCATCACCGGACACCGTCAAAATTCGCCCCGATTTTCTGCTTCCAAAGTTTTTTCCTTCTCTTCGGTACCTGCTTTTTTCACGACGGCCTCGTATATTGATTTCGCTGCAATCCGCAGGATTTTCACGATTCCATAATAGGTGTTATTATTGAAGTTTGCAGTTAAATCCATCAAGGCGATAAAATTTCTAATGCCATTTATGCCGATGCCGACCAATCGCATGGCAAAGCAGAAACGACGATTGATTTCATAAGCATTTTTTATCAAAGGACAAGAATCTATCTCGGCCGGATCTGGACACGAACACTGAACACAAATTTTAAAGCCCAATCCGCGAATCGATTTTTTAAAAAACTTCACGTCGCTATTACACTTTTTGCACTTCAACAGTTCCTGAAGAGCGCCGAAAACCAAAAAGAACTCCAAAATCACATAGCTAAACGTTTGATCGATTCGGACTTCAAACTCTGGACTCTTTTTCAAGATTTTTGCTGCGGAAGTGCTCGCAAACGTTAGATCCGTTTCGATATCGTGTCGATTTGTTCCCTTGAAACCCGCGGATCTTTTTCGTTGATTTCGCGGACGTCCGCTTCTCGAGCCTTTTCTATCCTGCCACGCACATTTCTCTTTCGTAGATCTATCCATTTTGAATGTCGAAACCGAACTGAAAGACGAACCGGACTCACGTTGGAAGGTACACGAGCAGGTAGGAACGAGACAATAGAAATAACGGTCGCACGGGCAGACGGCCGACGCGGCAGCTGTAACGCTCCGTTGCCTTCTTCCAAGAAATGCTGTACAGTAACCGAAATAATCTGAATTTCGGCATGAAAATTTCAGGGAATATTCGGAAGAGTGTATACTATTCGATAAAGCAAAAAAAAATCGATTTTTTGAAAATTTCACACTGGAAAGCTCCCTTAACGCTTGAAGCCTCTATTACTGGAGAATTGCGTTATTGCCACGATTATAGCGCCGCTCGCTATACGTGTAGGGGACCTATTCGTTCACGAGGTGTGATTGTGTAGGACATACAGAGAGTACAAGCTCTGTTAAAAGTTTCTAACCGATAGCATCATATAAGCATTTGGTTTTACTGTACGCTGCAGTTGAACCTTTTAGCTCATACGTGTACGTAATAGAGCTATCTTAATAAAGCGAGTCGTCTTATAGAGACTGTTGACCAGGAGTTCAATGATCACAGTTCTACTACTCTTGTATTCAACTGAGGTTATTAAAAAACTATTGTTTGATAGATTTAACATAAAAAATGGTATAAAAAATCAAGAACTTGAACTCCACCGTATAGATCAACTACTGCGTTACGAGAAAGCTACAATTTCCGGTCAAAAAGGAAATAGCACCGACAGATTTCGCAAGGTCCGCGTACCAGCTAGTGCGGTTGGTTAACCTGACTTTAATTTTCATTGACTCTCGAGCTGTTGAGGATCTAATTCTTCAGTTAAAATTTTTTTTAACTAATTATTTATCATGATGTAATAGGTTAGGGTCAAATCCGATGAATACTATGAATATTCGACAAAAATCTGAATAGTAGAGCGTATTTTTTAAACTAAAACTCTTTCTTGACTCCAACTGGTCGTACCTCCTTGAAAATATTGACCCATTTGTTTACATCAAACTACGCCACATACAGCTCAAATACCTTAAATTAAAAGTCAAAACAAATCAATGCAAATGAGCTTTTTTACCTTAAGGGTGCAGTTGTTATTGTGATTGACGGCTGGATAGGCTGGATGGCTTGGTAGATGTGGATGAGGATGTCCAGGATAGTGAGGATGTTCACTCATCATTCCACCACCTCCATGATGATGTCCATTACTTCCCAAGCCGGGACCACCGGATAAGGATCCATAAGGGGCACCGGACTCCGCTTGACCACCGTGACTAGGAGGTGAGTGAGGACTTGGTAAGTCGGATGTCGTTATATTTCCACCTCCACCCGCACCACTACCGCCACCACCACCTCCTCCATAACCTCCGTGATGGGTCCCACCGGGCCCCGAATGATGAGGGCTACTTGACAACGAAGGATGATGGGGATATGACGCGGGATGACCCGGATGGTGGGGGTTCATACCAGCGGTCAGAGCGCTCGCCAGCTTGACTGATGTTGGAGGTGGGCCACAAGAGCCCACCGTCTGTGTGTTGTCTTGAAATATTACGGGATGGAATTCATCAATTTATTAATGGAACACGCAATGATCTTTCTCGACTCTTAATTTCATCCGATTCCCGTGTGAAACCCAATTGAATTGAAAAGGTCCCATGCGTGTGCGGCCTACGGAGGGTCACTTACGGATGGACCTGAGCTATGTCCCTCTCTTTGTCTTTGGTTTCTGTAACATACAAAGTTTCATTATTAATAATAATAAAGGTAGAAATCCATACAGAAAAAAATGATAGAGACTAAATGTGTCATATTAAGCGAGGCTGCAGTAACTCACATTAAATAATTAAATTAAAAAATGCCAATATATGGTGACAAAGAAGTATGTCAACTGGTGCACAGCAAACATAAAAAAGATATTTACGAATATTATCGAATTCAAAATGTATTATCATGAGCGTTGGGTGCTATCGCTACACTGAGCTTGTAAATTTTATATTCTTTTTTTATAATTCATAGTGTCAAGAACATGAAAACTTTTATGTCGACTAATAAAACTGTCTCTTTATTCTATTTCCACGGATGTCAACACACATCAAGTGTAGTCCACACAATGAGATTTTTTTCTTCTTGTAGACAATCTTGAAAATGCTGAAGTTATTTGATGAAACGGTCAATAACTCACACACTATTTCCTCTTTTGATTCTAAGGAAGCTACTTGAATACGTTGAAATGACATTTCTCACTGACTAAGGCAAATCTGATGATTCAGGCTAGCAAAAATAGAATGGAGACAACGAAATCAGAGGAATATAAGGTGTGGAGCAGAGATGTCCGTATCTCGATACTTTTATATTGCGCTACTCAAAAGATATCCGATACAAATGTATCAAGTAGCGAAATTTTTCTCGATACTCGATACAAATGTATCGACCCACGCTAAAAATGCTACCTAAGCGATTGTTTTACCAGCGGTTTCGGCCGGTGTCAACAATGTCGATGCTCAATATATTTATATTAAGTAGCGGAATAAAATTCAGTGACCGATACATTTGCACCCTATAGCGAAATTTATTTGACTGCCTGATACATTAGTATGAAGTATCAAAAAAATGTTCGCTTCTCGATACATTTGTATCGAGTATTCAGAAAAATTTCGATACTCGATACTTTTGTATTGAGTATCTAGAAAAATTTCGCTATTCGATACTTTTATATTGAATATCGAGAAAAATTTCGCTACTCGATACTTTTGTACAGAGTATCGAGAAAAATTTTGCTACTCGATACAAAAGTATCGAGCATCGAGAAAAATGTCGATACTTGATACACATGTATCGAGCATCGACGACTTCACGATACATATGTATTGGAGTAGCGAAATAATTTTCGATACTCGATACGTGTGTATCGAGTATCGAGTATCGGTCGATACAGAATTTGGACATCTCTGCTGTGGAGTGTGCAAACGACTCGCCCAGGCCTGCATCTCTATGATTTGCGACATTCGGAATTCATAGCTAGACTGTACTCAGTAGTCCTCTCTGAGTTCCTCCGCGCAACGTACTACTTTCAAACAATTTGTCCTTTGATGAGGTCTCTCTTTCTCTTTCTCTCGTTCTCTCTCTCCCCCCCTCTCTCTCTCTCTCATGGTTTTCGCTAATGACACTTCGATTTATTTGAGTTATCTAAGTGTTGGAGTTATTGCTGATTATATGACGAAATGGCCTTATAATAAATTCAGGAAAATTCAAAGTTCTCTCTTAGGGTAGGAGTACGTTTGTCAACAAAATGAACTGCTAAATCTTGCCTCCTATATAGTGCAGTCGGAATATACTATGACGGTTTTTTTTGACCGTCACTAAAAATAGTCGGTTGTCAAAAATTAGAACAGATTTCGTTCCTCCCGCTCGATGCTCCGGCTACGATACAGACTCGTAGGGTTAACCTAGAGCAAAACTGTTATTTTATTTTAATTCTATTTAGTAATTGCGTCCCGAAACTCTTTGTTTTGTTTTCATTATTTCGGCGAGAATTGTCGGAGAAATGAAGAGGCGATAATAGCGAGAAGAACGACAACATCATCTGAGAGAAAGAGAGAAAGAACGAGAGATGAGCTAATACCTAACGTCAACGTCAGCGCACTTCGAGCAAGGCTCGTATGCACTGCTCGCACGTATTCACCAACACATATTTCGGTCTACGAGAATTTTTGGAAATATTCGAGAAATCATTATATTCTTCGTACAACGCTGTCAGCGACAATATTCCGCCGTTGTTTCAGGGCAGTCACAATTTGATGTGGTGTCAACCCTTTCGCTGATTTAAGTCATCGAAATACGAAATTCCAGTCGAATGTTATCTAGGAGCGTTAATGAATTTAAAATATATTTCTTTTCTTTATTATTCATCGTAACAAACGTTATATTCAGGTTAGGAGTTGTTTGAAAAGAAATATAATAAAATAATTATTCCTGTTGAATATTCGGGGCCCCGTCTAACACCCGCGATTAATCAAATTCGAATGAGCCTGTCTCATGTAATCGCAAATATGCGTGAGAAAGAGAAAGGGGGGGGGGGGGGGTGAGAGTCCACTGTCCCGCGTGAGACTCTCAATTTCGTCAGATTTTCGGTGAGCATTGAGTGGAACACACGTGAGTGACGAACGGTAATTATTACTGAGACAAGTACATTTATGCCCTCCAAATAGTCGTTCCAGTTAATCCCCCCCACCACCCAGCGCCAAAATACCGATCCCCACAAAAATTTACAAAAACCCGTCTAAATCGTTCATGCATAAATCTCCGCACAAAAATCCTTTCTAAAAACCATCTCATAATACAAAGTTTTATGGGTAACCGCTCTCATTATCTTATCAAATGAAGTCAAATTGTACAGAGGTGATAATTTCATTCTCGTAAATGTTGTGAGTTCACAAAAAGTTGATAAATAAATAAAGATCTACTAAAGTATATGTGGCCAAGTACGTAGGATTTTATTATGTTTATAAAATTTCCAATTATGATCATATGCCATTTCTCTAATTAATGCTTTATTACAATGAATTATTATCCTATGACTTGGAACTACGAGGGCTTTAAAAAAAAAATACAGAATTGCATTAGCCTGCGTGAGCTTGAACGCTGCCACACTCTCATTGGTAATATTTGTAGTATAGTTTTATTGGTAACAAATTGATAAAAGTTTACTATCGTACGTAGAGCGGATACGCACAGAGTACTTGTCCGGCCCGAAAATTTTTCGACTAGTCAGCGAAAAATATGCTTTTTTGATCACGGTAAATTTTTCAACCACTCCGAACATTCGGATCTCCTGACGCAGATTTGAATCTTACCCGCCTTGGAGTGCAATCAATTGATGACCGCTCTTACATGGCAGGCTTATTCCGTTTTGTGAAACCTATTGTAGTAAACACCGGTGTAAAAGTGCGTGTAAATGGTACCGGATTACTTATTTCGGGTGTACAGTACCGTTTAGACGCTGTGTAACTCCAGTTTTCCCCCGGATGTTACAAAACCGGAATAAACGTGCCGTGTAATAACTTAAGATATGCTCCACCCGAGCATCAATTCATCGATAACAATTGGTTAAAGGAAAGGAGGATAATTTGGGATACAAAACAATCAGCATATTGTGATTCCAAATTAGCTGTGCTTACTTTACTAGTTAAGGCCAAAATGTATGGTATGTAAAAAATTTCCGTATGAAAATTAATACACATGTATAGGAAGCTTTTATGCAGATACCGTATATGAAAATTCAGATACGCTGAGGAAAATTGAGAGGCGCGGTATTTTAATGATACGAGCACGGTTCAGTAAAATTAATATACTTGTGTATTTGAAAAATCATACACATGTAAGAAATGTTGACCTTGTGCATATTAAAAACACGAAAAAACTACCAATATTACTATACAGGTACATTAAAGTTCATGTTACCAGCATAGTAATTTTCAGATTTAAGATTACTAAATTTCAGTCACCGTATAACGTTTTCACATTACATGTGTCTACGATATTTCTAGAGATGTATCATAAAATTTGGTGATCCTTTTTGAATATTAATATACGAATGAATATTACATAAATTCAGCTATTATGAGTTTTTAAGGGGAATATATTAATTTGCGTACTATTGTGTTCGATTTTTTAAAGTTGAAGGTCGAAATTATACAGACATCTCAAGAAATTAGTAAGAGCGACTTATCACCACTTGATGCCGTGGCAATCAAGTCGAGCAATTGTCGCCGTAAAATTTGTTATTATAATCTTAACACCTTGTGTTAAGTTTGGTGTTTACCATTTTCATGTTTTACACAATTTTCTTATGTGAGTGTGTCGTATCTTGCATGACTCGGGTAGACAGCCACGACTGTCAAAGCACAAAATTCAAGGATCACTAAAATTTTCGTTTAAAGAAGGTTTTTTTTGAAACCGTAAATCGTCAAGTTTATAAATCCCCGTTGAGAATTTAATTTTTGTTTCATAACTTTATTAAAACTACGAAGAGTGTCAAATAATAAGGATTTTTTTTTCATTAACCTTTAGAGGACGGGAAATTTTTAGTGCAAATCAACCTCTTTCAAATCGTGCAATTCATATATAAATCGAATGTAAAACTCAGGACGAGTCGCCGACCAAACAGGTGGTCCCTAAAGGGACCAGTCCCGTCCTCTAAAGGTCAACTTTAAAAGTGCGCATGGCAAGCACAATGTTTTTTTCAATGATTTTGTTCATTGAAACGAAGCGAAAGAAAACGTACTTTCTAGTTCGATTGTCTGTAACTCGGCAAACGATGAGTATGCAGGAAGCTCAAACGCAGTTTTCAGAGCTAATCATTTCCTTATTAGTGGTCTCCACCTGCTTTGATAAAGAAATTTGAACATTTTCAATCCGTCAAAGAAAAAAAAAATTGCGTATTTGTAATCATCTATAAAACCTTATCGTAATGCGTAGAAACAAAATTCATTTTTCAACATTTTTTTCAAGCTTAAAATACAGATATAAAATGTACGAAACCGCAAAATTATAGGTCCTCAACGGTTTATTGTAAGGATTGTTGTTTCGGGGCTTGTTGTTGCAAATGATGACTCACTGAATATTATCAACAAATATAAATGTTTATTGTCCTCTAAGATATCGCGGTCTTAATGTAATGAGTGGTGATTAAGAAATATATAAAGACGTTTAGGCAAGACACGATCGTCCAACCAACATTCACCCAGAGAGCAAGTACAAGGCCAACTATAAGGTGCACACCCGCTGACGTAGCGAAAAAACTTCACTAGCGAGCCCTCGTGGGAAGTGGAGACAGTCGGCTACGAGTTTCTGAAATCGGTCGCTAGTTGGCGCACACATCGTAGTCTGACAGAGCCGTATTCCAACACTCCCTCCTTCTGTCAGATCAGTACTCTATCTTAGGTTTTATGTTTATGTGAAATGAAACGTAAAGACTTTTAATTAATTCTTAATTTACTATTTTATAGCTTCACATAGCAACTTCATTTTCAAGTAATTATGTGCCTCTAACGGTATCGGTTTCGTCATAATATCAGCAATATTTTCTTTGGTGGCAATCCACTTTACTCTAACTTTGTTCTCTTCGACACATTGTTTATAACGAAATCTCCGTGTGTGTCTGCCATGTGTTTTCTCACTCCGGTCTTTTCTCTTTCGGGCAGGGTTTCAGTGATTTCTTCTAAAGTGTCGTCAAACATCTTAAGTTTGTGACTTCCGTCCTTCATGGTGCAGTCTCCTGCCGATTTGTTGTCACACCAAACTGTTATCGGAAAGAGTGTCTTTCCAATCATGTATCTTATCGCTTTATCTAAAGAGATGACCTCTTGGCATACGTCACTCATGGCAAGATACTCATCTTGACATGTAGATATTGTAACGGTACGATTTTGCTAGAGCACGCCGTTACGCGTAGATTCGAGCTTCTTATAAAGTAAAGGAGCGGGCATGAAAGAAAAACAAGAGTGTGTTTGAGTTTAAAAAAAACAACAAATCTTTTATTCAATTTTAGCGTTATGTGTGTGTGTTTTTATAACTTATAAGAAAAACACTTTATTTCGTTTAAACAATAATTTTTATTTCCGGTATTTTCCTCAGAGAATATCCTTTAATCTCGTAATTTTTATCCGCACACAGTAAATTTTAATTCAGTCTTACAATTTGACAATTTTAATCAATGGAACCAACAATTTTTGGTATTTGCAATTGATTGATTATTTCGCTTCGCAGTTAGTAACTAAATCCGCAACTACTCTTTTACCTCGCAAATGATTTAACAAACTGAACTTTTATTTCGTCAATAATTTTTAACTTTTCAAATAATTTCGCAAACTAATTTTTTATTTCTCTAATGTTTCGCAAATAAATTTTTATCTTATAATGATTTCACAAATTAATCATCCCGCAAACTAATAATTATTTCACAGTAATAATTCCGTAAACTAATTTTTACTTTTCATTAATGTTTCGTAAAAAAAATTTTTATCTCCAAATAGTCTCTTAATCTAAATCTCATCTCTAAATAATTTTGCAATCTAAATTTTATTTCGCAATTTTAATTCTCAATCTCCTTAATAATTGGGCTGTTGTAAGTTGGTAATCAATCAGTCGTAGTGCATATTTTCCTTTTCTAAAAACTTTAACTTTTAAATTATTATATTTTCTTCTTCAATTTATTCAAAAAACCCACTCAGACAACTCTCTTAAGGTGGAACGTCCAGAATCTTAGGGCCGAACGTCCCCGAACTGCCCCAGCCCTCCAGACGCGATAAGGTAGGAACTTAAGGTTACGGGAAATCTATCAGGGATCTTGAGACCAAACGGAATCGCATGGCCCCGGCCCCCCCGAACTAGATCGGGTACTCACAGGAAGAATCTGGTTTCCACACGGAGCCGCATGGAACCCGCCCTCTTCACAGTGGTGGAATTATTCTTTTAGTTGGTCGTCTGAGAGTATCTCTCTAAGGCTGATTGATTATGAGTTGAACAGGCCTGGCGTGATGAGGACCAGTACCTGTGAATTGCGTAAGTGAGCCTGGCGTGGTAAGGACCAGTACTCACGAGTAGTGTAAGCGAGTCTAGCGTGATGAGGACTAGACTGCCCTTAGCCCTCTGTGCTTGCCCTTCTTATACTCATCGAAACAATAGCTAATAATGATAATGATTTGGCGGGATTGCGCCCTTTTTCCTGATTCGCTCTCGAACCTAATTATTTTCACGAATTCCATCGATTGGTTTTCGTTCGCTCGACGTTACTTATTATTGGTTGCCTTATGATGGATGTTTGGCGGTCGCGAATGGTAATCGATTATTTTTCTGATTTGCTATTCGTGAAAATTCTTTGATTGGTTGAATCGATCGTGTTTAGTACTGCGCAAGTGTGAAAATTCGTTATGGCCAATAATAAATGAGTATTTCTCTGATTCGCTGCTTGCGGTACGAGTTGATTGGCCACTTTACGCAATTGGCTGCTGCGACTCTGGCGCGAGATCGCATTTGAATTTGAAATAAACACTTAAATTTAGAATGTAAAATTTTCTTACATTTCTGAATGATTTTAACCTGAGATTTTCACCCTTCGCTTTGTAAAATGATTTTTCATGAGATTTTTTCAATAATTTATAGAGAAAGTAAAATTTTTATAATAAATTTCAATAAAATTGATTCATATATGATCTATACGGCTTTCGGTCGATAGACGCGCCCGGACGCTGGCGCCGCGATTGATCGATAATTGAAGTCGCGCATTGCTGTGTCGGTATGGCGGTGTTTCGCTATCGACGGGCGGTACGGTTCGTCTCAATATGGACACATAGTTTTTCTTGTGACTTCTCCAGGCAATCACATCACCGAATAGCTTTATGATGTAGCCTTTCGTTGACGTTGAATCTTCGTGGTCTTTGAAACTGGCATCTGTGTAAGCCTCTAACTCTTCTAACTCGAATGTGTACTTCAGTCCCAATTTTGAAGTGCCTCTTAGGTATCTAAAAATTCTTTTTACATCTATCCAATCTTCCTCTGAGGGTTCCAATTGTCTTCTCGCTAAGTAGTTCACCGGAAATGCAATGTCTGGTCTTGTTGCATTCACCAAGTACATCAAACTACCTATTGCTTCTCTGAAAGGTACCTTCTTGATTTCTCTGGCTTGGGCATCGTTGTTTGCTTCAGACTTCTCTAGTTTTCTTCTTTTACATCTATTTTCCACCTGTCGAGTAACCACGGGCATACTTTGAGGTTTACAGTCTTTCATGTTAAATTTTTTCAGCACGCTTTGGATGTAAGTTAATTGATTGATGAACATCCATCCTTCCTTGCGGTTTCTTTCGATCTCCATCCCAAGAAATCTTCTTGGTTCTCCGAGGTCTTTCATCTCGAATACTTCACTCAGGTGACTCTTTATTTCTTCTAGTTTTTCCAAGTTGTTGCTCGCCAGTAGAATGTCATCTACATATATCGCTAGGACAGCCATCTGCCCATTTTTCCGCCAAGTACATATACACGGCTCGTGTAAGTCGTTTTCCAATCCAAGTTTCGTCGCTTCTTCAGTGAATCTCGTACTCCACTTCTTTGAGCTTATCTTTAGATCATACAAGGCCCTTTCTAACTTGCGCAATTTTGTCTTTCTAATGTGTTCTCCTACTTCAAGACCATCCGGAATTTCCATATAGATTTTTTCGTCCAAAACTCCGTTCAGGAACGCAGTCTTTACATCTAGCTGACAAGCATGTAAGTGGTGCTTGTTTATCAGTGCGAGTACAGATCTGATGACTGGTAATCTCGATACTGGTGCATACGTTTCCTTTAAGTCATAATTGTTTTTATCCTTGAAGCCTCTGATCACTAGGCGCGCTTTTTATCGCGTTTTGCCGTTTGCTTCTAATTTTTTGTTGAATACCCACTTCGAATTGATAATGTTGGCTTGCTTTCCATCTTGTTGCATTTTTATTCAATCTACCAGCTTCCACACTTGATTTTGATTTATGGATTCAAATTCGTCTCTTACTGCTTTTGTCCAAGCATGTTTTTCACTTGATTGCATTGCCTCGGAGAAGCACGACGGATCGTTATTCAATGTTGCAATAAGACACTGTCTAAGTTCTTCTTCATCTTATGTCGTCCTTTCTGAGACTTCTAAATATTTGACGAAGCTGATGTCTTCTATTGGTGTTTTGACCTTTTTCTCATTGTGCTCGTTTTCTGTCTCTAGTTTTCTCTTATTTTGACTTCTTGTACACGGTCTGCTTACTTCCTTTTGAATTTTCTTTCCTTCTAAAGCCTTTTGTTTTGTTGCCTTTTTGCTTGGTCTACCTCTCTTTTTCGGTTCCGGTTTTTCTTCCCGTATTTCATCTTTGGTTTCTTTGCTTTCTTCTGATTTGTTGTTCCACTCAATTTGTGATACATCTTCTTCAGAGCTCGTCTTAATTTCTTCTGCTTCTTTATTTTTATATACATCTTTGTAAACTCGCTTCTCGTTGAATCTTACGTGTCTAAACTCTAAAAATCTTCCTGAACTTGGATGCCATAATAGATATCCCACCGGTTTGTATCCAACGAGAATTGCTTTGACTGCTCGTTCGCCGAATTTGAGGGCAGGCTTTGGAATCTTGATGTATCCGATACACCCAAATCTCTTGATCTGCTCGAAGTGACATCTTGCGTTTTTCGCAAACTTTGTTAGAGGTGTATGGAACTCTATCGATTTATGCGGAGTTCTGTTGTATGCGTGTATTGCCGCGTCCACAGATAGTTCCTACATACTCTGGGGTAGTCCAGAGTCCAACATGTAGGCGCTGACTTTTCTTTTAATCGTTACGTTGAATCTTTCTGAAACACCATTGTGCTCTTGAGTATACGGAGATGCGAGCTCCGTCTCTATTTTTCCCCTCTTTAGTACCTCTATGAATTTTCTACCGGTGAATTCGGTGCCTTGCTCTGTTCTGATATAACACATCTTTTCATCTTTTCCCAGCAAGTTTCTTGTTGATATCAGTAACTTCTCCAAAGTTTCTCCAGACTCGTCTTTAGATTTGACTGAGTATGCTCTGGCCAGTCTTGAATAATCGTCAATATAAACAATGACGAATCTCTTTTGACCTGAATATGACGTTGGTTTGATTGGTCCCATTGTGTCAGTGTGTATCTTCTGAAGTGGTCCCTCAGCTCTCCTTCTAGTCTCTTTGAATGGTAACTTTTACATTTTGGCGATTATGCATACCTCGCACTCTAAAATAGACTCATCAAACTTTATCTTTTCTAACTTCTTGTAAACTTTTTGAAGTCTCTTGAGATAATTTAATGAAGCATGTCCTAGCTTTACGTGCCATAGCATTGCCTCGTTGATTTTGCCTGACTCGTTTGCGTTCTTTTCCAGTGGATTTGATATAGTCAATTATTCTAAGGTTTGTATTGTTTCTATATCGTCTATTTTTACTGTTCCTCTAGTGATTAAACTAGAGTCCCAGTTTATTAATTCTTGCTCTGAGTTTTCAACTTCTAGATCTTCGTTCTTTGGTTTTTCAGTCAAGGACATGAGATTCTCATTCTCCCTCCCAATCGCAGAATTTTTCATTCTAATATTTTCATCCTCTCCCTCCCACTCTAACATCTTTTTGTCTTGATAAATATTTTGAGGTTGTTCAGGAATCTCATCGTCTTTAATCATTACAGCTCTGCAGCAGTATGTATCATACTCTATGGCTTGTCTGCACTTTTTGACCCTTGAAGTTTAAAACCCAGTTGGGCTTTTCATATCTGCCTTCTAGAATTGTTTTCTTTGAGTCTTTATCATATATTCTTAGAGTTTTATCATCTAAGTAGATGGTAAAACCCACATCTGCTAGCTTTCTTAATGAAAGCAAGTTTTCGGAAATATCTTTCGCGCTGATTACGTTTGTTAGTTTGATCACTCTACTTCCAGCCGAATCTGTATGCAGTAACAGATCCCCTTTTCCATCTATCGTGATGTTTTCTGATTCGTTCTTGTTTGCACTCTTAATTGTTTTATTATCGCATTTCTCAAAATTGTTCAAAATTAAACTATCGTTAATTACATGATCCGTTGCCCCGGAATCAGCTATGAAACTAATGCAATCATTTAATGGTTTCTTACCTGTTTCATTTTCGCGGCATTCCTCTACTCTTCTTGCCTTTTCCTTTCCGTATCTCTCCTGTCTCTTATTATCCCCTTCCTTCTTAAAATTATCATTCCTCTTAGACCCTTTATTTTCTGTTTTCTTCAGTCTATTGTATTTGTTTCTATAATTCGTGTTGACATTCGGTTTGACTCTGCTTTTATAATCGGTATTTCTTGACTTTTGATCTACATACCTCTTGTTTGATTTCATTTCAGAACCGTCGCACTCGGTGCCCTTGTGGTTCCTGATGCTCTGACAGTAGTAACAGTACCACTTGTTATGTTCTGCCAGTGGACATCCTTTTGCACGATGTCCAGGTTTGTTGCATCTGTAGCATCTTTCTTCTCTGTTTGTTTGCTCTAAGGTGGCTCGTTGAACCTTTTCAATCACCTCCGCCTGTTCACTTCTTTTCTCTGCCTCTAATTGCAGTATGAAAAACTTTATTTCGTCCATATTCATTTCCTGGGAGTTGATTCATTTGATCAAGTCTGTATCTCTTAATTGAGGGATCACCGGTGTTACAGCTTGGTAGAATGCCGCTCTTAATTCTTGTTCGTTTAAAATGGTGCCGTCCCCGCATGCGTCATGTTCTCTCATAATCGTATCGAATCGTTCACAAAAATCGCTAACATTTTCGATTTTTTTCATCTTAATATTATACAGATTGTTCCGGACCGAGGTTGATGTGATGTTAGTTTCATCTTTCTTGTGACTTATCAGCTTCTTAATTATCTCTGTCGGTTCGGTTATGTTTAGAATTTTTTTGTGGTAGTTTTCGTCTAAGTGATTTATGATGATGTCTCTGACATAGCATTTTTGTTTATTTTTAACTGACTCTGGCAGATTTTTGTGAGCGGATTCGTTTTGTTCAATGACATCTAGTAGATCATAGCTGGTTAGTTCTGTTTTCAAATAGTTGAGCCAGATGTTGAAGTTTGATTTAGAAGTCAGTTTGTATTCTCTCTTACTGTTTAATTTTGAGCTTAACAGTACGTCTTGATTGCAGTTACAATTGCAATCGTCTGATTCTTTGGTTACATTTGCAATTTCGACATCATTACCGATTTTAAGTTTTTTAATCTTGTTTTCTGATTTTAAGTCATCTGTTTTTCTTTTACCGTAGTATGATTGCGAATTATTAGTTTCAGGGTTATCTCTTGCCTCTAAACATCTTCCGCGCCCTTTAATGGATTCCATCTCTCTCTTGTGAATGTCTATCATGATTTTAGTCATCTTAGTGTTTTCTATGATTAGTTCACCGAGCTTATCTGCGGTGTTCTGTAAAGACATCGCAGACTTTGTAATTGTTGCTGCAGTTTCAGACATAGTCTCCTTGAATTCTTCGAGGGTCTTCAGTGTATTCGCCGCGATGTTACTGGTGATTTTAATCATGGGTTTCATCTTAAGGAAGTTGTATCGATATTTATATGGCATCATACGAAAAATACATTATATTTGATTATTCCAAGTTAATGTATTGAAATTTGGCGTGAATCTTCTTGAACAGCATTTAATTATGTGTGAAAAATTTGGAGAGGTTTCACCGTCTAGTAATCGAGATATTCATTGTTGAAAATGACAAGTTTAACATGAGCTCTTATGGAAGCTTTCAAAAAATTGCGAAATTCAGCAATAAATATCTCAATTTTGAGACGATGAATCATCGGCATATTCCGCCAGAAGTTTAATACCATATTAAGCTTTCTATTCACAAAATTTTATTGTGTAAAGTTGGAAAATAATTTTGACATGAGAAACGCTATAACCTCCTTAAGTCCTTGTGCTGTAAAATTATATATAAACATCAAATAGTTGGTTAGTACCTGGTTTTTCTTCTTACTCTTTTAATTAGACCTCTCTTATCGTCTAATAAGAATATTTATTCTTATCTTCTAACTTCTTAAAATTTTACAGTAGCAGTTGCTTACTTGATTTTGATGTTTTTTTTTTTTTAAATAATGATACAAAAAAAACGCTTACTCTCTTTAATCGGATTTTCTCGAGTTTCGTTCTCTTTGTTTTCGTCGACTCGATCAACTTTTTCAGTTTTCTCATCTGAATATTCGACTTGGTAAGCATTCTCCTCATCTTCACTGCTATAGTCCACCAGATTCGTTTTTCTTTCCTCTGATATTTCTTTAGCCATCTCTTTTGGGTTTTCGAAACAAATTCAATAAATAAAGTTAAACATTCAGAATTTCATACTTTCTAACGTGCTCTGATAAACTAGATACTCTTAAGTAATTTGTTTCTTGCTTCTGGGTTGCGACGGATGTACAACAAACCGTCTCAACTCGAAGCTGGACCTCAGTTTCCCCACGCATCACCACCTCTAACCCGCACACCTGTTTCAGCGTATCATTTTGTGCACAGCAACAAAAATTTAGCTAAAGACGGTTGATCAAGCACGTGATCGAGGCGCTTACGCAGCTATTCTGATATCCCTAGCGATTTGACCGAACAACACTGCACAGCGAGTAATATTTGGTCATCGCCCCAAAATTTTCGTTTGCACTTACTTTTTCACAAAGTATTTTTAATAGTTTTCGCAAATGATTTTGTTTTTAAAGATTTGGCTCTGGCGTTATGAATCATACATATATATACACATCTCTCTTAATTTTTCTTAAGAAAAAAAAAACTTCCGTACATCTCAGATCCATATATATTTTTCCGTTTCTAATTTTTTTTCTCGCTCAAAAGCTCACTCGGAGGAGAGGAGGGACGTTACACCAAACAAAGAACTGTGTAGCCCATACGTGCTCGGTATGGTTGGCGCCGGCACGCGTCAAGGCCCCCACTCAACTATGGCTCTTGAGACTTTGTTTTTATATAAAAAGGGAAACTTCCATCTTTTCAGTCTAAATACTAGTTATATTCTTACCTTCTTTTTGATTCGCGCTACAGCACTCTTAGGGCGATCTTTTTCTTTTCTTATCTTTGAATCACACAGATATTTTTCACTTACGCGAGCAGTGGAAGCGTGCCCTAGGCCCATAACCTATTGGAAGGATTGTGGTTTCGTGGCTTGTTGTTGCAAATGATAACTCACTGAATATGATCAACAAATATAAATGTTTATTGTCCTCTAAGATATCGTGGTCTTAATATAATGAGTGGTGATTAAGAAATATATAAAGACGTTTAGGCAAGACACGAACGTCCAACCAACATTCACCCAGAGAGCAAGTACAAGGCCAACTATAAGGTGCACACCCGCTGACGTAGCGAAAAAACTTCACTAGCGAGCCCTCGTGGGAAGCGGAGACACTCGGCTACGAGTTTCTGAAATCGGTCGCTAGTTGGCGCACACATCGTAGTCTGACAGAGCCGTATTCCAACACGGTTAAATACGGCACCTCTGTTAAAAGCATTGAAACTCACCTATTTTGCGTCTTAAACCTTTTTCTCATTCTTGGAATTTTTTTATTTTGTATTTTGTTGAACAACAGAAACGATTAGAAAATTCAAAAAAAATCAATGGTAGTGATAAAATCGGTTTTCTTTATTGATTGAAACTTGATAAAAAAAATTGTGCAGACGCAGGACAGGTTATTTTTTTGTAATTTTAAGGCGTCTTCTCACTTTGGAAATTTAAAAAAATCGATTTTTTTTTTTTTTTAAATTTTGAAAGTACATATCTTCAAAAATGTCATCTCGAAATTTCATAAAGATCGGACGAGTCTAACTACATTTTTTGGCGACCGTTAGGTGACTACCTGAGAGTACCCGGCGATCCCTTTCACGCCGCTCGGACGGTCCCTGTATATCTGACTCTATACAATTGAATAGCCGTGTTCTTTTGTTAATGTAGTACCCCTTGCTTAGGTATATTCTGTTTTCGGGTCTATACTCATGTAATAAGACCTTAACACGTGCATTTTTCAAAAGAAAATCACTCGGCAACGATGCTAAACTGTTATTTCATCAGTCTAATTTGAAACTTCGTAACGGCAACATCTCTGCGCTCAGGATTGTTATAATGGATAAAAAGACTTCGCAACAAAGTGCCACGTGGCGACGTCCAAGTTCGAAATCTAAAAAAAGAAAATTTCGTGGAG
Organism: Rhimphoctona megacephalus; assembly: GCA_963989365.1. Lineage (NCBI taxonomy): Eukaryota > Metazoa > Arthropoda > Insecta > Hymenoptera > Ichneumonidae > Rhimphoctona > Rhimphoctona megacephalus. The sequence goes on from OZ022417.1 coordinate 24,914,441, forward strand.
TGCTTCCACACCAGTCTGAAGCAGATACGAGTCATGCTAGTGCGAGTGCAGCAAAATTAAAAAAATCGGACGATACAAGTTTCGATGTACACATCGATCCAACGGCTGGATATAGTATTATTCAGTTTTTTCTTGTTTTTTCTACATTACAACAATATGTGAAGTGTAAAGTTTGTAACAAAGATGTTTCAAGAAACATCATCAAGAAAAACCGTGGAAATTGCTTGCCAAACAGCGGCATGCATTTATAACGAAGGGCTACAACCTGTTTTAAAAATTTTGGAGGTGATGGGTGTCAAACTAGGCCCTATCGCCGTTCAATACGCCGAGAAACGCGACAGTGATCGCGTACGCGTAGGGAACCGCCGCAGCTCTAACGCTTCAAAAGAGACTAGGTCGAGACGAAGGGAAGCTACTTTGGACGAACACACCTTCTACGAAGAATCGGAAGGTCCATTGTATGGAGCAGGCATCGCTGATTAACCCGAGGTAAGGTTTTTTCATGATTTTTCTGCAACCAAAACTTTAAACGCAGTTATCTCAAAACAAGGTTTTTCGGTGCTTTGTTGATGAAATTTCGGAAACTATCCGGCCGATTGTCATGAAATTTGAATGACATATGCTTCATAGTTATGGCTATAGCGCATATCATCAGATTTTTTAAATTTTGATTTTAAGAATTTTTTTTTTACAAAAAACTGCAAAAAAATCGTGGTTTTTTTTTACTTTTTCGAAAAACGTGCGCCATTTTGTTATTTTCGCGAATATCAAAAATCTGATGATATGCGCTATAGCCACTGACATACTGAATCTAAAACAGTTTTATTTTTTTGTTTCAGACGACCCGTCTCGGAGATACCATCAACAAGCCACGACCATAACATTTTTACACGGGTTTTTCAATGCTACTGATGTATTATAATAATTGTTTAAAAAAATAAAATAAAAATTTTTTCATGTACTTGAAAGATGTGTTTATTACATAGGATCCGTTTTATCCCATAATTTTAAGCAAAAATCCTCGAAAAAAAATCGCAAAAACAGCCTATTTTTGAGGCGTTTAAAGTGAGAAGATGCCTTAATAGAGGTATCATACGTGACCATTATGGGCTTATAGTGAAAAACATCTAAAAGCCTGGAGGTTTTGCATTTTTTTTATCGATACTTTGAAGTTGAAAAAATACAAGTACTCAAATGGTTTCGTATTTTTTCACGGAGTGCTACGAAATTATACAAAAAATTGAATCGAGGCTTGAAAAAAAAAAAATTTGAACAGCTTTGACTCACATTTTTTAATTCAAATGAGTAGCTAAAGGCAGTTAAAAAAGATACGCTCAGCAGTCAAGAACTGCCTTTAAGGCGATCTATCACTTCTTCGCGTTATTCGTGAGTACGGGAGAAATAATAGCGAAGAAGCAGATTCTCCCTGAGATGTTGGATATTTTGGGAAAAAGAAGTTACACCTTATTCTCTGGTGAAGAAAGAATAACGTGTTAATTTCATTTTTCTCGAAAATTTACTTGTGTCTAGTTTAAAAAATTTAAGAAATAGTTTAAAAATTTTTTTTTGAAAAACAGAAATACTCCTGACTGCAAAGATTGTAACGACCTTCGCTAAGAAAAAATATTGTTGAATGAACAGGATGTCTCACTATGGGTTTCCAATAAAAATATGATGATTAGAATATTTAGATCATACTGCATATTTCTTCTAACAGAGAATACTGCGGTTGAATCAACGAAATATCTTTGAACAATAACATCAACGCTATTGAATCAACTTTTTTTTCTGCAAAAAAAGCAGCGAATTCCGAAAAATGCGACTTAATAATTGAACGAAAATGAAACAGATGCATACAAATAGAGAAGGAGTCATTCAATTTTTTTGGTCAATGTAAATTGGCATTCGGAAAAGTAGTTTGCATGCGAAAGTTAAAAATCGAAAAGTAATAATGAACTATTAAATGTATTTTGCACCGTGAAATTTTTTCTCACACTTTCATTAAAACGATATTTACTCGAAAACTTCAAATAGCATGAGCGTTTGAATTTTTTTCTATCAACTTGAAATTAAATCTTCTATATGATGAAAAAGTTAAAAAATGAAAAAAAAATTAAAAATTTTATTTTAGATTTTTTAGTATCAATCATCTTTATGCTTTGGGTTTTCAAGAAATGAAAATGTTTAAAAGTCACAATTACCGTGGGAAAATAATTTTTAATGTCTTATTTATTAAACGAAATACTTGAAACTATACATGTAATTAAATTTCTTATTGTGTCACCAACGTTTAAGGTGTAAGCAGCGCACTCGCTGATGGGTCAAGTCATTGAATAAATAAGGGGGATAGCTCTAGAACACAGCTAAATTCGAATATAATTATAATATTTGTTAATTTTATCTGCGTTTTACGCATTTTTCATTACCGCTGTTCTCCGTACGTCCATTTAACATTCCATTATTACTTTTTGATTTTTAATTTTCGCATGCAAAGTACTTGTCCTACCGTCAATTAATATACAGCAAAAAAACTTAATGACTTACTGATTGAATGACTTTTCTCTTTTTTATTCATGAAGTTTTTACCCGATACTGTTCAAGGTTTACTACTTTTTTTCACAATTAATTTTTTTTTGTTTTAAGTGTTCTTGCATATACACTTTTCGGGTGTCAGTTTTTTTTTAAATCCAACAATTTTTCTATTTATTGTTTCTTGTGATTCAATATGTATGATGACTTCTTTTTCATACCCGATGACCTCTTTTTCTGCGACACTGCGGTCGAACGAGATTCGCATTGTAATTTGATGTCGTGATCACATTTACTTGAAATGAAATCAATTGAAAATCTAAAAAATTAAAAAATACATACAAATCGATATAGCCACCTCTAAATATTGGGCGATTGAGCTCAGTTTTTTACAGAAATTTACGAAATTTACGCACATTTACAAAAAGTGATTTCGGAAAGCAGTGTTATTTTGCAATTGCAAAAAATAATTGACTTCGGATAAGCGCTAAACAGTAGTATTGAGTATTGAGTATTGAGTTACAATACATTTATTATTTCCTTTATAGAGCTTTTTCAAAGTCGGGTTTTTCCATAAAATAATTCATTGTGTTCCGTTTTTCAGTTGTCTTCGTGCGAAAAAGTTATGGCATACTCTTTAAAATAGACTTTATAGTATACGAAATGATTTGTTTAATAATATACTAGATTTTTGGATTGTAAAAAAAAGGATTGTTATTAAAAGACATTAAAAAAGATGTCTTATGAAAGCCATTGTATGAATGGTTAGGTTTTTTACAAAAAGATCTACGTGGTGAATTAACAGAATATCTTTTGAGGGATAAAATAAGCCTCGATCCATTAAAAATGGTGAAACAAAATACGGATTATATTCTTTAAAAATTTTCGACGAAAATGTACCAACAAGCAAATTTACGTTTACTAGCTCACCATTTTGCAAATTCTTTGTTTTTCATAATTTTTATAGGTTAAAAACAGCGTGATATGAAAAAGTCTTCACTCTTGCTAATTAATTAAACTCTGTATGAATCGATAAATCATTGTTAAAATTTGGTCCTTTTTCCAATAATTCGAAGTGCGGTAGTTATCTTACGAAAAACAGACGCGAGCTGCAATGCACTTGGGTTTTAGTTTTGAACAATCTGGAAGTTTTCTCAAACAGTTATATAACAAAACCGCCAAAATCGACAAAAAACGTGGCCCGATTCGTATGTTTGTCCTATTTCATAGTATACATTGTCATTCTTACATGAGGAAAAATCACGTAAAAGCTTCTGGTATACACTATGTGTTTTAAAATCCAGCTATAACTTATAACCCTGTTGAATCAAAATTTTTCGAGGTGAAGGTTAAAACTGCTTTTTAATGACAGAAGAAATGCTAACAAAGAGGCGAAGAAAGATTCAACTCAGGACGTCCCGGCTGCGAGTTGCTAGTTCGCCAGAATTTGCGGTAGGGTGTAAATTAGCCGAGAAAAGTAGGGAACGCGAAACTAGGAAACAAAGCGGATCGTCGTGAGTGAACGCTTGCAGATAATGCAGATGCTGAACGTAGATGTCCCAACGAGTATTTTCGTCGAAATTCGACGATTACAGATTTCGCGACAGCGGTTGTCAACTAAATTGAGATACCCGAATACGAGACTTGTTTTTAACATAGTAAGCGAGGTTATTCCTTCGAAAATAATTATTTTTGAGGGCTTTTTCTTAATTTTCATTATTAAAAGGAGTATGCTTAGCAATAAATTGAAGCGATTAGCTTACTTTGATAATAATTAATAAATATTAATAAGTAAATGCACAAAATAATTAAAAATGAAGCATTAATTAAGAATAATAACCATTATTATTGTTATTATTTATATTATTATTATTCAATATCAATAATTAATAATTGTTTATTATAAATGTTTTTTTTCTTTATTTGTTATATATATTATTATATTTTTGTTCTTGCGTCTAACAGAACAGATGAGGAGAGGGGAAGGGCATACGGAATACTCATATATAATGTACATGTACAATATGTGCAGTTCTTAGGTCAATTTTTCAATTAACAAATAACAACAAATTATCATGACACCTGCATGGCTTTTATTACTTTTTTTAACATTCTTTATCACAACAATGATTTGGTTTCAGCTCTCAATATATATAATAAAGAGATAGTTATTTATGTAAAATAAAGCTAGAAAGTTGGAAACAAATATCAATTTATAGATACACAATGTTTTATACCCCAAGCGGAAAGTTATAGAAACTACGTGGATAATTATTTTTATTTTGACAGCAACGAGGCTGTTCATAAATATTGAGAAAAGATTTAAACCACAGTTGTCTACTCCGCAAAATTTTGTCAAGCGGCCCTGATAAATCAGTATCATTTTCTACCATTTAACGTTCGAATATGTCCGTAGCATAATGGGTCAGTACTAGACTCATATCCCGACGGTGGTAAGATCGATCCCACCCTCGAACCTTTTTTTTATCATATAACGAATGTGAATCGACAGTAATATGCCAATAATTTTCCTTTAATGATTAAGGAAAGTTATTATCATTAACTAATTATTAGTTTTAATTATTATTTTTTTCGTTATTCTTTCATATAGTTAGATATGTTGATAATTAAAAAGAATGAATCAATTATTCACATATCTAACTACATGACAGAAACATGAAAAAATAATAATTACAATTAATAATTAGTTAATAATAATTAATTTCCTTAATAATTAAAGAAAAACAATTATTAGCGTATTAGTTTCAATTCACATTTGTTATATAACAAAAAAAATGGCTCGAAGGTGGGATTGATCTCATCACCTTCAGGATGTGAGTCCAACAACGACCCATTCTGCTGCGGACTTATTCGAAGGTTAAATAGTAGGAAATGGTACTGGCTTATAAGGACCGCTTGACAAAATTTTACGGAGTAAAAACTGTGGTTTAAATCTTTTCTCAATAGTTATCAACAGCCTCGTTGCTATCAAAATTAAAATAATCATCCACGTAGTTTCTATAACTTTCCGCTTGGGGTGTAAAACATTGCGTATCTATAAATTAATATTTGTTTCCAACTTCCCAGCATCCCAGCTTGATTTTACATCAATAATTATCTCTTTATTATAGATATTGAGAGCTGAAACCAAATCACTGTTGTCATAAAGTACGTTAAAAAAAAGTAATAAAAGCCAGATGTTGTTACAATTTATTGTTATTTGTTAATTGAAAAATCGATCTAAGAACCGCACAAATTATACATGTGCATTATAAATGAGTATTCCGTGCGCCCTTCTTCTCCTCATTTGTTCCGTCACACGCCGTAACAAAAATATAATAATTAATATAATAAATAAAGAAATAAAACATTCATAATAAACAATTATTAATTATTGATATTGAATAATAATAATATAAATAATAACAATAATAATGGTTATTATTCTTAATTAATGCTTCATTTTTAATTATTTTGTACATTTACTTATTAATATTTATTAATTATTATCAAAGTAAGCTAATCGCTTCAATTTATTGCTAAGCATAATCCTTTTAATTAATACTTTTCGAAGGAATAACCTCGCTTACTATGTTAAAAACAAGAGTATAGATACTCGGCAAGATGGGCCGAGTATCTATACTCGAGATTGGGCGACTTTAGTAAGCATATTTTACGGAGTATATGTGAAATTTTTAAGGTCGCGTGCGAAAAAAAAATTTCTTCAGCATTTTCGAAATTTCTTTGACTTTTTTGAAATTTCTTAATGATACATAATTTTTTCTTATTTCTTATCAATTGATCGAAATTCTTCAGATCTTAAGAAATTTCATTAACAGTGGCAACCCTGCTTTTCAGGCGGCCGCGGTGTCTTTCGACTCTGGCAATATATGCTCGTCCGGGCGACTATGCGTACGCGGGTTGAGTCTCGATGCTCTACGCCACGCTGTGGCCGGAGCTAGAAGCTTCAATGCCCGTACACACTGAAATAAAATTGTACCATCATGTTGTTACGTGGCGCTTGGTTGATGCGTATCTAGCGTTCACGGTAACGTCACAGTGATGCAACATTTATGGCATTGTAATAACTATTCATAACACAAATGGTGTGTAGAGTATTTACTCCGCGTGATGTTACGTCAGAAAATCCCTAACTTATACTATCCTACCGCTCCCTTTCCGGAAAAGAAATGGCTCACTAACTCATTGCAAATCTGGATACATTGAAACTTCGTTTTTCAGCAAGGAAATAGAAATATCTATTAGCTGTTAAACGGCAACCGTAGGTATTATTCACTGAAGCGTTCTTTAAGACGCTCTATCAATCGTTCAGTTGGTAAAAATTCTACTGCACAATTTCCTCCAACAGAGTTAAATTTTTTGAGAAAAATTAAAGTTACCCGTTGTTATCTATTCATTAGAGAATAAGGTACAACTTGTAACAATTTATTGTTTTTCTTGATGTTATGTATGGATTGGAATGAGATACTTGAAATATTAATGAAACATAAATTTATAGACATATATATGTGGGGCATTCCATGCCAAACCGGCCAGTCCGTGACCTCGACCATTTTTGATTTTGTCGAAATTTTTTCATTTTCAAGTAACTACTAAACGGAGTTTTTAGGAATTTTTTTAGATTTTTATATTAGCCCGTTTAAAAATAATGAATTTTTCAAAATTTCGCACGAAATTTTTTTAAAGGTTCATAACTTTTTCAGCAACAGAGATATCAAAATAAAATAGAAGGCAATTTTTTTCGTCTTGAATTGTAGTTTCATAAAAAAAATACAAAAAAATTATCAAAAGGCAATTTCATATGTTTTTTTTTAGTTTTAATCCAAAAATATTTTTTTTTCAAAACTTGGACCGTTTTGATTTTTTTGAAAAAATTCACCTTTTTGTTGACATATTTTTACATGTCTCGAAAAATTCACAGCTTGTGATATCCAATCCCTTTTATTTTTTTCTCATTTTTTACCACGTGTAAACCAATAATTATTAATTGTCAAACCTGAATTATATTTTTTTATTGTTTTTTTTCCACGCATAATTCTATTCCCCAAGAAATTATCGATGAAAAAAATTAATAAATAAATATTGGAACTGATTTCCCTGTTCTTTTTTCAGTTTTCAACCAAACATTTACTTTCACATCTTTAGCCATTTTGATTTTTCTGAAAAAATTCACCATCTTTCACGACACATTTTTACACGTCCCACAAAATCCGCAGCGTATGATATTCATGAATAAGGATTAATAATTGATAATCATTCGTTTACACATAGCAGAGAATTGAAAAAAAAATAGAATTTATGGATATCACATGCTGCGGATTTTTTGGGACGTGTAAACATGTGTCGTGAAAAATGTTGATTTTTTTCAGAAAAATCAAAATGGCCTAAGTTGTAAAAAAAATGTTTGGTGGAAAACTGAAAAAAACATGAAAATCAGTTCCAATATTTATTTGTTAACTCTTTTCATTCATAATTTCTTGAGGAATGGAATTATGAGTGGAGAAAAAAAACAATAAAAAAATATAATCCAGGTTTGACAACTCTTTATTACTGATTTATACGTGATAAAAAATGAGAAAAAAATAGAAGGTATGGATATCACAAGCTGTAAATTTTTCAAGACATGTGAAAATATGTCTAGAAAATTGGTGAATTTTTTCAAAGAAATGAAAACGGTCCAAGTTTTGAAAAAAAAATATTTTTGGATTAAAACTAAAAGAAACATATGAAACTGACTTTTGATAATTTTTTTGTATTTCTTTTATGAAACTACTATTCCAGGTGAAAAAAATCACCTTCTATTTTGTTATCATATCTTTGACGTTGAAAAAGTTATGAGCATTTCAAAAAATTTCTTGCGAAATTTTGAAAAATTCATTACTTTTAAACGGGTTGAGATAAAAATCTAAAAAAATGCCTAAAAACTCCTTTCAGCAGTTACTTGAAAATGAAAAATTTTCGATTAAAGGTCGCGATCTCCCCAAACCGTCCTCGATTATCGTCTTCATGAATCAAGAAGATGCTCATGAACATACGTATGTGCAATGCCCGTATTTTCGACGACGCAAAGTGTAGTTGCCGATGCTCCGCAATCTCCTTGGAGACTGATTTCAGGCCACGATATGACCGAAGAAATGTTATGCGTGATGTTGGATCCTCGATATGAGCATATGTCGAAAATGGCGGTAATATTCGCAATACATTGGAATGAACATAAAAACTATGACACGATGTGATCCGAAATATAGATAATATATAAACTGATATACGAAGACAATGACCGGTACTTATTGACAGTACGAAGGTCGAGCAAGAAGTGTCGAGACGAAGGATCACTCACTGGAATTCTCCGTGAGCCTAAATTGCAAAAAGGAGAAATTCGATGATATATTATTATAATTACGATTTACGCACATTTCGAATACTACGTATACAAACACACCTATAGTACAATAGATAGACTGCGCAAAGACTATACGCTACAAACTTTTATTTTTTTGGCAATATCAAGCGTCTCCGAGAAAAGTACGAATCTGCTTTTCACCTATCGCTCTCGCACTAACGCAACTGATAGAACGCCTTAATTCGACCAGCTTCTTTTATTTTTATGTAGGTTCAGGCTTAACTTTTCATCTGGGTCATCAATTTGGATCAATCTTTTTTGTTTGAAAGATGGATCTCTCGAGGTGATCCCATATTAATTTTGTCACCATCCGATGATGATGGTAAACTTTGATATTCCCATGTGCGAATACCGAAGTCCTGCCGGATCTACCCGCACGGCCCAGAATCGACACAATCATGGCTACCATATTTCGTTTAGTAGTATTGGCTCAGACCAGGTAAATTATTTGACCAGCACCGTGCGTTTACTGTTGGCCCGTAATTGCAGTTAAACGTATACGGTTCGCAGCCAAGAGCCATTTTAGTACTGGGAAAACACTAGGCCAATGCTCGCGTTTTCTACGGGCTACGAAATGTTTCGCGACATGACCGAGAGTCGTCTGCGTAATGGATAAATACTGGCCAGACTAATGTATTGTGATTCGGGTACGAATCAATACGGAACAAGTCCAACATTTTGCTCAGTGTTGGGACTACATTGGCGGACATTTTTGTTTCATATCTCGGTCACGCATTTCCAATGTCTCGCCGTGACCTGCAGCAATACTGGGCAAGTGCAGAGCCGACATGTTTTATATTATTGGCGTATTAATTATCTCGGCATACATCTAATACTCGACCCATTGCTGGGACTGATCTGAGCCGATGTCGTTTTCAAATATTGGCTGCGAATGTTATCGGATGGCGCTGGACAATCGTTTGAATATTGGTCACGTGTTGTCTCGAGTGTTGCCATATGACTCAAGTACTAATTAATTTGGTACGAATCCAACAGTTGGCTCAGTACTGGGGCTTCATTGGCAGAATCTTGTGTGTCATATCTCGATCACGCATTTCCAATGCCCTGCTGTGACTTGCAATAATACTGGGCAAGTGCAGAGCCGACATGGTTTATATCATTGGCGTTCCAACTATTTTGACATATATTTGACACTCGACCCATTGCTGGGACCGATCTTGGCTGATGTTGTTTCCAGTATTGGCTGCGAATTTTATCGGGTGGCACTAGACGATTGTTCGAATATTGGTCACTTGTTGGCTCTAGTGTTGCCATGTGACTCGATTACTAATTAATTTGGTACGAAGCCAATAACTGGTTAAGTACCGGGGCTACGTTGGTAGAAACTTGTGTGTCACATCTCGGTTACGCATTTCCAATGTCTTGCCGTGACTTGCAGCAATATTGCGCAAGTGAAGAGTCGACATGTTTTATATCATTGGCGTGACAATTATCTCGGCATACACTCGATACTTGATCCACTGCTGGGACCGATCTGGGCCGACATTTTTTCCGATATTGGCTGCGAATGTTATCGGGCGACGATAAATAATTGTCTGAACATTGGTTACTTGTTGGCCCGACTGTGACTATATTACTCGAGTGCTAATCAATTTAGTATAATTCCAATAGTTGGCTCAGTACCGGGACTACATTGGCAGACATTTGCATGTATTTCATATTTCAGTCGAGCATTTTTTTTTCATGTCTTTTCTTTTTCATGTCTAGCATACTTATGGCGATATTGGGCATATGCAGATTCGATATGTTATATATTATTGGCGCACTAATCATCTCGGCATGCACCCAACAGTCTGCTGTTGGTGTTTTTTTCTGTTGTTAAACAGCGGATATTACTGAGAGACGTTCGACAACTTTCTCATTGGTTTCGTGATGGGCTGGTGGTCTGTATTACCAATACGCGATAGATGTAGAAAATCAATTTTTCATTTTTATATTTTCCCCAGAACTGATTGAAGTAATAAAAATTTTTAACTCAAGTTCAGGGTAGGCCAACTATTTTTAAGAAAATTTCTATTATGTAGAATTTCCTATTATCAATGAAAATTTCCAAAAACTGAGAATTTATGTATTTTTCGCATAAAAATGGTCTAGAAATAGAGTGAAAATTGCACTAGCAGTCCTTTATCTTGTAAAAGAAAAATGGTTAAAAGTTTTGTACATAGAAGAAAAAATACCCCAAAATATATTCATAATTATTTCCACTTCCATCAATTACGCTGGGGAATTATAATTCTTATTGTACGAATTTAAATTTTTGTAATTTTTACGCAAAGGTTAGCTCACTCTTTTCTTGAGCTCAAAAATTATGTAACACATTTTCAAATGCAGATTGGATTAAAAAGTAGATGATCCTTCTTATATAAAAAAAAAAACAACCAGACGGTTCAAAGATTAATGTACATAAAGGTTAAAAAAGATTTAATTCAAAGTGAGTATGTTCAGTTGTAATTTTTATTTAACATAAAATGGTTCCATCACTCAACAATCAAAGGTACAGAAGCGTTACAACAATTTCTGCTCGTTGATAGAAAATGTCATATATTTCTTAACAATATCGTCGTTGAATAACAATTCACCAAAGGAATTTTCCGTCGTATCTTTAAAATGCCTAATTAAACGAGTTATTTATAATATCGTATCATAAAATAATTAAGGATGCAACAAAGTATACTCAACAAATTGTACTGTTGATTCATTAGCAATACTTTTAACTGAGTAGCATTTTATTGAGGCCATTTTTCGTCATTTCATGTTGGTAATGGCATTAAGTTATATGATAACTGCTACAATTCAACACCACGGAAATAAGTGTTAAATTTTATACAAGTTCACTGAAAAGTTAAGTACATTGAATGGGCTACTTAAACATGCAATAGTGTTAAAGCATATCTACGTTTTTCGACAGAAAGTAGCATACATTTGTCAACAATTTCATCAATTGAGAAACGTTTTGCCGAAGCAATTGTGCGTCCTATTTTATAAATGCCTATTTTTGAAGAAGCCATAGGTGCTGTAAAAGCATCACCTTTATTTTCCAGAGCTTGTCCTTCTAGCATTAGTTTCTTTGATTTATTGGAAAAAATACGCGAGACTTGTACAATTTGACCATTCGCTAATCTTACAACATTGTCGGGTGCTGTTGTGCATACGGTCATAGTTTTGATATTTATTTTTGAATGTTCAACCATGCTGATTATTTTGGATCCATTTTTCATTTGTGCTCTGTCATATTTGTCGTTCGGACCGGTATCAAATTTTTTTATGGTTGCTGGAATACCTTCGATTTCAGACAATCGTCTGAAGACCTGAGCTACAGGATCTCTTGGCGTTCTGATTAATCTTTTGATTTGACCGAGACAATTTTCAAACGGAAATGCTGAGTATTCCGTTAATGGAGCTTGCATGTATCGTACATCGTCTGCCAAATGAAGAAGATTGTGGAAATTCATGACTTGTGAATCTTTCCCGTAATACGTTGGCATATATTTAAAAAAAAAATCGAATGTATGACTCAGCTTCATTCGTGTAGGTTAAGGCCCAGGCACGGCTACACAATATGCGGCATGCTACAAAAAGGTGTAGAAAATGGCGGTAGCTCTCTGATGGCAACACTTTACGTAAAATTACTCCTCCGACATATAGTAAAACAAGTCTATACTGGGTTGCTTTCCAGTTAGCTATATCCAGTAGATCGAGAACTTTTCGTTGGAATTCCATCGGAATTTCTGATAATAATGCCAGTAGAAGTTCTCTAAGCAGTTGTCGGTCTCGTCTTCCAATGCTACCCTTTTGTTTTTTAGTTGAAAGCCACTTTTCGATAAGTTGTTTTATAACCCCACAGCATAACTGCATGTAGTCAAGAACAGTTCCTCGAACGGGGTCAAATCCAGGAATACTTAACAGTGGCGATGTGCAATTTGGTAAGTGATGTTCTGATTGACGTTTTTCTAAGAATTAATCTAAGGTTCTCAATCTACAATCCATTTCCGAGTAAACCCTCTTGTTGTTGACAGTCTTGCCGTGGACTTCACATCGCTCACAACCATAGAAAGCGGTGTGTGCCTTACAAAGTTTGATGTAAGCCCGAGCTGGAGTATCACAAATAAATGCGGCAATTCGAAATGAAAATGAAGTATTATTGATCTTTAACCCTCGTTCGATCAGTCCGGTAACTTCATCAACGAAATCGTTCATAAATTCGTTGACATCTTGAGGCTTTGAATTACCACAATATAAAGCAACCACTACAGGTTTACAGTAATAGTCCGGGTGTAAAATTTTCAATAATAAAGGCCACATCTGTTGTTTGGATCGTGCGTATATCGGTAATCCATCGACATTTACTAAAACTCGCAATTCTGTGTAACCAGACTCCACTAGTTGTTTTTGGAGTTGAGTTTCGACACCAAGGTACATGTAGGAACCATATGTATCTCTCTTCGACAGGATAGGTCTAATTCGATTACGAGTTCTTTCTGTGTGCAAAAGCGTTTCCGCAGTCTTTGGAAGATCAGTGTAACCTTCGAACCGTAAAATGCTGAGAAGATCGTTTAAAAAACTGTGCGTAACATGATTCACATGCTTAATTGCACAGTTTCGAAGCTTGTCTCGTAGCGTTTTTTCATTTTCTGAAGAGCTTGGTCCTTCCACGGATTCACTTGCATCAGACATGCAACTAGAATCTTGAGAATCGAAATTCATAAAATTTTCTGATCCTGATGACGTCTCCGATAAATGAACATCGATGACCGACCTATAGAAGGAAGATGAACGAATACAATAGAAAAATGTACATATTGGTTATGATAGACTAAATAAACTAGACTTTCAACACTTCGTATGAAAAATGACAATAAGAATATTCCCTCAATGCCTTCGATTAGTAACCGGATGTGCTTCGAGTGATTAGATGAAGACAATTATGAACGGAATTTTTTTTTATATTTCGCACACATGAAAAAATTACACTGACTTCGGCAGCCGATCTTCGATATCTTTTTGCATGAATATGTCTTTTATTACCGTTTCAATTTTGAACGACTGAATTTTTCTAATAAATTGTTCGTAGGGGCCTTGTTTCAATAGCTAATGCGTGCTGTAATTAAATTACCCATTTATATCTCACTAGGGTTTTTTCAAATTTTAATATTGAACGTTTTTGCTACTTACATGTTGCTTGCTTCATCTAATTCTACATAAAGACCATCCTGTGCGGATCCATGGGCAATATTAGCGTCATTATCGATATCCATCAAAATTTCGTTTGCTGAAACTTCTGGGTTTGGTGGTTGACTATCTGCATTAGTATTGCCAGAGCTACGAAAAAAAAATTGTGCTTTACCAACAATATATAGATGAGGAACGCGGTAGCTTCTTGATACCAAAAGTTGTAAAATCTACACTCGAATAAGCGTATTGAGCTAGCCTCGAAACAAAAATTCAGACTACTCCGCAGACGTACTTATTTTATTTTCAAAATTTTCAAATCAATTCAATTTTATTTTCAATTTTCAAAAAGTTTTCCAACAAAATTACCTTATGTCTTTATAATTTAAAAACAGAAAGATCGTTCAATTTTTTTAAGCAAGAGAATTTGACAAGCCATAGTGATAAACTTATACCAGGCATTACAAGTTTATTGGGATAGAGAAAAATTTGAGAAACTTAATAACCATGGAGGATAAACGACTTTTCCTTTGTATTGCCAAACTTGGCTCGGACTGCTCCCAGTATCGGCAATTTTCGGGCCATGGCTGAGCCAAGACTTGTCTTGTTCCGAAATGTGAATAGTTCTAAGACCAAATTATCTTATCACTACATAATAGCGAAAGGAAAAATCGTTCACTTATTTTATTTTCAAAACTTTCAAATCAATTCAATTTTATTTTCAACTTTCAAAAAGGTTTCCAACTAAATTACCTTATGTCTTTACAGTTTAAAAACAGAAAGATCGTTCAATTTTTTTAAGCAAGAGAATTTGACAAGCCATAGTGATAAACTTATACCAGGCATTACAAGTTTATTGGGATAGAGAAAAATTTGAGAAACTTAATAACCATGGAGGATAAACGACTTTTCCTTTGTATTGCCAAACTTGGCTCGGACTGCTCCCAGTATCGGCAATTTTCGGGCCATGGCTGAGCGAAGACTTGTCTTGTTCCGGAATGCGAATAATTCCAAGATCAAATTATCTTATCACTACATAACAGCAAAAGGAAAAATTGTTCTCTTTCTTTCGACAAAAGAATCTGCTAGAGCGAATTTTCAAATCAATGAATATTTATCAGTATGTCACATGTATTACGGTCGAGAAAAGAATTAGTATTATAGTTTCCATTCATAAAAGCCAAACGACAATTTCATTAGTGTCGCACGCATGTAATATACCAGATATTTCAACTCCAACATTTAAGAAAAAGAACAACAACATTGTAAACTGCCTTTGATATCCAAAATACAAAGCAATCCAGACACATACGTGGCCTGCATTTGTCCCAAAATTGGCAGTTATCGGGCCGTAATTGGGGAAGCTTTTTTTGCCGTGAAACGCGATCAAATTTAAAATTGAAATGCCTTATTACTGCACAATGGAAAAACAACATTGTTCTTCGTCAGATGTTGAACCAAGAGAATCTGCCAAAATTGATTTTTGAATTCATCAATTTTCGTAAGTAAAACGTTTAAAAAATGTTTAATACGAAGATTTAGATTTGTTCATTTTTCCATACTTGACCCAGCCCTTGTCCAGCATTGGCGACAATCGGGCTAGATCATTGACAGATTTGGTGACCAAGCTACTTTATACATAAATGAGGACCACATATATGGAATTTTTAAAAAATCTGATCAATTCTTTTCCAGGTAAGTAAACAACATAAGCCTTAAAATGATTTTGCTATGACTTGTGCGCGAATAAACACTTCAATATATATAATGTAATGTGCCTCTTTTCCACTCACCTTTTTTTCACATCGTCGGTAAATTCCACAATATCTGTACCACATCGGTTGGTAGATACATTACACACACTGCTTACATTTGATGAAATATTCATTGTGGATGAACTTGAACATAATTCATCAATACTAGAATACGGATACTTATCCGTATCATTTTCATCTGCTTTCTTTCCGAGTTTTAGTGCTCGGTGCTTTTGCGTTCTGTACGACATCGTTTGTCAACGAATAGCGAGTGTAGACTAAAGCACAATTCGAAATCATCATAACCGTTTTTGCGCTTTTTCAACCCTTCCAACGTATAAGGACCCATTATATAGTACACTATTCGTTCACGATGTCGCGCCGAGTGGTCGCAGAGCCGTGCGCAAAAAATGGTGGGAGAGAGCGTTCGCCTCAGTCTCGCTAGTACAGCGGTATACGGCGGTCGTTTGGCGCACAGCCCGTACAGGACGAAAAGTAAACAATCTGTGATTTTGTGAAATTACTTGTACGGCGGCATTGTTGAACAAAAATGGATCAACCAGGCGAAGAAGCCGGAAAAAAGGTGAGAAACATAATACGGATACATGACGAAACATAATTTTTATTTGACTTGAGACTTGCTCAATATCGGCCGCGATCGTGCGAGGTTAACCTCGCACGATGGCGACTCGACACGTGCGATCTTTCGAATGTGCACGTTTTGTTTTGTTCGGAATAGGATATCATAGAATTTATGTTAAATGTTGCATATCGTATAATATATAGAGAAATGCAGTATCTTCTTGATACCAAAAGTTGTAAAATCAACATTCGAATAAGCGTATTGAGCTAGCCTCGAACCAAAAATTCAAACTACTCCGCAGACGTACTTATTTTATTTTCAAAACAGAAAGATCGTTCAATTTCTTGAAGCAAGACAATTTGATAAAGTATATTGATAAATTTATACCAGGCATTAAAAAATTATTACGATAGAGAAAAATTTGAGATAAAGGATAAACGACTTTTCCTTTGTATTGCCAAACTTGGCCCGGACTGCTCCCAGTATCGGCAATTGTCGGGCCATAACCGAGCCAAGACTTGTCTTATTCCGGAATGCGAATAGTTCTAAAATCAAATTGTCTTATTACTATATAATAGCGAAAAGAAAAATCGTTCACTTTGTTTCGACAAAAGAATCTGCTAAAGCGGATTTTCAAATTAATGAATATTTATCAGTATTTATTACGATTTGACGGTTGTAGCCTCCGCGAGATATGGCATAAAATACGTTCCTAATAAAAAAAAGATTCACCTCGTTCTAAGATAAACAGAGAACAACCCAGAGTTTTTTTTCATGAAATATCGAGCCTCTCATCCGTTTCAAAAATATT
This sequence comes from Rhimphoctona megacephalus, assembly GCA_963989365.1. NCBI lineage: Eukaryota > Metazoa > Arthropoda > Insecta > Hymenoptera > Ichneumonidae > Rhimphoctona > Rhimphoctona megacephalus. The sequence continues at coordinate 24,931,732 of OZ022417.1, forward strand.
CGTCAATCTTTTTTTGACATGTCTATATTAATAAAGATATCGATATTTCTTAAAACCACAAAAATAATTCGAATCATGATCTTTAATCTCGTGACAGATTTATCGTAATCAGTTCAGTGATTTTCGATTGAAAAACGGACAGACATATTTTAGTGAACATATTTACATATAGAGAGATTAAAAATTGTAAAATGTTATTTTTTTCAATATAGGCTACACAAAAAAATGCTTATACGGTCGTTTCGTTTATGAAAGAGAAAAGAAAGGGGAAAATTCTAATCGAGCTCGTACCAAATTCATGGTTAGCTCAAGAAGAAGATGAGTGGCTGAGTTTTTTCCCACCTAAATCGATGGCCGCTGCGAAACTCATCCAAGATGGAAATCCACCAGCTCCAGAATGGAAGCGATTTCCAGTGAAATTTATCAAAACAGCCGGTATTTATTTTGTTGAAGACTGTCGCTTAAGCTCTCTTCATGAATCCAAAATTGAATTCGTGAATTGTAAATTGATTCTTCAGCGACCTACGAGCAAGGGATGCGACGATTAGAACGTGCGTACAAAGATGCTAATGTCATGAGCACGGAAGTCGAATCGGAATCAGATGCTCAAGACAATCCGGACGACAACCACTCATCAAGTAATTTTTACTTGTCATTATATACTAGCTGTGCCTGTGGGCGCAATTTTTCATCATTTCATTAAAAATGCTCCAACTTTTTTCTATACCGAATTGAGTACTCGCCACTGCTCATTTTAATTGTTCGCTTTCCAATCTTCTTTAAATTAGTAGTTCGATTTTTTCGTTTATCGATAGTGCTTAATTACCGATGAGTTTTTTTAATTTAGAGATTGAACAAAATCGTTTCTTTTGCATTTTTGTAAAAATCAAAATACAAAAATTTCTTAAAATCACAAACACATTTTGAATCATGATCTTCAATCTCGTAAAAGATTCATCGCATTCGTTTCAATGGTTTTCGATGGAAAAACTGACAAATATTTTTTAGCGAACTGATTTATATATAGAGATTAACTGAGGTCTAGTTATTACATATTGTGTATAACTTAATTTATTTACAAATTATATTTTTTGTCCTGCCAGACGATGTCAGCAGTAGCACCTCTCCACCACGAAAGAAGAAAAAGTTGCTGGATATCCAAAACAAAACTGATTCTATCGCAGCACCTGCGAGCTCTACTGGTCAGTTGTTTTTTTTATTTTCTTTTTTTTTCTTTTTATTGCGAGGCTATTATATAAGCCATTCCGTGCAGACTGTAACATTTATTTCTTTCTAAGCTTCGTGATTATTATTTATTTAGATTTTGATGCTAGTGCGACTGAGAGTCAAGTCAACGCACGCACGAACCATGTTGAAGCTGCGAAGAAAAAGGTCAACTATGGTTCAGGTACTTGTTTGAAAAAATACACTTGTGGTTTTAAATATATATTCGTGTATCATGTATTATGATTATATCGATTTGCAGAAAAAACGACGCATCTTGAATTCAATAAGCGCATGGATGAGTCTGACGAGAGAATGGAAAAACACTTCAAAAGCATAGCGAAAAAAATTAAAAGCGCAAAACAAAGTATTCTCTATGACTTGAATAAACAAATGCTGGCTGTAAAGAACACAATCGTGTTGAACAAAGGACCAGGGTCAGGCAGCAATTTAAAACAACACAAGGTCACATTAGGAGTGAAACTCCCTGTCACTGAATTTGATGCGTTCGTCGAATTCGATGCAGCGATAAAGGACAACGAGGATACAGAAACGGCCTTGGTAAGTAAAAATATTATGTACTCCTAAAAGAATAAATTCGATGAGTGGATCTAGAGACGCGGCAGCGTCTTGACGCCAAATATAAAAAAAAAATTCAACCGGCCGATGCACAACGTATACTTAAGGATGCTGAATTTTTGTTTTAGAAAGAAATAATGACGGATATGGTGGGAACATCTACCCAAGTGAAGGAAGCTGTACGCAAAATTCTTGGAAGCATTACGATGAAGGCTGTTCAGGAACGCTATTCGAGAACGGGAAAAAAGGACCGAACGGGGTTACCAAAACGAATTTCAGTGCGACTCACATCTATTCGTGCATGAGAGGTGAGGTCACCCTGTTTCATTACCACGTATTTGAGTACTACACGATATAAATATAGAATGATGACGCTAGAATTTTTGCATAGATTTAGTTTTGAGAAGTAGCAGAATGATATGACTCAATTTAGAAACGCGGCAGCATCTTGACGCCAAATATTGTAAAAAAAATTTCAACCGGTCGAGGCAAGACATGCAGCATATTTATACTCGAGATTGGACGATAGACAATGCATATACATTTCAGGCAAAATTTAAAATAATTAAAAAAAATACTATTTTGTTTTTCAGATGTGATTAAAGAAAGAATCGATAATACGGACGAAAAATGCATCCTTACGGCTACAGGCCGTTATTTGTCGGGAGTAGGTGATCGCGAGGGAGAAAAGGCAGCGACAGATGCGAACAAGGCGAAATAAATCACATGGATATCAATACACACTATATACATATATTCAATCATTTTCAACGTATGATTTAACCTTGTTTTATTATTCAATTATTCTTTCAAAACTTTTATAAATATTTTCGCACTCTTAATGATGTTGAGCCTTATTTAAGCCTATCCTTAAACCTAATTATCCATGTTCAATACTAGCAATAAACTATCGCTCGAAATCGTCCACCAGTTTAGCTGCTTTTGTGTGTTGGATATTGAAATCTGACCAATACTAGGCTCGCTCATGGCATTCAACGTTGGACCGGTGTCACAGATCCAAGACTGACTCCATATATTTATTTTGAAGTGGCCCAGTATTGTTTTGGGCTTGTGTTAGTACTGGCTCTTGACAGCTTGCCGTTATTGGCAGCTTTGCCATCGACACTGAGCCAAGACTAGATCAAGGATCCACTCTATTCAAGGGCCTGTACCGGCAAATTATTGACTCGAAATTTGTCTCGGGATTGGCAAAAATCTCTAGCCCAACACTGGCCAATAGTTCTAATCCAATACTTGACAGCAGAGTCGAGCCCATTCGCGGCAACACACATTGGGCCCCTGTTCACAATCCAAAATTGTCACTATATCGATTTTGACTTGGGTTAGTACTGGCTCGTGACAGCTTGCCAGTATTATCAGTAGTGTTGTCGGTATTGAGCCAAGGCTAAGCCAAGTGTCCCCACCATACATAGACGTGTACTGACGAAGTATCCATACAGGATTTGTCTTGAGACTTGCAACGATTTATGGGCCAAAATTGGGCTCTGCTTCTGAGTCAATACTGGCAAACAGGATTGACCCGATTCGTGGTACCATAAGTTGGACCACTGTTAACAACCCAAACTTGTCCCAGTGTTGATTTTACTTCCAGTAAATGTTGGGCCTTAGTAGTCTGCCAATATTGGCATCTTGGTATCGGTACTGTGCCAATTGTAAGCCAATCTGCCATACGCAAATGGGGGGCTGCAATTGTCAAACAATGAGCACTTATCTGAATATTTAAATATATGATATCTTAGAGCGTATTCTCGTGCCAGAAAAAATTAATCTGAGACCCACCAATATGAAAAGCAATACTTTTTTCCTCCTGAAATATCGAAATGCCTATACTGTGAAATCAAGGAAAGTATTTTGCTTCGTTACCATTTTTCCCTAACTATATTATCTTTGATCGTCAGGTATTTTCTCTAGTCGTTGGGACCAATTCATGTGAGTGATCGAAAGACCAAAAAATTATGAACATCGAGATTGAAGCTCATTGCTCGATGCAACAACAACAACAGAACTTAGAGGAGTTATCGGACGCAGAAGAATATAATTCATCTAATGAAAAAAGAAAGACAATGAAAAATAGGAAAAAAAGTTACGTGCAGAAGTACAATAAAGCTTGGGAAACGGAAAAAGATTTCAGCTCATGGCTATCTTCAAGCAAGCAAGGTTCCACATATTTTCATTGTAAAGTGTGTAACGCAAATTATACGACAGATGGAGGACGAAGTAATGTTGTAAAACATGCACTGGGAGCGAAACATTCAATGAAATCCAAATCGGTTAAAAAACAGCCGGTATTAAATCTAAACATTTTTACCGAGAAGACGGCTCTCGTAAATCAAATAAAGGAAGCTGAGATTAGGATGGCAGCTTTTGCGGCAGTTCATAACATTCCGTTTGTGGTATTGGACAACGTTCCTAATTTAATCAAGAAAATATACCCGGATTCTAGGATAGCGCAAAATATTAATGCTGGAAGAACGAAGTGTACAAAGCTTGTCCAAAATGTCTTAGGAAAGTACTCCTTCGAAAAGGTAGTGGCTTTATTGAAGATACAAAAGTTCTCGCTGATCGTCGATGAATCCACAGATGTTAGCGCTACAAAGAACTTGGCGTTGGTCGTTCGATTTCTTCATAACGATTGCATCGTCGACCAATTCTTGGCATTGCTTGAAGTATCGAAGGCATCTGCGGATATGTTGTACGACAAGATTGTGACATTTTTCGCCGACCACGATATCCCGTATCGATGCAACATGATAGGTTTCGCTGCCAATGGAGCAAGCAACATGTTCGGTATCCATCATTCTTTGTCGGTTCTTTTGAAAAAGGACATACCGCATCTTTTTACAATGAAATGTATCTGTCATTCCTTCGCTCTTCGTGCAAATTATGCATGCGAAACTTTGCCACGCGTAGTTGAAGATCTTGCACGAGATGTGTATAGTTATCTTCAACATAGCTACAAACGACAAGTGGAATTTCGGGAGTTTCAGCAGTTCGTGGATGTCAAGCCGCACAAGCTACTTCATCCATCTCAAACAAGATGGTTATCCTTACAACAAGTCGTGAAGAGATTGTTGGAACAATATAATGCTTTGATCCTATACTTCACCCAAGCCGTATTGGAAGATAAAATCCTAGCAGCCGATATGATTCTAGCAAGACTGCGCGAAAAATATGTGCTCAGGCACCTCGATGCCTCGAATTCATCCTTCCGTTTTTCAATCGTCTAAATGTTGAGATGCAATCCGAGGAAATGAAGATTCATCTATTATATCTGAACGTGACTGCAACATACAAGTCCATATTGGATTGTTTTTTGAAACCAGAATACTTGAAAAATACGGATTTGGAAAAAATAAATTTCGAACATCCACACAATTTTATTGCTTTGGAAGAAATTTATCTCGGACCGAAGATATGTGCCAATATTCACAACGGAACAATTGGTTTGGATACGGCGCAACTCTTCGATTTTCGGAAAAGGTGTTTACAGTTTTACATCGTGGCTTGCCAGCAGATCATGAAACGATTCAACTTTCGCGAAAAGACACCGCAGATCATCAAACAGCTCTCAATAGTCGATCCTCGTAACGTCTTGAATATTCCTTAGATTGCACCCCTGGCGTTACATTTTCCAAATCTTGTGTCTTATAATGACCTCAACCAGATAGACGAGGAATGGAGAGAATTAAAAAATTCAAAAATCGACGGCGATACTTCTGGTTCATGCCTAAAGTTTTGGGTCGCGGTTTCAAAGGTAAAGTTTGGTAACGACGAACAAAAATTTCCCTTTCTATCAAAATTCATTCTCGAGCTATTTTGTCTACCGCACTCTAGTGCTGCGGTAGAGCGATTATTCTCGGCAATAAACCTAAACAAAACGAAAGTTCGTAATCGTTTAGGCAACCTAACCCTCACAGGTATTCTGCATACAAAATCACTGAATAGGTCTGATTCTTTGATAGATTCACCGATCGATAAAAAAATGATTGTGTATCATAATGACGTGATGTATGACAGGAAAAAGATAGATCCATTGGTTGAGGCATAAAAAAGAGCGAATCGATGCTGATCATTTCTTGTCCATTAGATTCATTACATATCGTTGATCTCTGTTGATGTTTTTTATGTATGAAAATTATATTTATCATTCTACTAATGATTTTTAATGTTTTATTTTACAACGAGACGGTTTGTGTTTGATTGTACAAAAATATACCATGAATAATCTAAACTAGCTTTTATTTTTTTTTATGATTTGAAAAAATTTCATCTATTAAAAAAAGGAAAAAATCGGCGAAGCGTGACGATGCAATCGTTAAAGAGCAATTCGGAAACTGATCATTAAATGTTTAAGGCCATTAAGCTACGTTAGGTTAACTTTCAGGAGAAAGGTAGTTTATTGAAAGAAAAAAAATCCGCGATTCGTGAAAGTGCAAATTTATCCTACTGATAAAAGATAATTTGTCGAAGTCAGCGTCAATTATTAAGGTTTAAAGCTTCTTATTTTAATTTCATCGAGACTGAATATTTAATTCAATTAATTTAATTTATTAATTAATTGAATTAATAATTAATTAATTATTTTCTTTTATTTAATTCTTTTTTAATAAAGGAAAAAACATCGTTCATTTAAGAAAAACAAATCTGCAGTGCTTAAAAGTACAAATTTACTTAATATACCTTGTTGATAAAAGACAATTTGTCAATCTAATCATTATTATTTAAGGTTCAAAGCTTCTTGTTCTTTTCACTTTATCAAAACTGAATATTTAATCAGCTTTTAATTTTCTCTTTCATGAAAGAAAAAACTATGTTTATTGAAAGAAAAATATTCGAGATGCGTGAAAGTGCAAATATATTCGACCGATAGAAGTTAATTTGTCAAAGTCATCATTAATGTTTAAGGTTTAAAGCTTCTTGTTATTTTAATTTCAACGAGACTGAATATTTAATCATATCAACTTTTATTTCATTTTTCCCCTCCAGGAAAATAACATTGTTTATTAAAAGCAAAAAAATCCACGGGGCGTGAAAATGTAAATGTACCCCAGTACAGTTGCATTTCCGAGTTTAATCTCGATTTCATCGAGACTAAATTTAATTATATTAGAAAACATGTTTGAAATTATAGGTTTCAGCAGTGATTATAAAAAGTTTGCTGTTAAATGAACGCTATAAATATATAATGAAAATAAAGGGATTTCCAAACATTGTTTCGTCGAATTTGAAGCCATCGTTTTCTTTTTTGTATAAATGCTCGTAGTCACTTACAGTACCACATACAGATTGATAAAAAAGTAGTATATCGTACATCCCATTCAAGGTCAGCGGTCGGTACGGCAAAGATCCACAGTTCAAAGCCGGTTGACGAAGAAATTTTTTTGCCAAATTTTATTATATCAGCTTAACCCAATTTAATTTTTTTAAATTGTGTTAATAAAGAAATATGCTTTTTCTCGTATGATTGATAATATAATTATTACAATATCAAAATTTTATGTTCGAAAATTATTTATTCATGAATGCACCTAACGTTCTAGGTTTAAATTCTTTGGAACCCTGTTAGAAATGTGTAAACAAAAATATATGAAGATCGACTTTTTTGCGAGACCCAAATCACAAATACTCCTTTATCAATTTTGAGAAATTATAGAAATAATTGTTTGTATGCCAGAAATAAACCAATTTAAATTTTAACATGAAAAAAAAGTACCTCCGGTCGGGATTTGATCCATGAACCTTCACCACTTGAGTCACCCGTTCAAACCATATCACCATATCATGTTATTAGAATGTTTCAGTATATATCAATACCATTCATCAGGAGGACTTGATGTTTTAATTAATTTATTTAAGAATGTTGTGAGTTTGACAGCTGAATAAGGAAAAAAAGTAAAAATATAAAAGATTTAGTCTACATTACGATTTCAAGTACGCTACGCTTGCCAGTCAACATTTCGTTCACAATGACATAAAACAGCGCCGCGATGGCTGCATCAGTACTAAAATGGTTACTAAAATGCTGTCGCCCTCACTGCGCATGCCTAAGAAATTCTTAAGAAATTTTGATGGCGCATGCCAAGAAATTAATTTTGACAGAGTGGCAACCCTGCTGAAAAGACGGTCATGTACCAAATTTTAAAATACTGCGGGTTATATCCCGGGTTGCGAATACAGTTTCTCAAGCATGTGAGAAGTACTACTTTTCGTACCTTTCGATTTGCAAGCTACTGAATGGGGATACTAAAATGTATCTCGGGCAAAATACATGTCCCAGAAATTAAAAAAATTTTCTATTTTTCTCCAAATGAGGTTAATTTAAATAGTTAACTTCTAATTGTAATGAAAAATTTAATTAAATGAGGAACATTTTAATAAATTACACATTTTCTACATTCAAATGATAATTCAACTGCCATACTATTTTAATATACAAAATTAGTATTTTCTTATCTTAGTTGAATTATTTTTCATTACAATCCAAAGTTAGCTAATTGAATAATTTGGAAATATTTAATTAGTGAATACTTGTGTTTACCTGAGATGGCATAATGTGAGAGCACCGTTCGGTTAGATTTCAATCGTATGATATGCTTTCAAAATGGAACGCTAGAATACTGTTGAAACATGACGCTAGAATGCTACTATAATATAAAACCTAATACTAGGATGCTGTTATAACCTAACGCTAGAATGCGGTTACAACCTAACGCTAGAGTGCCGTTAAAACAACAGCACTGAATAACGTCACGTCTGCGTTAATAGAACGTCAGTCAGTAACGTTATTTACTAATGCAAAAGAAAGACCGAAATGCGGCAGTAGAAACCTACGTTTAATACGTCACATAATGCTGGAGTATGACCCGATTCTAGCGTTAGTCTAACGCTAGATACTTTTGAACGTCAGCTTTGGTTATCGGGGTAAATGCATTCAACACACGTGAAATTACGTATTAACACGCGGAACTAAGGCCGATCACACACGTTTTCGCATAGCGTAGCATAATGTAGCATAAGAGATTTCGACCAATCGGGTAACTCCAAACGCATATATATAGTACACATGTACGCTACCCGATTGGTCGAAATCTCTTATGCTACGATATGCTACGCTATGCGAATGCGTGTGCGATCGGCCTAACACATGCAACAGTGTTCCATCAGCGTCGCCAGCGCCACCTCACCGAGTCACGATTTCGGCTTCACCCTGTCCTATGCAATTTGCACGGAGTGAACCCTCCTATACTCTAGACTCCATTCGCTTGACATTTCGAGAAAAGCGAGAGTTACGCCTTATTCTCTGATAAAAAGAGAACGTGTACCGTTTGATTTTCTCGAAAATTAAACTATGTAGGAGAAAAGTGTGTAGCAAAATATTTACCGACCACGAAACTGATAGATATAAAATATGATTCTATAGAGTTTACGTCCGGAAGAATGGATTGTTCGGGCTAGGGTTAATAAAAAAAATTATTTATTTAGACTGTTCAAAAGTTTATTTAATGAATTATACTTTATTTTTGCACTATCACTCTTCTATCTATAATAAAATTCACTTTAATCAAAAGTTAAAACTGACCGCGATCTTTATAACCTCACGACAAAAATATTAAATATTCACTGAATACGAGTTTATCATATACCATTCTCTTAGTTATAAAAAAAGAACGAAGAGAATGATTTCTAAATCTAAATAAACCTTATTATTGCATTCGAGGAACATTTTATGGTAAAAGAGAAAAGGGATCGTTTTCGACTCCGTTGTAGAGTTTACGGTCGGGAAAAAAATTGTAGGAGCTGGGTTTAATAAATGAAATTATTTATTTATGCACTGTTCAATAGTTTATTATTACACTTTATTTTACCACTATCGCTCTTCTATCTATAATAATAAAAGTCACTCTTTACTCGTCTATCTATCTATAAACGTCACTGTAACCAAAAGTTCAGATTGACCGCGATCTTTATACCTTACGACTGTTTTATTTTAAGAAAGACTGACCAAAAGTAAGGACAGTTACGCAAACCAAAAAATCAAACTGACGAAAAAAATATTGGTCAGCTGTCACATCCGCGATCTTTATAACCGCATCACTACTGTCACCTCATAAAACCACAATAAACGGAAAGTCAATCAGAAATATATAGGTATATATTCAGTGTATTATTCACGAATCACCAGATTTCTATACCAGTATTACTAGTGTCACTAGATAGCGACTGCGAAAAAAAAACAAATAAACATCAAAAATGTGTGCGAAAAAATGCACAATTTTTTGATGCAACGAAAAAATAAAATATTAATATCCTCAATACGCGTTAAACTACAGAGTTCCAAATAGACACGATCGAAAGAAGAAAAAAAATAAAAAATACGTGAACCCGCAACATCCTCCAAAATATCGTAATTATTTAAATATTACGGAAACGATTTTTGAAAGTTTTCGGAAACAGTTGGAAACGCGGTCCTCGCTGTAAAGAGTCTTGGAGCGAACTCTCTTTTATAAATGTACTTGTCTCGAGTCGCTACCGCGACTCTAGATACGGGTTGTAGCGCCCACGTCCACTCATAATGTGACGGTAGTACCACACTGCGCAGCTCCGCCCCACAGCCACTCTCCAGCGATCTGTACAAAAAAACAACGTTTATGGCTTAAATATTGAAAATCCATTGTCTGTAATTAACGATCCAAAAAACCTTGCTTTACAAAGTTTTAGTAAAATTTGACAAATATTTCATTTGAAAATCTCGCTGAGCTATAGCAATTTTTCATTCTAATTTTTTTTGCGATTGTTAAAATTCATTTATTTATTTGTACTTAAAAAGCGACGTAAATATAGTCATGAATGCTGCATTATGTCCAGGTAACTATTGTCGACTATTGGGCTAGTCGATCACTCTGAATCTCTCGCCCCTCTTGTATGAAATGCTTCAAATTACGTTTCTATTTGTTTCGTTCTTTTTGCATTACTTTGTAAATCCATAATCATTAGCAAAATGAAAAATATTATCATAAAGAGAGAAAGTCGTAGTGCAAATTTGTACAATCCGATTTGATCGATGATAAAATGAGAGCATAGAAAAGTAGGAGGAAAGAAAAAACTGAAAGGGTTGAGCTTAAAATGTGGAAATTTTAATCTGCACATTTTGTTCCCAAATCAAATGAAAATTCAGTTTTTTAAACATGTCCAATTGGAGCGAGAGAGAGAGAGAGAGAGAGAGAGAGAGAGAGAGAGAGAGGGGGGAGAGAAATGCAATTTTGAGAATATCGATTTATGAAAATAATAAAAACGAAAAAACAGAAAGAACCAATTACGATATTCATAATTTTCTGCGCATCATTTCACTTCGTATTTTTGTATTTAAAATTAAATTTTTAATTAATATTAATAGTTTAAAATTCTTACGTGATCCATGATGGTATGGTTTCTTGACGTAGTTCACGAACGGTGGCATCGCTTCTGGCACTGAGTAATCCTGCAGTTAATTTTGAAACTGCAACTGCTGCTGCATTTCGGCCAATCGCAGTTTCATGTCGGCCGTCTCCGCTTTTTATTCAATTTTTTTTCAGCCTCTTCTCTTTCCTTTTTCTCAGCTTCTTCATTCTTCATTTTCTCTTTTTCAGCTATTCCTTCTTCTTTTGTTCTCTTAAAAGAGGAAGAAGAACCTCCTAAATAATCCACGTATTTAGAAGACTGCTGTACGTCTTCGTCATCGTCATCAGAAACTTTACCATCAAGTGATTCATTATCACTTGGAAAATCTATAATTTCTTCTTCCATTTTCACTAAAAAATCATTTTTCCTGATGGGTGGAGATGCGATATTTTCGATTAATTCGAGCAATTCACTACAAGGTATAAGCCTACACAGTATTGGATAGTTATTCCCAAATATTATTAGAATGGTAAGAAAAATATCCCGTGTGTAGTCGAATGAAAATGTAAATATACATAGAATCTGGTGAGTATGTATAGTTTTGGTCAAGTGCTCGAGAAACGCGAATCAACATTATTTTCCTTATTGTTACGTAATATTGATCATATGAAAAACTTAGACCCGTAATTAAACTTTGTAGATAGGCACAAACATTTTTTAAAATCAGCAGGCTATAACAAAAAAAGTTACACGATCAACAACAATGAGAAAAGTATACGAGAAACTTCACTAAATTTAATAAATTTTTTATTTTATTATTTTCTGCAACGGATCCGTCCATTGGTATTCCGAAATTCTCGCACATATATTATTATCAGCAGACCACTTTACCCCTAAATATAAGAAATCAGAAAAATTCATGATACTTTTTGATGTAAGATCTGACATTTGGAATTGAAAACCTGATGTCGAATTCGTGATCAGCGGTTCCGAAAACATTTGAGTACAGACTTTTGGAAAAATTGATGGAACTTTCTGATGCGACATTCACCATATTGGAGCTGCGATTATAAATTTTGAGAATCTGATATCAGATTCGCAATCAATAACCCCAAAAAACTCCAAGCCAATAAATATGGGAAAATAGCTATTTTTAATGTTTAATATCTGATATCGAATTCATAATCAGTGAACCCAAAAACCCCTAGATACCAAGTTTTGGGAAAATTAATGACATTTTTAGATTTGATGTCTATCATAATAGTTCCGCCATTTTGAATTCCGGCAAATTGATGTCAAATTCGTAATCAGCGATCCCAAAAATCCCTTGGTACAGAATCATAGAAAAATTGGTAAGTTTTCACATTTTACGTCCACCATATTGAATCCACTATTTTGAATTTCGAAATTGTAATACCAGATTCGTAATCAGCAGCCACAAAAACCGCTTGATACGGAGTTTTAGTAAAATTGATAAGTTTTTACAATTTGACGTCCGCCATATTGGATCTGCCATTTTTAATTTTGTAAATCAAATGCTGGGCTCGTAATCAGCGACCCCAAAAACCCCTGGGTACAGAGTTTTAAAAAAATTGATAGGTTTTTTTAATTCGACGTCCGTCATATTGGATCTGCCATTCTGAATTCGAGAAATCTGATAACGGATTCGTAATGAGCGTCTTCGAAAACCCCTACCTACCAATTTTCACGAAAAAATACGGAATTCGGAAATTTTTGTCCGCCATCTTAGGTCCGCCATTTTAAATTCTGCAAATCTAATAACGGATTCGTAATCGCCGATCCCAAAAACCCTGATATATAGCTTATCATGCAAATCTCATCGAACAAGATAGTTGTATCCGGGTAAGTGGGAAACAGAAGAAAATTTTTGGCTTTAAGCCGCCATATTGGACTCCGCCATCTTGAATTTCATAATTATTAATTATGGATTTTGAAGATTAGGCTCCATGGACGCAAAATGTTGACCCCCGGAGGGATCCCCATCGAATTTCGATGAGAAAATGTCGATTGAAAAAAATTACGGAACGAAAAAATGCGTTTTTTTTTAATAAATAAACATAACTTTATTGGATTACATTTTTTGAAAATTATGAGCACGGATTCTGAAAGCTGAGAAAATTTAGCATCTGAAATGATTACACCTGAATTTTTTCTGAACGGATTTCATGGAAGAAATAGCCGCTGAAAAATGGGACGAAAAACTGTCCGTTTGGGTCTTAATGGGTTAAACAAGTGACAAATTCTACTAAAACTTTGTAAAGCAACATTTTTTGGATCATTAATTACAGACAATGGATTTTCAATATTTAAGCCATAAACGTTGTTTTTTGTACAGATCGCTGGATAATAGCTGCGGGGCAGGGCCGCACCTCGTGGACGTGGGCGCTACAATCTGTATTATTATAATTACAAGTGAAAGAAAAATGTTTTGAAATAATAAAGTCCCTTGAAAATAAAATGTTCCGAAATATCAAAAAGTAAAAAAAAAATCACCGATAAAATAGATTATGATAATTTTCACTTTTTATGTAAACCGAAAAAAGATTTCGTGAAAATTTTCCCTATTCGGTACATTTATCTCGAGTATCGCGAAAATTTTCCCTGCTCGATACATTCATCTCGAGTATCGCGAAAAAATTCCTCTGCTCGATACTTTGTTATGAAATATCACAACATTTCTCGCAACACGATACTTTTGTATCGAGTATCGCAAAATTTTTCGCTACGCGATATTTGTGTATCGAGTATCGCAAAACTTTTCGCTACGCGATACTTTTCTATCGAGTATCGCAAAATTTTTCGCTACGCGATACTCTTGTATCGAGTGTCGCAAAATGTTTCGCTACGCGATATTCTTGTATTGAGTATCGCAAAATTTTTCGCTATGCGATACTTTTGTATCGAGTATCGCAAAATTTTTCGCTACGCGATACTTTTGTATCGAGTATCACAAAATTTTTTGCTATGCGATATTTGTCTATCAAGTATCGCAAAACTTTTCACTACGTGATACTTTTCTATCGAGTATTGCAAAATTTTTCGCTACGCGATACTTCTGTATCAAGTATTGCAAAATTTTTCGCTGCGCGATACTTTAGTATCGAGTATCGCAAAATTTTTCGCTACGCGATACTTTTGTATCGAGTATCGCAAAAATTTTCACTACTCGATACTTTTATATCGAGTATCGACAGCGACGCGATACTTTTCTATCGAGTATCGCAAAAAAAAATCGCTACTCGATACATTTGTATCGAGTATCGAGTATCGGTCGATACAAATTTTGGGCATCTCTGATTAAGGCCCCATAAGGCAAACCTCAGTTCGGCATTATTAGAGTACGCTATGCCATGGCCTGATTAGCGCAAGTGTCAGTAGAACCTAACCAAATAACATCTGATTAGGACCATTTCAGACTAGCCTGATTTGTCCGTGACTGTGGAAGGCTAGATAATTACCAGGTCAGTTGTCCTATATTAGTAGTGTTCATTTTGCAATCTGATCACAGCCTAATCTCGAACAAGCAAACCCTAACCAAATTCTAAGCGGGAAGTAGCCAACAAATGGTATCCACCATAAGTTATTTTTAACTCCCGACTGCCCGTAGGGTAAAAACACGGGCGTTATGCCTTTTACTGCGATCAGGTGATGGGGGTTATTTCTTTGTCACTACTTTTCTGCGAAACGGTGGCAACTGTCTTGACCAATTTTTGCATGTATTTTCTGTATGTGACAGACAGTGTTCTTAGGCATAGTTTGTTAAAATCTATTGCAAGCTCACTGAAATAATTAATGTTCACATTCAAACTCATTTTGCCATATCGAGAGATAAGGTAGTCCTCAACTATCGATAACTTCACGCTGTTGTGCGTTGCTAATTTCAATCCAAATTGCCGCGCGTTTTTCTACAGAGTTCGTCAATATATATTTTCTTTTAGATTATGCGTTTCACTGCGATCATTATTATTCATTATATGCTGTATTTTTGTTTAATGTAATAAAGTTTTGTGTTATAGTGATTTTCTTACTCTCATTTTTTATTTATTACTGCGTGATACACAAAGTGAATTTAAAAATAAGAATAATAAAAAGCCGTGTAAAGTGCTACGAATTCAAAGCAACAACAAGAATGAACAACATTGACAACGAAAGTATATAAACATGAAACTTTATTGCGGTACTGAAAGTTACAGTGATTTTTTTTATTTTTTCAAGCAGACTGATCAATATACGGATTTTAATAGTAAATTTGACAAAGGAACAAATTGGGAAAAACAAAACTCTAAATTTTTTAATTTCGCAAATGTACAAGTGAAAAAAATTATATTTGTAATAAAAAGATTCTAATAACAATTTTTGTGAAATTTTATTAGTAACTTTATTTTTTATTAGTGTGTACACAGAATGAGCTTATAAGTAAAACCGTGCTTAATTTTTTCACTACGTAAACAAAGTGAATTTTAACAAAACTTTGTAGCATTACAGAAAATTACATAATTGTTTAATGAGCGAACTTGTCAATATTTTTTTTTAGTATAAATTTGGAAGGAAACAATTTATTTGAGTATAAATTTGATGACAAAAATAAGTTATTATTACTCCGCACACAAACTAAATTAAAAAAGAAATACATAAACCTGAAGTTTGAAAAATTATAGGTTACAATTTTTTTATTCTTCAACTAATCGAACTTAGCAACAGTATTTCTTTTAAGTATAAATCTGAAAAAAATTGAATAAAGTTGGGGAAAAAAAAACTTCGAATTTATAAATTCAACAAATATAGAATGGCAAAAATGTGTAAAAAAGAGAACTCTTTATGTAAGTACATATAAATCTCACAAAAAACCGCAATAAAATTGGGAAAAACAAAATTTTGGATTTATAAATTCGACGAACATTTATTGAAGAAAAACTATAGTTTATAAAAATGAACAATTATAATAAAAAAAAATTCGTTTTAAAAAACAAAAAAAGTCCCGCCTGCTAAAATAGTATAACTTCATAAAAATATATTTTTTAAAAATGTTTCAAAAAAAGAATGAAGTAAATATATAAAAAAATAATTAACTTAAAACCCACCACCAAAAGTAGATAATAGTGAACTTTAAGGTAATATGGCTGCTTCACACTAATCAAATGAGTGCGAAATTTTTAAAATACATATATGCAAAGTTCAATGTACTGATTCAATTAATTTAAGGTTGATGTGTATTACGGCATGTCTTATTAACCTAAAAAAAATTTAATAACGTTGGATTTGCGAAAACATGAACTGATAACTGCAAAATTCCATGATGTCATATTTTTATTGAGTTTTTCAAAGAATAATCCGTATTTTTCATCCGATTTTAATGCACGACGTCTTATTTTGTTCCTCAAGAGATCCTCTACGAATTCGCCGTGTAGGTTTTTTTTCTAAATTTGTTTATATGAAAATTACAGCAATTGGTTTATGAAATTTTTTTTAGTCAATTAAACAATTGGCTGCAACCGTGAAACGATGAAACTCAGAAAAAAATCCACGCGGTGAATTCGTGGAGGATGTCTTGAGGAACAAAATAATTGATTGAAAAATACGGATTATTCTTTGAAAAATCTCCATGAAAATATGACATCGTGGAATTTTGCATTTATCAGTTGAAGGTTTTGCAAATCTATTGTTATTAATATTTTTTTAGGTTAATAAGATGTGCTGTACACGAGCATGAGAATGCACACACACTCTGATTTGTCTCACTCACGCGACGGGGATTCTACACATTTTTACACTCTACGACGAGCCCATATTTTCTAACTGTGGAATTACTCGCGGAAAGAAATAAAAAGATATTAAAATCGGAGGTGAAACAAATTCAGATGGATAATAAAAATAAATTACCGAATACCCGCTAGTGGGTGACTCGGCTAGACTATTTGTTTTACAAAACGCGGTATTTTATTCCCGGCCCTTCGCACGCCGATATTTCCAACTCTCATACCACACACTCACTCTCGAACACTCTCTTGCACACGCAAAATTAATTATAGATGGAAAAATGATTTTATTAACACGAAATAACGAGAGATTTCCAGAATCGACCACGACACTATTATTGCCCGGAGTCATATCGCAAACCGCTTCGCAACGCTGCGACCACGTGGAGAGAATAGAAGAAAATTTATTTATAAGGCGAAAGACGAAGCCGCCGGCGCGACCGAATTTTTAAGGAGTTTACCGGGATCGAAATACTTTTGGCAATGTTATTTTTACATTAAAATTGGCGGAAGTTTATTAGCAAAATCGGGACAAAACCCACTGACCAATTTCGGAAAGCAAGAAGGAGAGAGATTTGATCTAGAGTTGCGGTAGCGACTCTCGACAAATACATTAAATATACTATAATATCGAAGATGATGAGTCGCTACTAGAGTCTTTACAGTAAGCAGAGTGGTATCGAACAGTTTTTGAAAATTATTTCGGCGATATTTAAAGAATTACAGCGTTTTGAAAAATGTTGCGGGTACACGTATTTTTTATTTTTTTTTCTTTCGATTGTGACTATTTAGAACTCTGTAGCCTAACGCACATTGGAAATATTAATATTTCATTCTTCCGAATCATCAAAAAAATGGTGCGTTTTTCGCACACATTTTTTGACGTTTTGCGGTCGCTGTCTAGTGACACTAGTTGTAACTAGAAATCGGGTGATATGTGAGACTGTGTTCGTCGATGTGACAGCCGATTGACTTTTCTTCATGTAATAACAGTAAACAGGTGTGAGTTCAAAAAGGTTATAAAGATCGCGGATGTGAAATTCTATATTAATAGTGACAGTTGTGAGATTAAAAAAATAAGGTTATAAAAATCGCGGATGTGAAAGCTGACGGATATTATTTTCAGTATTGATTTTGGTTAGTAATAGATAAAGAGTAATAGTGCAAGAACTAATAAGTGTTTTTCATATCATGTAATAACCATGACAGCTGTGAGTTGAAAAAGGTTATAACGATCGCGGATGTGAAATCCAGAGTCGCGATAGCGACTCGAGACAAGTACATTTACGTATACTATAAGATGATGAAGACGCGTCGCTACTAGAGTCTTTACAGCAAGCAGAGCGGTTTCGAACGGTTTTCGAAAATTGTTTCGGCGATATTTAATTAATTACAACGTTTTAAAAGATGTTGGTAGTTCACGTATTTTTTATTTTATTTTCTTTCGGTCGTGACTATTTAGAACTCTGTAGCCTAACGCATATTGGAAATATTAAGGGAACCGTATGGTCTAGAAATTTGAAAAAATCGATTTTTTTTTTTTCGATATGTCGAAAGTATAGTATCTCAAGAATATACTGTGAAATTTTCATGCGGAAATTCTCAATATTACAGCTTCTACAGCCCATAACGCAGGTAGAGAGCGGTCCGCGCGCTCCTAACGGGTCTAGCGCTAACCGGTAACCTAATCGGAGCGCAGCAGCTGTCCCAATCCTTCTCCGAAAATATATACCTGTATATAGTACATACTATATACCTATATATACTTTTCCCTTCCCCGAAATATACCTATTGTCGAACATTTGTGAGGGAAACGGTCATTTCGCTTTCCCCTGACTTGATCAGTACAACGTTACGTTTTGACGAACCAACATCGAAAATTTTGAAATAAAATATCAGAAAATATGGATAGAAAGCAAGGCCGTGACTCTTCTAGACGACCATCTTCTGTAGGTCGCAAAAGATATTTCAAGAGCAATCGATTCACTATCGAAAATACTAGCTGCGAGTATCGAGCGCCAACCGTAGGAGCACGGACAACTCCAAAGAGGCTCGGACAGCTCGAAGAAATGAAAGGAGTGAGGAAATCTTGAATTATGAACGTTCCGAAGGAATCCTATATGGTGCCGGAATCGCGGATTAACTGTAAGTATTCAAAATTTGCTCAATTTTTGAAAATATCTGTACCTCAAACTTTAAACTCATTTATCTCGAAACGACTTTTTTCGGCACTGCGCAGGTGAAAACAAAAAAACTATTCAACCGAATCACTTGAAATTTGGATATGTTGTTCACAACATGTATGGCTATCGTCGGAACTACAATCATAATTTTATTTAAATAATTTCTTATTGTTTATACTAAAAAACTAGTGAAAAAAAACCCGATTTTACGAATTTTTTTTCAAAAGCGCGCCATTTTGTCAATTTTTAATTTTTTCGATTTGTTCTAGTCCCGACCATAACTGCACTCTTTCTGATTAAGAATCTTCTTGAATTTTGTGTTTCAGATGAGTAGAAGTCTCGGATCGATCTTCACCGTCCGGGTCGGATTTTTCGAGAGGGTCGTCTTCAATGCCAATTATATGATAATAAACACTGTTTTTAAAATTAAAAAAAATTTTTTTTGTATACTTAATAAAGGTAGTAATAAACCCGAAAAGTTAAAACATCGATTTTTAAATTTTTTATGGCAAAAAAAAAATCGTGAAAATAGGTGAAATTTTCGTGCTCTAGACCATACGGTCCCCTTAATATTTCATCCTTCCAAATCATCAAAAAAGGTGGCATTTTTCGCACACATTTTTTGACGTTTAGAGGTTGCTGTCTAGTGACACTAGTTATAACTAGAAATTTTCTGATGATATGTGAGACTGTGTTCGTTGATGTGACAGCCGATGACTTTTCTTCAGGATGTATAAGTAAGAGTAACAGCTGTAAGTTTAGAAAACAGATCGCGGTTATACCAGTGACAGTTGTGGGGTTAAAAAGTAAGGTTATAAAAATCGCGGGTGTGAAAGCAGATAATTTGATTATTGGTTAGATATAATCGAGATCAGGACTTTAAACGTGTATTCAGTGAACATTTAATATCTTTGTTGTAAGGTTATGAAGATCGCGGTCAGTTTCAACTTTTGATTAAAGTGACTTTTATTATATTATCGGTAGAAGAGTGATAGTGCAAAAATAAAGTTTAAATCAATAAATAAACTTTTGAACAGTGTCTAAATAAATAATTTTTTTTATTAACCCTAGCCCCAACAATCCATTTTTCCGAACGTAAACTCTAGAACGGAGTCGAAAACGGTGGCTCTTCTCTTTTACCATAAAATGTTCCTTGAATACAATAATAAAGTTTATTTAGAAACCATTCTCTTTGTTTTTTTTTTTTTTTTGATAACTAAGAGAATGGTGTATGATAAACTCGTATTCGGTGAATATTTTATATCTTTGAACAGTCGTGAGGTTATAAAGATCACGGTCAGTTTCAGTTTTGGTTAAAGTAACTTTTATATATATAGATAGAAGAGTGATAGTAAAAAAATAAAGTGTAATTTAATAAATAAACTTTTGAGCAGTACCTTAATAAATCATTTTTTTATTAACTCTAGCCCCAACAATTCATTTTTCCGAACGTAAACTCTAGAACGGAGTCAAAAACAGTGCCTCTTCTTTTTTACCATAAAATGTCTCTTGCATGCAATAATAGTGTATTTGGAAACCATTCTCTTCATTTTTTATATAACTGAGAGAATGGTGTATGATACAAGCTTATATAGGTTTGAATTATATATGGTTTTAAACCACCCTAGAGTAGTAGAGATCTTAAATACATGAAAATTCTATTTGCACTTGCAACCCAAAACGGAATCAGGCGATGCGAAATAATTTTGAGCGAAAAAATATTTGATTTGAGAAAAAAAAATTTCATAAGTACTTCACCAATTTTTTTTATCTATTGCTCATGAGATATAATTCGTCATTAATAAATACTATAAAAGAAAAACTCGTGTAGTACTTCGGCGAAAATTATTTTTTCCAATTAAACTTTAGCTCTCGAAATTTTGTACGTATATTTTTTTGTTTCAAAATCTCGTTTCGTTATGATTACTTATATTTAAAAACTTTCGGTGTATTCTGATACTATTGGAATATTTCTTTGGCATCATTTTTTATGGAACATTTTCCGATCCGTTGATCTGTTGGCACGGATGTTTCGGTGCAATATTTTTTGAAATTTTTTTTTACAGAATTTAAAAAAATTTAAGTTTTTACTTGTTCGTTGTTCTTTTATGCGTCGCATGTTCTCAGAACTACTATACGTTTTAAGTAATCTAATAATTTTATAAGTATTGACGGTTAATTACGAAGATTGAATTCATTTCAACAATTCTTAGATCAATATTTCACATTGCATTTTTAGTCCGAATATACACCAGCTGGAAATTCGATCATGTATACATTTTTAGCCGAAATCATTAAAAAATCGCTTGAGCGACCTCTAAAATTTTTATTCAGGATTCAATTCTTGAGAGAATCACTTTTTGATAAAATGCTACCATATTTTGCTGCAATGCCGAAAAAAATGTCAATTCTTTGCATCACACAGATACATACATAATATAGATATGTTTAATTGACAAGCTATGAATTTCATACCCGAGTACGTACAGAATATTGGCATGTTTTGCTATGCTATGAATTTCATACAAAAAGTCGACAAATTCTAGCCAAAAACAGCATAAATGCTGTGAAAAAAGCTGAGACAAGTACATTTATGCCCTCCAAATAGTCGTTGCAGTTAATCCCCCCCACCACCCAGCGCCAAAATACCGATCCCCACAAAAATTTATAAAAACCCGTCTAAGTCGTTCATGCAAAGATCTCCGCACAAAAATCCTTTCTAAAAACCAACTCATCATACAAAGTTTTATGGGTAACCGCTCTCATTATCTTTTGCATGTGTTACACTGTTGCATGTGTTAGGCCGATCACACACGCTTTCGCATAGCGTAGCATAATGTAGCATAAGAGATTTCGACCAATCGGGTAACTCCAAACGCATATATCGATATATATGCTACATGTATATACATGTATATACATACACATGTACGCTACCCGATAGGTCGAAATCTCTTATGTTACGTTATGTTACGCTATGCGAATGCGTGTGTGATCGGCCTAACATATGTAACAGTGTTCTATCAGCGTCGTCAGCGCCACCTCACCGAGTCACGATTTCGGCTTCATCCTGTCCTATGCAATTTGCACGGAGTAAACCCTCCTGTTCTCTAATATGTTTGATTGATAATTAATACAACTGTATATGAATTCATCTACTATCAACAATGTATTAAAATTGCAGTACGATCTTCACTTTTCTTGACAGTTGATTGAAAAATAAGATACACATGAATGTTAATAATACGATACATGTTATTTCCCATCATAACTCTATCTCTTAAAAATACGGTATAAAAATGGGAATGAAAATTAATATACCCTGCAGTATTAAAAAAAAATCCGTGTATTAAAATTCATTTGCCTATGTATTAATTATAAGAATCTCAATATTAAAATTAATACACAAGTGTAGGAAATTCGTAACGCTTTGTGGGCACCGTGCTTCACGCCCTGGCCACCGCGTGGCGCAGAGCGTCGACCTTCTCATAGGAGGCACATTCTTCGGACGAGGATATATACAAGTCGCTCGAATCTAACAAGGAAACCTTCCCAGGTGTACCCCGCCGATTTTGTTCCGCTTGAAGTATGTTATTCTACATTGAAATCTAAGAGATACCTATTTTTTTTTTTGCGGAAACTCATATTTAAGGGGTGAAACACACCCCTCAAGTTGAGGTCTCCCAGGGGAGGTTGTTCAGTTCCATATATATGCAGACAAGGGGGCAAAATCAAACTAATTGCATTCAATGCTTCATAAAAAGTTATGACTACTCGATTTTTTTCAGCCCTGAGGGGGTGAATAAGCCGAAGTTATAGGGGTTGAAAATTAAAAAAACGTTATAACAAATAGAATATGCTCGATATGCAAGTGAAAAAAATTGCATAATTAACAGTTCCAAAAGTTAAGACATACATGTTTTTGCATTTTTTGAAAAAATGCATCCTTAAGGGTGTACTACCCTTACATCCGAATACCTTTAATATCTGTAGATATGTATTTTTTAAGTATCTATCTGCTAGAAAATATTCTTTTGGATATAGAACATATCGTGAAATTGTTTAAAAAGATTGTTATCAACATAAAAAAAAATCCCTTGAAAATAATCGATAGATTATAATAATCGATAGAACATATGATTCTGGCATTACAGATAATGAAAATTCTTTTCTTGAGAGATCGAAAAGTAGCTTTTTTCGCGATTTTGTTTCAACCGAGTTTTTGATGTTTCATTAAATCGCTCTTAAAGAATAGAGGATGAACTCTTAACGTTATTTTCATTTTGTACACTGTTTTTTTTTCTATCATTGAAATTTCTATCATTGAAAATGTCCTATAAAAAAACGATGTGCACGATTCTAGCCGTAATTATTGTCTGAAATAAAATTTTAAAAAGATTATTAATTTGCATGTGTGTCATTATTTTGCTATGGAGGGTTTATTTTTATTTTTATTTCTTTATTTTTTATTATCAAAAAACTGTTGAAAAAATCGGCTAAATTCGTTCTCGTTTTGTTAGAGAAAAAGAAGTTTGTTATACACGTGATGTTTGTTGTTACAATCACGTAGCAGTAAATGAACTGATATCTTTTATCATTTCGAACCTTACTTTGTATATGTTCGTTAGCCTTGCTTATTAGCTATCTGACTCTCCGAGTTGATATTCTACTTCACCTATCATTGAAAGAAGTTTCAGAATACGTTGATAAGAAATATATAACTGTTATCTGCCTCTGCCTCTCTTCTTTGACATATGATGGCATGTGCTATGCTTATAAGTCGCGTTCTTCAGAAATTGCTTCAATTCGATAAGTGCGAGTTAGAAGGAATTTATCTCGTGATAAAATAATATCATCAATGAAAGGCGTGTATAATTCTGTGTTTTGTTTACAATCGGAACTTGTTAAAAGTTCCATAAGTTAAGAAATCAAGTGTATTTATTATCAAAAATGAAAGTGAATCCACTTAATGTGATACGATTAGTTTTGGCACATTTTCAAGCCCTAAATATACCTGAAAGCCCTATAAATAATGATGAAATACAATTAAAAGAAAACATTAAATATATATTAACGAATGCTATACAAGATTACATGGGCGTCGAAACAATCGTAGAAGATTCATTATATTTCCAAGAACCTTACAAAGATTGGGATATGAAAATAGTAGAAGACGAAGAATGGGGATCGGCAATCAATGATCTGGTACTACTACTGGATCCGGATTTTTGTACTACTGATGATGAATCTGTTTCGTACGAGTATAAATCGAGGGCAGTCAACTATTGGAGAAGTGGCAAAACTAAAAATTTGAGCCTATCAAGCGTTAAACAAAAATTTAGAAAAGTACAATCAGTGACTCATAAAAAAGATGGGCTAAATATTTAAATAAAGGTGAAACTTATAAAGAAAAATAGCTAGAATTTGCGAGTACACTTTAGCCAATTTTAAAGCTGCCGTTGATGCTGGTCTTATGGTACATGACATCGACTTAAAAAAATGGGCAATGCAAACACAAAAAGAAATCGGTCATGAAGATGTCCGTTTTAAGGCGTCAGACAAGTGGGTACACTCATTTAAGAAAGCTCATAGGATTGTTTCCAGAAAAATTAGTAAATTTATCACAAAAAAAAGTATTGAAAATGCAGACAATCTGCGAAAGCTTGCTGAACAATTTCTTTCTGAAGTGAAGAACGATATAGAAGAATATGGGTTATCGAACGTCTACAATTCTGACCAAAGTGGTTTCCAATTAGAAATGCATTCTGGAAAAACATTAGTGGTTGAAGGAGAGAAACAAGTTGAATGCCTTGTACAATCAATTGCTTCTACAACACATAGTTATACGATTCAGCTCACTATAGCAGGTGACGGAAGGCTTCTTTCTCCGCTATTCCTGCTTTTGAAAGAACCAAGTGGTAAATTTGGTCCAATAGTGGAATCATCACTATTTAGACCAGAAAACGTTTATATAGAAGTATCGAAATCTGGAAAACTCACTTCAGGCACTAATAAAAATTATTTTTTTAGAGAATTCCTTATATTGACACATAAGATACTGTTTATTTCTTGCAACGAAGCAAATTGAAAGATTAATTCATACTTTCAGAACATTTTAAAACCTGGCTACAAAATGTCGTCTTCCCCCAAGTTGGTTCAAACAGTATTTTATTAATTGACTCCTGGACTGGACATTGCCCTCGAGCTGTTGACGAAGCGAAACCTCGGGATAAAAATATAAAATTAAGAAAAATACCGCAGGGTACAACGGGAAAGATTCAACCTTTGGATATTTTTGGCTTCAGGATATGGAAAAATTATGTGAAACATTTTTCTGACAATGTCATATTAATGGCTTATGATTTAAATTTGCATTTACGAAATAATATAATTAAGCTTCAGTCACTTGTTCACAACCAATTATCATCTCCACGATATGTGAACTTATTTAGGTATTCATGGTTTAAAAGCGCTTATAATGAATGGCGACCGGAGAATTTTGAAAATCCTGTAGATTTTAGTTTTAAAACTTGCAAAGCGCATTGTGATGTACCCGGATGTCAAAATATTGCTGTTGTTAGGTGTTCATGGTGTAAAAAATCATTATGTTTCCAACACTTTTTTGACGATTTCCACTATTGTAAAGAATATAATGAATAATTTCATTTGCCAATCAAAAATACATCTGTACAAAATACAGCATATAAAATATCATAAAAACAATGGTACAATAATTAGAAATATTAATATGGTAACAATGTGATTGAAAAGAATTTTCATTATCTGCGATGCCTAAATCATATGTTGTAACGATTATTATATATAACGAAAACGAAATCGCAATTTTTTTATTAAAACAATTTTTTTCAAGGGATATTTTCTTTATGTTGATAACAATCTTATATCCATTAATATATCCAAAATATATTAATATATCAAAAAGAATATTTTCTAGCAGATAGATACTTAAAAAAATACATATCTACAGAAATTAAAGGTATTCGGATGTAAGGGTAGTACACCCTTAAGGATGCATTTTTTCAAAAAATGCAAAAACATGTATGTCTTAGCTTTTGAAACTGTTAATTATGCAATTTTTTTCACTTCCATATCGAGTATATTCTATTTGTTATAACGTTTTTTTAATTTTCAACCCCTATAACTTCGGCTTATTCACCCCCTCAGGGCTGAAAAAAATCGAGTAATCATAACTTTCTATGAAGCATTGAATGCAATTGGTTTGATTTTGCCCCCTTGTCTGCATATATATGGAACTGAACAACCTCCCCTGGGAGACCTCAACTTTAGGAGTGTGTTTGACCCCTTAAATATGAGTTTCCGCAAAAAAAAAAAAATAGGTATCTCTTAGATTTCAATGTAGAATAACATACTCCAAGCGGAACAAAATCGGCGGGGTACACCTGGGAAGGTTTCCTTGTAAGTTACGTGCAGCAGTAAAATTTATGATATCAGTATTAGGACAAGTATTTCTTTGGTGACTGAGAAGATATCAATATGGGCGTACCGGCAACGTAGGGCATGCAGTTGGTGCATTGCTTCTGGGATCTCCTAAGTTGGGTAGCTACTTTTGTTTTGGCTATGGCGCGACCAATGTTGCCAAATAGTATTTACTTATATGACCTAATGAAACAACATTGTCTGCGCCGTGGCTAAAATAACGAAAAACAAGCAGGAACAGGAAGTTTCGCATAAGATCCCGTGCTTTTGTAATGTTAAAAAAAAAAACTTTAATTTATATCTGTACATGATAGCACAGTTTTTTCTGAATGGTAATAATTTGATGAACGTTCACCACCGTACGTTGAGCGTATACGCACAGAGTACTTGTCCGGCCCATAACTTTTTATTAAAATTGCTCATTCAAGTGAAAATCAAATTGGAGGTGCTTTTCGTTGCATGCGTTGCTTTTCGCCGTCAGAAATTTATAAGAAAATCAATTCTTCTGCGAATTTCAGAATGGCCTTGTATCATACACAACATTCGACGTCGATTCAATCGGAATAAAATGGTGTTCGTAGTCATCATAAAATTGCATTAACATAAGGTGCAGTCCGTTATGAAATTTTTGAAGATGCGACTCATTGTCAGTAAACTACTGCCAGCAATGTAGCGTATCATACTTTCAAAAACTACTATGGCCAGCAATGAAAGTTATTATACTTTGGAAAGCTACTATTTATTAGTAGAAGATCTAAGTAACCACTGGCGAATGGTCAAAAGATCAATGCTGGCTATGAATGCACCGTCAAATTTGTATCCAAAGTTTTAAGAGCACGCAAATTTCACACAAAATAATCCCCCTTCGTTCGTTTCATTTTGACGTTCTTGGGCGCCAGCTATCAAAATAGCCCTTTATGCTTTGAAAAAGAGAATTTAAACCATTATGCGGGATTAATCATAAAAAAATAAAAATTAAATAAGATATTACCAACAATGAAAAAGTGCGTATTTATGAGCCTTGACTTTTGAGAGAGACCACTTATTTTTACTGGAATGAGCAATTTTAATAAATAGTTATGGGCCGGACAAGTACTCTGTGCATATACGCTCAACGTACGGTGGTGAACGTTCATCAAATTATTACCAATCAATCAAAACTGTGCTATCATGTACAGACATAAATTAAAGTTTTTTTTTTAACATTACAAAAGCACGGGATCTTATGCGAAACTCCCTGTTCCTGCTTGTTTTTCGTTATTTTAGCCACGGTGCAGGCAATGTTGTTTCATTAGGTCATATAAGTAAATACTATTTGGCAACATTGGTCGCGCGATAGCCAAAACAAAAGTAGCTACTCGACTTAGGAGATCCCAGAAGCAATGCACCAACTGCATGCCCTACGTTGCCGGTACGACCATATTGATATCTTCTCAGTCACCAAAGAAATACTTGTCCTAATACTGATATCATCAATTTTATTGCTACACGTAACTTAGGTGTCGACATTTTTTCATTTTTTTCTAGACTATTGATACTTCTTACACACCAATTATAAGTGGTATTTTTCTCATCTTGATAATGCTGATTTTTTAATGTTTTGATTCTTATTCTGTTCTGTGGAAATAAATTCATAGTAACATTTATTGTGAAGTCTGGTTTTTTGGCCGGATATTTCATGATCTATATGGTTGGTTTCCCTCCGGGATATAAATAAAATTAGTAAACATTAAAAAAAAAAAATTTAAGTGGGGTTTTGGACTTTTTGTGATATCATAGGGAAACGAGGGACCACCAATGTACTTGTCCAGGTTTTTCCCCCCGGGAGGGGATTTTTACTGTTTGTATTAATTATTTATAACAAATGAAAATATTTTCACTTATATTATCAAAATTACGCTCAAACTTTCCGCGGAAACTTTTCGATGTACAGAAAAGATGTACAATCACAGTATGGTCAGTCAGAGATTTGAGAACAGAACCAATTTTACTGAACTAATTTTATATTATTTTTCTCTGAACTATGCAATGAACGTTTTTTTTTTATTTGCCTTTGTCCCACACTTCGTAACGTCAAAACTCCGTTTTTTTATGACCATCACATCTGACAGACTGATTCTATATATATATATCAAATATTACAGATGATGGTATATAATACCCCGCAAAAAAACAGCATAAATGCTGTAAAAAAAGTTGAGACAAGTACATTTATTTCCCCCAAATAGTTTGTCCGGTAACAAATCTCAGTTTCGACACAAAACCTTCACTAAAAATTATAAAAGAGATTTTCTCCCAAGAAAACCAACCTTGCAAAAATTCTCTGATTTATATCAAATCTCTCAAAAAATAATAGGAGAAACCCACAAAAATTTTCACATTAAATTAGAAACTTATAAAAAGTTATAAGAGCCTCTCAAAATTGTATCAATCAAATCATAATTTCACAAAATATGCCAATTCAAACCTGCTCAAAAATTAAGTCTAAACTTCACAAAAAGTTATTAAATAAATAAAAATGATAAAAGCATTAATAGTCAAATACATTAAAACCTATTAAAATCGAATAAAAATACTTTCAACGAATTGAAAATACAGTTGTTCTACCCAACAAGAATAAGAATAAAAAATAATTATGAGAAAAAATTTTAATATAAAAAAGATTTCAAACGCAAAAATTAGATTCAAAAAAAAATTTCGGCCGATGTACTTGGTGAGTTTTTTCGCTTAATTTACTTAATATATCACTTATGGTTACAAACTCGCCAAGTACTTTTGCCGAAATTTTTTTTTCAAACTAATTTTTGCGTTTGAAATCTTTTTTGTATCAAAATTTTTTCTCATAATTATTTTTTATTCTTATTCTTGTTGGGTAGAACAACTGTATTTTCAATTCGTTGAAAGTGTTTTTATCGGATTTTAATAGGTTTTAATGTATTTGACTATTAATGCTTTTATCATTTTTATTTATTTAATAACTTTTTGTGAAGTTTAGACTTAATTTTTGGGCAGGTTTGAATTGGCATCTTTTGTGAAATTATGATTTGATTGATACAATTTTGAGAGGCTCTTATAACTTTTTGTGAGTTTCTAATTTATTGAGAAAATTTTTGTGGGTTTCTCCTATTATTTTTTGAGAGATTTGATGTGAGTCAGAGAATTTTTGCAAGGTTGGTTTTCTTGGGAGAAAATCTCTTTTATAACTTTTAGTGAAGGTTTTGTGTCGAAACTGCGATGTTTTACCGGCCCAACTATTTGGGGGCAGTAAATGTACTTGTCTCAACTTTTTTTACAGCATTTATGCTGTTTTGTTGCGGGGATTTGTTGACTTTTTGTATGGAATTCATACCTTGTCAATTAAATATGTCTATATTGTGTACGTATTTAGGGGATACAACAAAATCAGCATTCTTTTTCGGTGTTGCAGCAAAATATAATAATATTTTATCAAAAAGTGATTCTATCAAGAATTCGATCGTTAATAAAAATTTTAAAGGCCGCTTTAGCGATTTTTTTCTGATTTCAGCTAAAAATGGATACATGATCGCATTTCGAGCTACTGTATCGCTACTATATCGGGACTAAAAATGCATTGTGAAATAGTTCTCTAAGAAGTGTTCAAGTGAATTCAAACTTCGTAATTAACCGTCAGAACTTATAAAATTATTAGATTACTTAAAAACTTGTATTAGGTCTGAAAAGATACGACGTATAAAAGAACCACGAACAAATAAGAACTCATTTTTTTTTTAATTTTGTAAAAAAAATTGTAAAAAAAAATATTAGACCGAAATATACATACCAACAGAAATAAAATGCACTAAGTTTTCGAATTTAATAAAAAATCTAAATAAAACAAAATTCTCGGAGCAAAATAAAGTATGTAAATTATACGTCGAATTAAAAAAAAAATTGTTAGGAAAAAAAATTCCGTATCGAAAAATATTCCATACATAATTGCACCGAAAAAATACTTCAATAGCATCAAAATGCACTTAAAGATTTTGAATAAAAGAAATCAAAACGAAACGATATTTTGAAACAAAAAAAGGTATGTGCACAGAATATCGAAAGCAAACGTTCGATTAGAAAAAAGAATTTCGGCAGAAGTACTACACCAGTTTTTTTATAACGTTTATTGATTACGAATTTTATATCATCAGCAATTGGTAAAAAAAAAAGAAATTGTTGAAGTACTTATGAAATTCTTTTCTTTTAGCTCAAAATGGTTTCGCATCACTTGCTTCCGTTTTGAGTTGGTTTCGTTCTGATTGTTTTTTTTCATTTCAAAACTTCAGGTGCATTTTATTTCTATTAGAATATTTCTTCATATACTTAATCTCTTTTTGAATTTGCGGAACAACCAAATTTATGCTCACAGAGTTACCGACTAAAAAAATTTGGATGGAAAAAAAAGTTTCGACCGAAGTACATAGCGCGGTTATGAAATCGTTTATCTATTATGCATAATGCATTGTGTACATTTAGCAATAAAAAATGAGCGAACTACTTTAAGCCAATTTTTTTCCAATAAAAATTATTTTTTTTATTTAAAAATTATTATTTCGTTTTTTTGATGATAATTCATACAATGTGCTTAATTCAATTCAATATGCTTAATTCATTTATGGCTACAAACTTGCCAAGTACTTCGGCCGAAATTTTTTTTTCCATCGAATTTTTTTCTTTGCAAATTTTTTGTTGTATCCGAATTTTTTTCATTCCAATTTTTTATTCTTGTTCTTTTTGCGTAGAACTACTGTACATACATATTTGTAATTAATTGCGTAGATCAACCGCACATCCATATTTGTAATTAATTTGCGTAGAACAACTGCACATCCATATTTGTAATTAATTGGAAGATTTTTTATAAGAGGTTAATAGGCTTTAATGTTTTTACTATTAATGCTTTTATAGTTTTAATTTATTTTTGTAAAGTTTAGACTTCATTTTTGGTCGAATTTGAATTTGCATCTTTTGTGAAATTATGATTTGATCGGTAAATTTTTGTGAGGCTGTCTTTTAACTTTTTGTAAGTTTATAATTTATTGAGAAAATTTTTGTGGGGTTCTATAATTTTTTGAGAGATTTGATGTGAATAAGAGAATTTTTGCAAGGTTAGTTTTATTGGGAGGAAATCTCTTTTATAACCTTTGTTAGGGTTCACGTTCAGAAGGAAATTTTTTACCGGAACAACTATTTGGGGGGAGTAAATGTACTTGTCTCAACTTTTTTTACAGCATATATGCTGTTTTTTTGCGAGGATTTGTTACCTTTTTGTATGAAATTCATAGCTTACCAATTAAACATGTCTATATTGTGTACGTATCTGAATGATGTAAAAGAATTAACATTTTTTTTCGATATTGCAGCAAAATATGGTAACATTTTATCAAAAAGTGATTCTTTCAAGAATTGGATCCTGAATAAAAATTTTAAAGGTCGCGCAAGCGATTTTTTAATTGTTTCTGATAAAAGTGGATACATGATCGAATTTCGAGATGGTTTATCGCTACTATATTCGGACTAAAAATGCAATGTGAAATAATGATCTAATGTGGGGACATCGCGAGAGGTGTATCGCGTTACGGGCTCCCACTTTGCATGTTTATAGTCTGGGTGGGTGCCAACCAAATCCCAAAATTGTAGATGTCAACTCGGCTTCGTTTTCGAGAAATCGCCGGTTAAAGTTGGGCGCCCTTTTACGTACCATAAAGTTTACACCCTATCACAACCAAGCGATTAGCCCAGTGGCGAGCGAGCTGAACTCCTGGCCCGACGGCTCCGGGTTCAAATCCCGTCCAAGATACTTTCTTTTATTTATTTTTTTTTTCATTCTTTTTTCAAATTATTATTGAAATTTATAATTCATGAATCAGAAATTACAAAAAATTTGGAAAAAATAATTTACAAGCTTTTATTGATCAAAACTCACAAATTCAATGTCAATTTTTTTCTTTCTAATCTCTTGCAATTTTAAAATTTTTTAAAATAAATTGGCCGTAATTACTAGAATGAATATAAAAGCGCCAATGTTTGCAGGCCGTCTATAGGTTTTGGCGCGTCAACACCCCAACGGTCCGACAGGTATAAAATTCTTATGACCCGGCCAAAAATTTTCTTGAAGTGTTTCTGACTATTTCCACGAAAATATTTCATCAGATTTTTAATTTACAGGTGAGTAAGCGGATTATTGTATGCCAACGTTTAAATTACGGCTAATTTATTTTCAAAAATTAAAAAAATTGCAAGAGATTAGAAAGAAAAAAAATTGACATTGAATTTGTGAATTTTGATCAATAAAAGCGCGTAAATTATTTTTTCAAATTTTTTGTAATTTTTTATTCATGAATTATAAATTTCAATAATAATTTGAAAAAAAAAAAAAATAAATAAAGAAGTATATTGGACGGGATTTGAACCCGGAGCCGTCGGGGCGAGAATCTAGCTCGCTCGCTACTGGGCTACTCCGGGTGGGAGTAAGATTTTCGAATGATTAAAATTTCGAACGGCTAAAACTGCGAATTTTTAAATGAAGAATAGTAGTATGTAGACAGATTAATTCTACTATAGTCTTTATGTTGGAAATAAAAAAATGAGAAATTACCGAGTTCGAAGTACATTTACGTCAAAAACAAAATATAACTGTAGCTGAAATGACGAAGGCTGGAATAGCGATTTTATAAAAGTTCGACTATTGCGCATTCGAGTCGTCAAATACTGAAATCGGCAATATTATGAATATTCACAATTTCAAATATATTTTAACGAAAGACAAAATATTAATGTGGTCAAAATAGCGAAACACCAGAAAGTCGAACGGTTGAAATAGCGAGAGCCTCTGGGCTGTAAAGTATTGCTTGTCATTCTTCGTGCTTCACAACGTTCGCTATTTTGTACTTCTAATTTTTAGTCATTCGAAAAATTCACTTTCGAATTATTCATACTATATATTTTGGTCTCTCAATAAAAGAATTGCTCTCCATTTCGAATTTAGAAAATATAAACTTCTTACATTAGGACAATCTATATTATCTGCATTTGAAGTATAGACAGTCTGAATATATATTTTCGAATAAATGCGCGATCAAAGAAAAAATATTACATCAAATACACATTCAACTTATTATACTATCGAAAATATAAACTTCGAATTTCTTATTTTTCGTTAATCGAATGTTATGAATACTAAAATTTCGAAATATTAGCCGTTCTACAATTTGGTTATTCTACATATTAACCCCCACCCGGCTACTCGCCTGGTTGTGATAGGGTATAAACTTTATGGTACATAAGAGTCCCCTCGTAAGAAGTGCTCAAATGAATTCAATCTTCGTAATTAACCATCAATACTTATAAAATTATTAGATTACTTAATACGTACAGTAGTTCTGAGATGATATGACGTATAAAGGAACAACGAACAGGTAAAAACTTGATTTTTTTTAATTTTGTAAAAAAAAAAATTTCAAAAGATATTACACTGAAACATGCGTGCCAACAGATCAATGGATCGGAAAATATTCCATAAAAAATGATACCGAAGAATTACTCCAATAGCATCAGAATGCACCGAAAGTTTTTAAATGAAAGTACTCATAACGAAATGAGATTTTGAAACAAAAAAGTATGCGCACGAAATTTCGAGAGCAAACGTTTGATTGGAAACAAGAATTTTGGCCGAACTACTACGCGAGTTTTTCTTTTATAACGTTTATTTATCACGAATTATATCTTATGAGCAATAGGTAAAAGAATTGGTGAAGTACTTGTGAGTTTTTTTTTTTCTCAAATCGGTTGTCGGTTAGCTGTCATATCCAGCGATCGTTTGAATATTATCAGAGTTTTACCAATATCACTAGTGTCACTAGACAGCGACTGCGAAAAAGACAGTTGCGCATGAAAATGTGTGCGAAAAAATGCTCAATTTTTCGGCACAACAAAAAAAAACATTAATATTTTTAATACTATTTAAGCTACGAGATTCTATTTAGTGGCGATCGAAAGAGAACAAAAAATAAAAAATATGTGAACTTAAATGAACCTCCAAAATGCTGTCATTTAGTTTATATTAAAGAAATAATTTTCAAGAATAAGTAGAATCACGGTCCTTCTGGTAAAACTGTCTTGTGCGACTCGCTTCGTAAATGTACTTGTCTCGAGTCGCTACCGCGACTCTTAATATATAGATATATCGGTACGGTCAGAAACCAGCCGATCAGAAACTCGAGAGGGACGAGAGGCCTTTGATGGTGGTATATACAGACACGTCAAATTCTTGAATGTGTTAGTAACTTTTGCATAATCTTGAGCCCGTGCAAAGTTTTTTCTCAGCAATTACGTAACCAATCGTGCTGATTTTGAGCTCTATCGAAAGAGAATTTCTCAATTAGTCTTCAGTTCAATTTTCAAATTACGAAATGACTCCTGAGCTTCATAATTCGACAAAATGAGATGCCAATTTTACCCCCACCACCGCGAATCGCTTTATTCAGAGAAAGTATAGACTCGGTGAGCACGGGCCAGCAGACGACAGAGCTGTAAATGTACTTGTCCCGCGACTCTACCGAGTCTCTTGATAAGTTTTTCTGACCTGGAAGCAGTTAAAAAACATTATACGGTTTGAATAAGGTTGTCTCTGCAACTGGTCCAAACTTTCTGGTAGATTCTTTTGAAACAATGAAAAGTGGCAACAGTAATTTTCCCTCTGCAGATATTGTGGGCTGTATAGTGTAACTGAGTTTTCGAAGACACTGTCTGTACAAGACATTCGACCTATTTTGTACCCTCTACTGCCAATGTTCTTCCTCAATGTATTTCTAATTGAAACCTACTTTAGTCTGAATTGTAAATGTGTTATAATCCATATTGTTCAATATAAGGTTTGATTTCATTGACAAATTTATCTGCCTCTCTTTTCAAATCTGCTCCTTCCTTTATAATTTTTTGGGTTACGAATTTATTTATTTTTCAAAATGTTATACGGTGAGCTTTCTTGAATTTCCACAACCACCAATCGGAAGCCTTGAACCGTGCGTCTTCATATTCCATCTCTTTTTGTACCTGTAGGGTCCACCTCCGAAAATCCACATCATGAACAATTAAACCGGCATGGACAGCACTTTCCATATTATCTAATGTATATTGAGAAATGCGAGCTAATTTTTCCATGTATGTTCCACCTTTATTGAATAGAAGAGCCCAACGTCTTAAGGTAGTAGTCTGGTAACTTGGCTTGGAAAAATCGACGTTTTCTTACATATTTCGAAGGTACTATATATTAAGAATATACTGTAAAAATTTTAGACCCAAATGCGAAATATTGACGAAGTGATAACACCTATACGTGAGCGCCTCGTAGTTGCGCGCGCTGAGCCGCACGGCACGTTACCTTCGAGCATCCGATGCCTTTGTGTTTAGTAAAAGTTTGACCTGTTTATTCACACACATTTATTTTGGAGCTCTTACATCGAAATTCAAAATAAATTGTCAGTGTGCGTTCGTTTGAAGGTTTACTATACGCACCAGGGATAGACGATTAATGTAAGTACGATTTTTCGATAAAAAATCTGTTACTAAGACTTTTTCTACTGTTATTAAGACGCATTTTTCTCGAAACAACGTCTTTTGGGCCGGCCCAGGTAATAAAAAATTTTCTATCCAACCGATTGAGCTGAAATTTGGATATGTTATTCTACATATCAATAGCGCTCGCAGGGACTAGGATCTTTTTTTCATCCCAAACTTTCCATTTTACAGCCCGATTTCCATTAAAAAAGAAGTAACTTTTTTTTCGAAGCCCGCCATTTTGTTATGTTCCAACAAAATTGTTTAATCCTAGTTCCAACCAGAATGACAAGCTCACAGAACAATAATCTTTTTGATTTTTTTATTTCAGATGTCCTCAAGCAGCGAAATCACCGGGGCCAGCTACCTACTTTTTTTTTGAGACGCTCACTTCAGTGTTCAAAAAAAATATAATTATATAAGTATAACAAAAAATTAAAAAAAAAAAATTTTTGTACACTTCTAGATACTAGTAATAATATATAAAAAAATCAAACCAATTGAATTTAATTGCCCCAAAAAAAATTTCCTGAAAAAAGCATTAAAAAAACATGCAAGTTACCAGATTACTACCTTAATAGACCCTTAGATTTCACTTTGTTG
The DNA here is from genome assembly GCA_963989365.1 of Rhimphoctona megacephalus. Classification (NCBI taxonomy): domain Eukaryota; kingdom Metazoa; phylum Arthropoda; class Insecta; order Hymenoptera; family Ichneumonidae; genus Rhimphoctona; species Rhimphoctona megacephalus. The sequence continues at coordinate 24,968,525 of OZ022417.1, forward strand.
AATCGGTTTTTGACAGTTTCCACGCTCTTTTTCTTTCCGCTCCTCTAAAATCCGACTACTCTTCTTCTATAATCCTAGCTCAAATTTTCTTCATCATTTGAACATGTATCTGATGGTGTTCCAAGACTCCATTCCGTCGCATTATCTTCTGTAGCATTCGCCTCACACTCTTTATAGGGCTCTTGAAAATCTAAAGTATTTTCTTCAACAAATTCCACCCCATTATATTCTTGCATACTTTGCAATAAAAATTTTTCATTATTATTTTTTAATTCGCGTTCTTCATTATTAATCGGGCTTTCAGCAATGTTCATCACTTCAAACGTGATCAGTAAAAGTCGTGTAACATTTAATGGATTCATAATCATTTGGTACTGCGTGTACAATGTATTTGCACGCCAAATTTTTGTGTAGTTTTTACAGTGAATTTATGTCGTACGTATATGTAAAAACGTGTATTGCGTAGACTTATACGTGTACATGCGGCTTTCTATGTAATTTTTTTTTTAATCATTTCCCGTAGAATTGTTTGGTGCGTTCATTGTCCTTAGCTATTATTAGTTAATGTCATAATACTAATTTTTTGATATTTGTAGGATTTTCTTTGGAAACCCTAGAGGCGATAAAACCCTTTAGCGGGCACCATTCAATAAGAAATTAAAGTTGTGTATAAAAAGATAGTTTTTATTTTAACATAATAACAACAATATAGAGTGGCCATTTTACAAATAAGGTCGTGACTTTTTAATACTTGGCTTTCATTTTTTTTACTTTTTGAAAGTTTTTTCCAAAGATTAATTCATGCATTGTGTGTAATTAACTTCAATTTGCTTACATGGTTACAAACTCGCCAAGTACTTCAGCCGAATTTTTTTTTCTGTCTAATCTTTTTCGTTTGAAATTTTTTTTGCATCCGAATTTGTTTCATTCTTATTTTTTATTTTTGTTCTTTTTATATAGAACAACTGTACTATATATAGTACATCTATATTTTCAATTAATTGGAAATTTTTTATTAGAGATTAATAGGCTTCAATGTATTTTACTATTAATGCTTTTATAGTTTCAATTTATTTTTGTAAAGTTTAGACTTAATTTGTGGTCGGATTTAAAGCATCTTGTGCGAGATGAGTATTTGATTGGTAAATTTTTGTGAGGCTCTTCCAAAAGTTTTTGTGAGTTTTTAATTTATTGAAAAAAATTTTGTAGGGTTAACCTATAATTTTTTGAGAGGTTTGATGTAAATTGGAGAATTTTTGCTAGGTTGATTTTTTTGGGAAGAAATCTCTTTTACAACTTTTTGTTAGGGTTCGTATTCAGAGGGGGATTTTTTATTGGAACAACAATTTGGGGAGAGTAAATGTACTTGTCTCAACTTTTTTTATAGTATTCTTTTAATAAATAGGTGAGGCGATTTTAAAATCACATCATTGATCACGAGTAAATCAAAATCGAAATCTATCAACGAATCTTCAGAAATAAGAATTAGTTTGCTTGAATTATGTTCCACTTACAATACTACGAACGAAATACATACTAATTAATTCTAATTAATGCTATATTTTTCTTTCATCTTGTTTCATCCGGTGTTGAGAATAGGCTATCATCAATTAATAAATATTTCATGAATATCAGTATTTTTTTATGATGGACTAGTAGATATAGTAACCAAAAACACAGGGCAATCAGTAGAAAAAAGAGCCGGCAAATACCTATTTAACCTACGAAATTGCTAGAAATTGATCTTTTGAAAATTTTAGAACATTTTCAAATAGTACTTCATTATGCCTGCCGTATTGTCTATCAAAATCTCACTACTTGATGACAATCTGTAAAATTAAAAAGTCATTGTCATTCATTCGGTACAAACAATTCTTCTAAAAAAAAGTATTGATTTTAACGATTATCGTCTCGGGTTTTAATTCAAACGGTCGTATACGAGACTAGCGATTAAAT